>OX467714.1:20047278-20647278 GCA_950111635.1 Agelastica alni
ATTTAACGTGTCAGCAAAAAGAAAACCATAATTGACCCAATGATTGTACCAACAACGTGGAAAAGCTTTTGCGTCAGTGTAGTGTAAAGAAGAAACATGTTCTTTTTTAGTTCTGAAGTAAGCAAATAATAGCACGACACTTCACTGAATTCCAAATATTTTATCACCCTGCTTTCAACAGAAAATGTCATTCTGTTAAATAAGTACCTTTAAAAAAGTACATTAAAGTAAAATCTGAGTGAAATACCAAATTATTTAAATACAACTTGTTTAGACAGTTGCAAACATAGAAAAGACGGGATGTTACATAAAGCATCATGTGACAAGCGGATACACAGCTGGCAGACATGAATGAAGGCTTTGAGAAGGAGCAATGTTCAGTGATCAAGCAATATTAATGGCAGTGGATATTAGCGGCTTTGAGAAGAGGCACAGCTTAAAACCATCAATAAATATTGATGGTGAGTTTAGAAAATACATACATTTGTTACCAGTGCTTGCTTCAATAACAACAATGTATCAAATTATTGTATTACAATGGAAAATTAATCCTTTGATTTAGTACCTAACGTAATCAATTATTTTGTTTTTTTTTCATTTTTTTAATTTATAACTAGATTTTACAATACGAAGGCAATGGGTGAAGCTTTATATTTGTATGTTTTTCTAATCCGTGTCTGAAGTTTGATTATTGTGTTTACTGGTTTACATAAATAATTTTGCAGTAAAGTTTATAAATAAATGTGTTGAATATAAATTCCAACCCCGATTGTGTTTTTTAAGTAAAATGTTACACTATTGTAGATACGAATTGCTATTGAAAGTTGCTAAATTCGACGAAGTGGGATTAGAACTAATATAAAATATAACTGCGAACAGCTCTTCTTGACGATTTAAAAGAAGTACGCGCAAAATTTTTTGGCGGATTGTTGTATTGTGTATTGGTTAAAATTTAGTTCAGTTGTGTGGGAGTTTTAGAGCGGCAACAGGAATATGAAAAAAAGCTTTCGCAGTAGTCGCGATGAGGCTTGACGACTAAAGAAAAGTATAGTTCTTTCAACGTCAGTTTAAAAATACAGGGTGGTTCAAAAAAAGAGAAGACCCCATCTTGGGGTTTGCTTAGTAAAAAATTTTCGTAACGACATCCGTATTCAAGATAAAGGGCGTTGAAGAAAAAAAATTATACACATTTATTACGATGCAAAAGATGTGTATAAGAACCGTAGCGGAAGTGGAAGGAAGTGGTCTCTGTCTACCCATACGAAAAAAAGGCGTGACTATATGTATGTTATAACGATTATGCCGAAAATACTGGAAACATTGTTATGAAATTGTATACGAACATGTTTTAGAAGCTGATACATCCCATGAATTTGTTTTCATAACTGACTCTCATAGAGGGCGCTAGTTACACGGTTCGTACCAAGTAGTATTGAACATAACTTTTTTAAGATTAGACCAAAAAGGTACTCTTGGTAAAACTCAATACTGTGTATCGTTTTCAGAATATTTTGATTTGAAAATTATAAAGTAATAACCGACGCTGATATAAAGTAATGATGTTTTAAAAAAAGGTGACCCCGTCTCTAGGATAGGTAAAAAACTGAAAAAAAAATTGGACTTTGTTTAGTAAAAAATTTTTGTAACGCCATTCGTATTCAAGATAAAGGGCGATGAAGAAAAAAATTTGGTTATTTCTTTATAATTTTTAAATCAAAATGTACAGAGGGTATTTGGAGTTCTTTTGATATAGTTTGGTTTGTAATGTACCAGGGAGCATATTTTATGATTCTGACTTAAGATTAAAATAATATTTCAATATGTGATAGGGATACGGTCCCCCATAGTTGTATGCCGTAATTCCATATAGATTAGATGATTGTTTTGTATGTAAGGACTTTGTTTATTTCTTTTCACAAAAATGTGTGTCCTCCACAAAAGCATACGATCTTAGTGTAATGGATTAGTTGATGACCGTTTAGTGTAATAGGAGGACAGAGGCCACGTCTATTGGTAAAAGTTATATTGACCGACATAATTTCATTTCCACATATACGCCTCTTTGTTAACCAACTTTGGGTTGGTTTGCAATAGTCTAGAGACAATTTTAGAATGTTGGTTTGATGCCTATACTGGCGTATCATCCGCATATGTTGCGGTATCTACGTTTTTTTGTGTGGGTAGATCAGCCGTAAACAGAAGATACAAGACTGGCCAAGAACGCTACCTTGTGGTACTCCTCGTGGTATTTAACAAGGTAATGTCTGATATGTAAATCAGGACACAAAAGAGGTGATTATAATGATGACATCAATTCAAAAAAGTACAAGAGATGAGTAAAAACACAGTTGGTTCCAAGTATAAAACCAAAGCGAGATGAGTAAAAACACAGTTGGTTCCAAGTATAAAACCAAAGCTGGAATTTGTAGTTATTTCATACCTACCCATATTTTTTAATTTTATCACTGAAGGAAGAAGCACCAACCCTTAATGATTTTAAATGCAGTGCTGATTCTACATCTATATCTATGAACAGGGAGAAACGATGAAAACTTACTGTGTTTAAAAAAAAATAATCCACGTCTGTTTAAACATTACCCATAATCAATTTAGAAATGAGAGAAGCAATGTTCACTATAAGAGGGTAGAATAGTTGCACCCTTAACTTATCGGACTGCCTTTTTTTATAATTTGATTAAAAGATTTTTAATTTCATTTAAGGTTTCATTTTATTAACATTTTTTTTTAATGACCAACATTTACAAATAATGACAAAAACAATTACAAATGTTTCTTACGCCAAAAGTACTTTCATATTAAATTTACTCTGCCAACTGTTTCTCTCTGTGAATTGTGGAGTCTGGGGTCTAGAGATGGAATTAACAAATTCCTATAGTGGGTAAAATTATGTCGTACTCTGTATAGGTAATAATATCTTTAATTTTTTATTTTAATAAGTCTTTTATTTGTTAAAACAATTTTATCATCTTGTTTAAAATAATAAAAAGCCATTATTTTTTTTCAAACTTTCTATTTCTAGAACAAGACAGGCTTGAGACAATAAAAGACCTTCTTAAGTATACCACATCATATTTTAGTTTGCTTTTAAATAGAATATTTCCAAAATAAATAAGTACTGCATTTAAAAGGTAGTTTTCAAAATTAAATTGTGCTTCATATAAATTTGGTAAATCGTTGGATCAATTTTTCAAAAAATATCTCGAGCCTCGACACTTCAATGCTATTATTTTGTTATAAAAGTTTACATAATTCAGTTTATTGAAATGTTTAAATTAAAACCCATCCAGTTCCGCTCAATTAGACCATCTATCCATGGTACGTGACATTCCCAAGTCAATACCAAAGTGACCCCATTTTTAAGGTCTGACCTTGGTATACTTTTTGTGCGAATATACAGGTTAATCATTTTTTATTTTAAATTTTTTTATTAACTTTTATTGGTTTTGTTTTACTTACCAAAAAAATGCCTGCTACGAATCGTTCGAAAAGCAGTACTCGAGAGTACTTAACAAAAATTGGCGGTACTGAAGAGGATTTAACAGTTCACCAAAACCAAATCAGTTGACGAAATAGAAATTTTCCGCGTGAGGAAAAACGCTCGTAAGAATTTTCACTTTTTTTTAAACGCGCTCTTTCTAATGGATTGATTCGGATTTTGTCACGCACATCGTACAGTTTCAAAATGGATAATCGATCGAGACACTCTTGTTAACGGTTGGAAACTCACTGAAGATCGGAAAATAAACGCGCAACCTGTAGTCACTGGATTTTCCATTTTCCGCTTTGCATGGGTGTACGTGCTGCGCCACGACGAGAAGTTCCCGACAAATCCATAATGGGTGGAAATGGGCATGAATTTTGCCGAACGAGGATTAGCATTCAGATTGGGAGAACAATTGTTTGAATTTACCGTAATTGGGTGAAAAATAAGAAACTCGTAGACTTAAAACACTCCTCTGAAGGCATTATCCGAATAAAATTCTGCAGAGACCTCATACAAATCTGTTACGATATTTTCTCCTTGGGTTCGGTAATTCTAAACTCTCTGTACAATAACTAACAACTTTTGGTAATTTTATTCTATCGCGGTCTACTCGTCTACTCTAAGAATTGAAAACCCATACGATTTCGATAATTTTTTTAAAAATCTTCGTTTTTACGGTGGATTTATGGAAAAAAATATAGAAAATATCTCACTTAAAGATTTCATATGGTTTGATGACTTTAAATGTGATCATACACGCACTTCTTTGAATATAATCGTTCATAACTTTTTTCAAAGCATCAAACGAAGTTCATGTATTTTTTTGTTAATCTACACAAAAAAACGATCATTATGAAAAAAAAAATCATAAAAAAATGTTTTTTTGTTAAGTTTTTCTCACTCAAAAATTTCATAAGGTTTTATGACTTTAACATACATACATATAGTCACGCATTTTCCCTTAGGGTTAGGCAGAGACCACTTCCTTCCACTTGCTACGGTTCTTACACAGATCTTTTGCTTCCTTTACTTTCATCAGTGCTCTCATACGTGCTCGTCGGTTGTTGGTACTCTTGACCTGGCCTTTCTTCAAAACAATGTTGATCTGATCGAGATATGTTCTCCGAGATCGACCTCTACCGACTTGTCCATTCACACTCGCCTTATAAATTTGTTTCGTCAATCTTCCTTCATGACGTTCCTTTTTTGTCACTTTCTGTTTATTCATAAAGCTATACAGTGCCCCGTTCATTTGTTTTTCTGCCAACAACTTTCGCTCAATGTCACTGTCATACTTTCCATCTCTCGTAAACTTTGAACCCAAGTACACAAATTCATTTACTTGTTCCACTCTTTCTTCCTCAATCGAAACTCCACAGTTTGTCATGCTTTCTTCTCTTTCAAAAACTATTAATTTCGTTTTGCTTATATTTATTTTCATCCCTTTGATTTTCAGGGCATCATACATAACATTAACCATCGCCTGTAACTAGCTGGATAGCTGGAAGTGTCTAATGTTTCAATTCGAAAACACGTTTTTGTCGCTGTAGTAGTATTTTTTCTATAGAGGTTAAAAACGAATTTATTTTTTTCTCGTGCCGATAACAATAGGCTTTTTCGGAAACCTACTCGGGTTAACACGATCCCTAACCTGCACGTTCGTTTACCTAAACCGAGTTGCTTACCCGTGTTCGGAAACTTTTGATTTGTTGACTCGATCATAGACCCAGGTTTCGTTTTTCGTAACCCACCTCGAGAGAAGGGTCGTTAAAGACGCTATAGGCACCGCATGTGCATTACTGAAGGTTAGTATAAAAAAAATGTTCGATATTATTATATTATGGTCATAAAAAATCGGTAAGAAGGCACAAAGTTAAAAAAATAATCACGGCTCCATTTTTATCATTTTGTAAAAAGTATCCCTTAAGAATTTAAAAAAATTTGATTCGACAGATTTTCCTTTATTACAAAATGAAATTTTCCTGAACATGATGTCAAATTCTAACAAAATTAAAGCTTTAAAATTGTATCGTTCACATGCTTTCATTGTATCAAATCTGATCGACGTGCTTATCAGCTTATCTGACAAACAAACTGATTTATGGGGTTTTACAAGCTATTTTACTATCAGTTCATTTTAGATTAGGTTTTAGGTGTGTATAATGAAAATAAAGCAATATGTAAAAATATAAATTAGCCTTAAACATACCTAATGGATAATAATGGCATATTTGAGACAGCTCGCACGACTTTTTTGAAAATGAAATCATTCTTCTCTAACGACAACCTTAACCTAAAATTACGCCAAAGAATGATAAAATGTTATATTTGGTCAGTGTTGCTATATGGAGCTGAGACCTGGACTCTAAAGGCTGCTACAATCAATCGCTTGGAAGCGTTTGAGATGTGGTTACATAGAAGAATGCTTCAAATACCCTAGACAGCTAGGCAGACCAACGAAGCAGTGTTAAATAGAGCAAATGCGGTTCGTGACTTATTTGTCACTATAAAAATCAGAAACATATCATACCTGGGGCATGTTCTCAGAGGAGACCGATACAGGGTGCTTCAACTTATAATAAAGAGCAAAATCGAAGGCAGCCGAGGAATTGGAAGAAAACAGATGTCATGGCTGAAGAACATTCGCGATTGGACAGGAAGACGCAGTGCCGAACAACTATTTAGATTAGCCGAAAATCGCAAACAACTCGCCAATGTAATTGCCAACGTTAGGGGGACTTGATATGGCACTGAAAGAAGAATGGATAATAGACTAAATATTTTACTTTCACCAGAGAGTTTACGGATTAAAACATAACAATCTTAGTTGGCAGTTTTTTGCACAAATGCGTAAATATTAAAACTTTTGGCTCTGTAAATTGTATTAAAAGTGATGACTAGGTTAGGTTAGGTATCATATGAGTGGGGCATGGTCACCCCTCCGGGGTATAAACATAGTATATGTTCAGCAGTTTCGTCTTCCACGCAGCAAAACCGACAGTCCGTTTGTTGGTTCAGATCTATCCTCCCGAGGTGGTATATTAGACAACAGTGTACTGTAAGCAGTCCCGTTAGAATTCGCAGGTCATTTCTGCTCCATTCTAGGATCTGCTTAGTTGTGTTTCTCGAGGGTTTAGGTAGAAACGCCTTTGAGTGAGTCAAAGCTGATATATCGGACCAGTACGTGAGTATTTTCCTGTCCACCCAGTCCGAAATGATTGTTTTGGCGGCACTTGTGGTGACTCCAAAAATCGGATCTGGTCCAGTGAACGCAGAAGTGATGACTACAAAAAATAAAAATAAATATGCTCAACATAATTTATGACAACAAATTAATTTGGAATGTGACCTAAAATTAAATCAATTAATTAATACAAAAGCCGTCTTTAAAATTTGAACATTAGCCGAACAGAGGAAACGCAAACAATAAAATGGAAATGAAAATTAATTAGCATAAATTACAACTGTCAACACAATACGACAAATCAGTTGACTACATCAAATATTTTTAAAAAACTGAGGTTATAGCGTTATAACAAGTATATTTTGCAACATCGCTTATTGAAACAATTGGTTCATGAATTATCTGTCCAATGTTAATGAATTTGTAGGTTGGTATGAGTATAAAATGACAAAATAGTAAAGATTTTTAAACAAAAATGTATGCTTTAAAAGGAGGATAAAAAAGAAAATTTATTTGCATAATATATATCTAGCCACAATTACTATAAAATTATATTTAACGAATACAATATATATGATTAATATTTTTTTTCAATTTGTTGTTCATTTATAATTTGTTATGTAGTTGTATTAAATAATCTAATATTTTATTTAAAATTATTTTAGAGTTGGCTTATTTGCTTACATTTTCAGATTTGCCATTGGTGATTTATTTAGTCAATATAATCCACTTTATATTTATTTTTCGTCTATTTATGGTCCTTCGAGCCGGATAATTAGCTATAGAATTAGCGTAGAAGTCGAAAATGGTTCTAATAGGATTTTTAATTGGATTTTTACGTTATTAATTTTGTAATAACATGTAAATTATTATGTTAAAATGTTTGAATACTTATAAAATATAACAATCTTTATTATAGTGTGTGATTTAAAGGTTAAATAATCATGAAAATAAAACATGATTTTGTTATATTTTATGAATACGTAGCCTTTGATCTGGTGAAAGTGACACGGGGATATTATCTTTTTACAACGAAATCGAAATACTACATCTACCGCAGTATTTCTTTGTAAACAATATTTTTTATTAGTATTAAGGCTCAGTTTTGTCACTGAAGGCCACAACTGGTAAAGTCTGCCGGAAATCGCCTGCTAACAATACAGTAACTCCTCCCATTTAACAATAATTATTCCTAATATCTTGTAAAGATCTATTAAGGGCTTTGAAACCCCCTCTATGAGCCATAGTACTCTCAACCCAAACAATTAATTTCGGTTTGAGGAATACTTCTGCCACATTACTTTGTTTAAGTATATTGCAGAGTGGGGTTTCGGTTTGTATCAAATCGTAAGTTTAAACGCGGAGTGTGACTTTATACCCCTTTTTAACCCCGTTAGGCGATGAGTTTCAATAAAATACGAAACACGTCTTTCATCAATTCTGTAAAAAAATGTTTATGCAAAATTAGGTTGAACCAAGGAATCACGTTGTCCCATACAAATTTTGCCCCCGTTTTTCACCCCCTTAGGGGTATAATTTCGGAAAATCCTTTCTTATCGGATGCCTGCGTCATACAAAGAACACACCCTTGAAGTTTCAGGTCTCTACGATCAGCAGTTTAGGCTGTGCGTTGATCCGTCAGTCAGTCATTCACGACCAAACATTTTATATGTATGGATGACATGTTTGGTGCCTAAAGCCTGAATGATAAGTTTTTGTTTGAAAAATGTTTGAAATATCTTTTAAATTGCTGTATGTCATAGTTCGTTGTTTTTTAATTGTAAACGATCGATCTTTCGCTGTTATTTGTACATTTTCTTATTTTTATTTCTCGTCGAAAAATACCAAAGAAAAAAATTATAAAATCCAATCTTTGAGTTTAACACAACAATGTTGAATTTTCCAGAATAAATTAAACTTTATCATTTACTTCCCAAACCCTACCTTTATCTCTTTTGAATTGTAACATTTTAATTTCGATACTAATTTAACTAAATCTCCCGATAAATTTCTGCTTTTGAATCCATTATTAACATCATTTTAATCGTTTGAAGCATTTAAGATTTATTCAAATTATTATTTTATTTTTAATTTCTTCAACTCCGTGTAGATATTGATTTGCGTTAATAATAAAATATAAGTTCCTATCTAAACCTATTGTAAGTCGTTATTTAAAATGGAAAAATATTAAAATGCAATGAATGTTTCATTTCATTTCATGTATGTATAATAGTACTAGGGCTTAGTGCAGATGTGATGGGCATGCCAGAATGGCTAGAAATTTCAGAGAATGTAGCCAAGACCGTGTCCTAAAGGTAAGAATAATGGGCCCGACGACCTCGGGGCGGTTTAGCACGAAGAGCGCACTTAAGATGTAGCTTTGCTCATAAATTAATTAATTCCAGAATAATTGAAACTTATTTAAATCGATAGATAATCAAATGCTATGTGTTCACGATTCTGCTATATAGAGTTGAAGCTTGGACCTTGACTAACGATGCTTCCAGACGTCTTGAAGCTTTTGAACTTTGGTGCTATCGCCTAATTTTAAAAATCTCTTGGATTTATCATGTAACCAATGAAAAAGTGCTGCAACAGATACAAAAGGGAAAAGAAATTCTTAAAACAGTCAAGGAAAGAAAAATGACATATTTTGGGCACATCATGAGAAACAACAAGTATAGATTGCTACAACTAATCACTGAGGGTAAAATAGAAGAAAAACAATGTCCCGGGAGACGCCGCATATCGTAACTGAAGAACATAAGCCAATGAACCGGGAAAGCATCTGCTGAATTATTTAGAGCAGCAATAAATATAGTAATTTGGGCAACAATGATCGCAGACGTCCGCTAAGGATATGACACGATTAAGAAGAAGAATCAAAAATATATATTAGATGTGAAGATGTCCGCAATGCGCAATGCGGACGCCCGTCTCCGAGTACATAACATTACATTCTTGCGGTTGGGTCATTGGTATAGGCACCTATGTCACCTAGATCTTTGATCCTCTGCAACTACCCTGTGTCTTCAGGGCATCAGAATTCCAGTCCGCTGGTTTTGACAAACTGCAGGATTTCTGTTGGCCCCGTCTCATTTAGATCACTTGGATCCATTATGATGCAGCCCCAGGTTTGGTACCTGTACACCGCTAGAATCGGGCAGCAGCACAGAATGTGTGAGCTGCTCTCTTTCTCTTCACCGCTTAGCCGGTAGTTTTTCTCAGCCGCCAGCTTAAGTTTAAAGAGGTGCGCCCTTAGTGCGATATGGCCAGTGAGCAGGCCAAGCGATATGTTCTTTCTGAAGGATTAGTTTCACTTCGGCAATTTCCAATCCGACCAACTGGCTTCTTGACCAGGGTCCCATTTTTTGCCAGTTCATCAGCTACCTTGTTGCCATTTATCCCTGTATGCAGAACCCATGTGAGAGTGACCTTATCTGCAGTCGCTAACTCAGTGATGACCTGCATGCAGTCCCACACCACCGATGATGTGGTGCAACTCACGAGGGCCCCAATGACAGCGCGACTTTTAGTGAGATTTTTAAAAAGTTGCAGGTCATAGTTCTCTGGACAAACTGATTTTGAAAGCTTGTTTCACTCTGTCGCAGTCCTGTAAAAGAAGGATTCTTGGATTATTGGTCCTTGTAGTGTTAATTTTAAGAGTTAATGGGTGAAACTGATTAGCGTGCCGAGTTCTTCGGCCGAATGTGGCCAGTGGTGGTATAAGAGTTTTTATTTCTCTCGAGCATCTGCCATGGAAATATCTGTAGAGTAATGTCTGGTCTGCAACTCGTCTTCTATGTTCAAGTGGGTGAAGGGTATCTGTGAGAATTGAGCTGTTTATCAACCGCATGGCCCTTTTCTGAATGGAATCTAGAAGACGAAGAGAATGCCTTGATGCTGAACCCCAAATGTGCGAGCAATACTCCAGTAGAGGTTGGTTTTGAGCCTTGTACGTCGTCAACAGTTGATCAGGAGTAAAACACTTTTTAGCTTTCCACAGAAAACCTAGCCTCTGGCCTGCTGACTTTGCGATGTTAGCAAGATTATCATGCCAAGACATATTATTAGACACCGTAACTTCCAACATTAAGATGGAGGGACTTGATTCAAGGATATTTCCGGACATTGTGATGGAGTGATTTAAGGAATTTACTTTCTTGGAAAACGTGGTGCTTTGTGTTTTCTGGGCTTTATAATTTTCGTCTGTTTTGTGTAATAAGTATTTTCTCCATATTTCTTTTTTCAGTTTATTTCCTAACTGTTTTACCATAAAGTTTGCTTATTGTTTTTATTTACCTTTAGTACTCCATATGCCTGCTTTGCTGATTTTAATACGCTATTTTTTAAGTCATTCCAGGTGCGCTATTCTTGACAGCCTTCGCAAACACACCCATAGGCACACTTGCGAAGACCCCATTTGCGAACACTTGTGTAAATACGTATTCTTGACGACCAGCTTAAAGACTGTTGTATTGTGTTGTGTCCCTGGTGGCAACATCGCAATTATACAATATTGACGTATGTCAGATGATATTATTAATTATTATTTAAATTGTTGTGACGAGACGAGTACTGTAAAAAAGTAAAAAAATGATGGATACGTTAATGTGTCTATCACAAATGCACACAATTATTTTTTCAACCTAAAAGTCTTCAGAAACTGATTATGCCTTTCAACTGGTTGTTCTGCAATCTCTAGATCTTCTATTGCGTCAATATAAAGCAAATAGTCCGCTTTTAAGCTTATTATTTGACACGATATCTTGCACGGAATAAATTAAACTGTTTTAATAATAATGATACAAAAACACACAAAGTAAGATTGCGTTGGTTTCGTTCGTATTCGTCAACCGTTTGCGACTATCAAGACCGATCCGCTTAACATACATACATACATATAGTCACGCCTTTTTCCAGTAGGGGTAGGCAGAGACCACTTCCTTCCACTTGCTACGTTTCTTACACACATCTTTTGCTTCCTCTACTTTCATCAGTGCTCTCATAGATGCTCGTTGGTTGTTGGTACTCTTGACCTGGCCTTTCTTTAAAACAATGTTGATCTGATCGAGATATGTTCGCCGAGTTTGACTTGTCCATTCACACTCGCCTTATAAATTTGTTTCGTCAATCTTCCTTTATCCATTCTTTCTACGTGTCCAAACCTTTTAAGCATTTGCCACGTCTTTTTCGTTCTCTAAAAAGAGTACTCTGCCAGTGGTCTCTCTACTGGCAAATTATGCCCGAGCTCAGCCGTAGAGGGTAGAAGAAAAAAATATAAAAGTGAGCCGCGCCACCGACTTGACGGTACAAGCCGGAAACCCCTAGGTCTAGTAGGCACTAGCAGAGCCACACGATAAACAACAAACAATTATGGTGAACTAGATAAATAAAACTATATTTACAATTCCTGCAATATATTAATTAAGTAAAAATGCTGTTCTGATTTTTTACAACAAATCCTGTATTTCTGTAAAGTGGATTAAACGAATTCAATTCACTTTTCTTAAAATAATATTTAAATTAATTATAACAATCTTTCAGACAATAATAAAAACCTAATGAGGTACAAAAGATAATTAAAAACAACAAAAAAAAATGTTCACAATATTTAAAATTTCAAAAATAATTGGTTTTATATAGAATTCCTGATAGCAAAATATTAACAAAAAAATACAAAATAAATGGACTTGCAACAAAAATAATAATTTGAAACCCTCACAATAACTACATAAAGTATATTCAGTAATGTATAAATTCAGATTCAACTTGGAGCAGGTACAAATTTAATGAAAATAATTTGTTACTTTTAAACTATTGAAAACACTTAGATCAAGCACATAATAACTGATAAGTTGATGAAATTAAACGCAATACTATGTAACGAATTGAAAACTTCATTGAGACGCCACTGTTACATCGATGATCCAAGAAACAGAAACACCAAGTAGTATTTTTAAAGATTTACACTGTTAAAACAATCGAGCTTATTTTAAAAATAATTCTTTTTACGATGGCTGTCCTTCAAAATAGCAATGTTGTATGAAGTATGAATAAACGTTTTTACTTGGACACAAAGAACTATTGAGAATATTACTTTAATCAAAGTTCAGACTCGGCATATTATCCAATGCAATAAATAGTTTTCAACAGTGTACCATATTAATAAATTAAAACAAAATTTAATCGTGGTGTCAAAAATAAGTCACGTCGTTTAAATATACTAAAATAAATCACTTGTAACCTTTGGAAACACGAATTCACGAATCCTGTGGCCTACTCCTGGCCGGTTTGAATTATGGAACTGCACCTGGTACTTAACAATGGCTTCCCTCCATCAAATCCCGCACGCGGTCATTTTAACTCGACCCCAATAACCAAAATATCCACCACAAAGGCACGACAGAATGGTCAAGTTAAAAATTAAATGGTTTTTCTTCAAAATCCAATTAAGATGGCCCAAATACAGCCAGATATGAAAGAAAAAACCGTAGAAGTTCTGCACACGTGTTAATATCAAATCGTTCCAAGAACTCTCACCTGACTTCCACCACTGACACCAAACGACTGATATCCACTTCTCACTCCCAGGCCGGATATCAGAAAATGACACGGGACACGCGTCCCCAACTCTATGTCCCCAACTCATAGTCGCGCTCGTCCGTGTTGATAGCCAGCCCATACACACAGAAAAACAAACCAAACAATAATATAGCTGACAACACACGACAATCGAGGCCAAAAATCAAGGCGAAATCTAATACAAAGACTCCCACTCCAATTAACAAAAATGTCACAGCCATTAATAATTAAATCCCATCTCTACTAAGTATGCAACACTATTTACAAGCACCAGACTATCAGAGACACAATTAATAATGAAACGGTAGATGGGAAAAAATAGGCACGTGACACATTCCTTTATCTATCTTTGTAACTACGTCTTCTTGTACACCACAGCGTTCTCTTATCTCACTATTTTTTACTTTTTAATTATCAAAAAATTTGTTCGTCGGAACATATAGTGGTTAGGGGTTACTTACCTGCAAATAAATAGTTTGAAAATTAAAATTTATTAAAATTTATTTGTTTCAACTAATATTAATTATAAATATTTGATTCTTTTTCCATTTCAGTCAGTTACTTAAAATTATTTTTCAGTACTTAGACCTTTTGCTAGCTTTATTGAATCATTAATTTATTATTTCGTTACACATTTTTGGCAAAATTTAATTTGATAAAATAATTTAGTTTAATGGGCATTAGTAAAACTTTTCGATACACAATTGGCAGCTCTTAAGTTGGAATAATTTAGTTTTATAAAAGTAACTCATAACGTTACACATAATTGGCTTTAGAAAGGAAACTTTATCGTAACATAAAATTGGCACCCAACTTTTGGGGTTTACAACAACACTTTTATGGTAACACAATCTTATTTCTTTGGACAAGGACATAATTTTAAATTGATTTTATTTTTTCCTTGCCTGGTATACTTATAATAATAAAAGATGTTGATCAGATTGTTCCGTTTAAAGTATTCTATTATTCTGAACCCGTTATTGTTTCTTTTTTCTTGCATCTTATTCCGTTTTTATAATAGTAATACTGTGCCTATTAAAACGTAGGCTATTCGTATATTGTACATAAAAAACCGTAACGTAGGCTATTCGTATATTGTACATAAAAACCCGTAACAATCAATTTTTTGGTAAACGCGCTTAGCAACGACTGCAAAATATATTCCTAACGTCGCGTATCCGCAAATTGAAATGTTATTTTTAAACCCAATTATCTCAAAACTAATTTGATATCTTAATTATTTTTGGCAACACTCGACAACCTTTATAACGATGTGACTATAAATCAATTCCTTTTATAATTTGCGAAAATATTTTGATTTTAAATATTTGTCGCGTTTATTGTTATTAAAAAAGTTTACAGCTAAATTGTAACGTTACCATTTGCATTTATAACAGTTTTGTTTTTGCACGAAGATATTGAAAAAGCAACTGAACGATAGGTTTACGAGGTCTGAAAATAAAGTACTAGATATATATTTTCTGCGCTCCTTCCTCGCAAATTTCTGTAGGTAAATCAGATTATTTTTCGACTCTGGTTGTTCCGCGCATTTGACTTCTTTCTGATTTAATCTAGGCGGATCGCCTGTTTCTTCTCATCGTCCCTCTGCCTATTGCACTGCTAAGTTGTCGCTCCATCGTTTTCGGGGGCGTCCTAAATTCCTGCGACCCATTGGTGATTTGTCGCGTGCTGTTCTGACTATTCTTTCGTTCTCCATTCTACTGATGGGCTCATTCCACTCTCTCTTTCTGCCGAGAACCCACTCATTGATGTTTTCTAACTTGCATGTCCTTCTTATATTTTCGTTTGTTTCTCTGTCCAAGATCGTCTTTCCAGTTATTCTACGAAGTACTCTCATGTTGGTTGTCTCTAGAAGTTGTTTAGTTTTCGCTGTGTCTGGTCGTGTATGTCATAGTTGGTCTTACTATTGCCTTGTAAATTCTTGCGCACATTTGACAATGAACAAAAACTCTTTTGTGAATGAAACTACCCCAATAAAAATGAATGTACCTAAGCACTGCGAACAGTGAAGATATCATGTAAACATGCAGTTATGGTGATATAAAATTGCCTATTACAGTCAATCACATCACAATCACATCTTTTGCTTCCTCTACTTTCATTTGTGCTCTCATACATACTCGTCGGTTGTTGGTACTCTACCTCTACCTGGCCTTTCTTCAAAGCAATGTTAATGTGATCGAGATATGTTCGCCGAGGTCGACCTCTACCGACTTGCCCATTCACATTCGCCTTATCAATTTGTTTCGTCAATCTTCCTTCATTCATCCTTTCTACGAGTCAAAGTACTACATATATTTATATATTTAAGTTAATGTTGCTTTTATATTCTCCATTAAAAAATGAAGACAAAGCTAAGGAATTTCAAAAACATTTAGATGCTTTAGTTAAAAATGGTTGATTGTATTAAAATATAAGAACTAACGTAGTAACATGTGTTTTTGTAAATTTTGAATTTTCAAGTACATATTATATGGTTAATAACTGTTAATAAATGATTTTTTTCGTCGACCTCTACAAAAAACGACATTTTAGGTACTTATTTCCGTATGAAAAATCGACTATTTTTGAAGGCGAGTATTTTTCATCCGCAGACACTCTTCGTCCGCTGTGGTCGCTATGATACGGCACAGTGCGAGAGCGGCGTTTGGGTCATTTTCGTAAATCCACGATTTAATAAAAACATAGGCACCATGGTGTGAATATTAGTGTTCATAATAATTAAAAACGGATAATGATAGCGATATACATATCAGTAACACTCCTCCGGAGCTGCGGGAATTGGCAACTACGGCCCCGTTGGATTTACTCCTCCAGATATCGCGAATTTTATACGAAAAACAACACATTCATTACTTTTATAGAGGTATGTAGAGATCGATAAAAAAATGTAATATACACCTCGGCGAAAAACTGTCTACTCGCCTGCTTGCTAGCCTCGGCTATCAATTTGCAGACTCGACTATAATATACAGTTTTCGTTCTTGGTACATAAATAACTATTTTGTCACGTGCCTATTTTTTTCTATAGTTTCGTATTCATGGTTACATACAGTACACTATGCTATAACTCGAATATCATTCGTTGTAGATAATGTTGCATAACTTTCGATAGTTGTTTTGCAATTTCTGTGTGGATGGGACTGGATATCCACAAAAACGAGGCACGGATTTGAGAAGATGGTGGGTTGACGTTTATTCCGCGCCAGTTTTCTTGATTTCCGGGATAGGAGCGGGGGTCGTTTGGAGAGCTTCATCGAAGTCGGAGGTGTTAGTGAAGGTTGTTGGGGACGGTGCGTTATTAGCACGTGTGCGGAACCTCTATGGGATTTCTTTCATATCTGGCTGTATTTGGGCCATCTTAATTGGATTTTGAAGAAAAACCATTTGATTTTCAACTTGACCATTTTGTCTTGCCATTGTTGTGGATATTGTTGGAGTTGGTGTCAAGTTGAATAGCCGTTATCGGGATTTGTTTGAGGGAAGCCATTGTTCGTTAACCAGTGCCACCCCCATAATCTAACCAGCCCCCGGAGTAGTCCAGGAGTAGCACCGGAGTAGGCCACAGGAGTAGGCCACAGGAGTACATGTGAATTCGCATACTCAAAGGTTATCAGTGATTTATTTTTAAATATATAACGCTGTGTCTCATTCCGGCACCACGAGAAATTTTATCATAGCTGTTAACTTTGATTATATTTGTTATGATGCTGCTATTGAACTGTGTACCTTAATTATCTATTGTGTGAGTAAAGTATCCAACATATTTTTGCTATAATTTTATTTATTTGGTTCACCATAATCATAGTTGTTTATCTTGTAGCCCTGCTAGTGCCTATAAGATCTAGGGGTTTCCGGCTTATACCGTCAAGCCGGTGGCGCAGCTCACTTTTATATTTTTTTCTTCTACCCTCTACGGCTGAGCTCGGGCATAATTTGCCAGTAGAGAAACCGCTAGCAGAGTACTCGTTAGAGAACGAAAAAGACGTGGCAATTTACTTATAGATTAAATTCGACCTAATCTGAAATTAAATGTAAATGTCATTTTACCTATAAACGTCATAAAATTTTCAGTGAAATTTCATGCTCCTTACCCCAAGGAGAAGAAAAATTTCAGAAAAATTTTTTAGTTGCTATGGTAACGATACAAATACAAATATAGCCTTTTAATTGGTCGAAAATCGTAGGTTTGGAATTTTCACGTCAATTTCAAAACAGAACAGAATATTTTGGCATGTTTGTAGAGGGATTTAAATCCCCTGGGAACAGGGGAAAATAGAATAGATCCCAGGTATGGTCTGCCTATCGTAAAATGCGACTAAAAGTCTTTCAATACAAAGTGTTATGTAGTCCTGTGCAGGGGGTACCTCAGGGCCGGACCACCCCTTCCCCCATACTCGTTGATTACAAAGAAGAACTGACAACGCTGGTAGACCGTAATCACGTCAAAATTATACGGGTTCCAGGACGCCAGGAAGTTGCAGGTTATGAGTAAGTAGCCGAACTTGCAAGAAGAGGTTCGGAAAAACACAAAAACTACTGGAAAAGTATACCAGGAAACAAACACGGGAAATAATACATCAAAGGACCGTGCCATAAAAGGACTGCAGAACTGTTACCTAGAAATCAGCTAAGACTGTAGAATTGAGGCCTGGCCTGCGGGTTGTGCGACGGGAATCCGGGGGCGGTGGAGCGCTTGCTGTGCTACTGCGGGGCGTTGGGGGAATGGGCGGTTCTTGGGCGACTACATTGTTCCCACCCAGTACATAACTTGTACAAACTTGTACAAGGTACGAAGGTACTGGATTGGGTGCAGCGTGGTCCCGAGAATTGCTTGTCTTTTTCGGACCAGTGCCTCGCGGCGGCGCAGTGTGCGTTTTGCTGTTTTCGGGTCCTTGCCGGGTGGTCTGCGGGTCGGGTCTCCATTGTACAATGATACAAAAACACATAGGCAAGATAAAATGGGCCAACAGGCTTAAGTGTCACCGGAGGCAATAGCCAGGCGGACCTAAATAGGGGTTTTTAGTGAGTAGACCTGACACAATCAGTAGAGTCTCACAGTAGAACTTGAGCTTTCATACTCATAACCTTTCCATAATGGATTTTCTTTACCTCTGCAACAACTTGGGCCACCATGTATTTAAAGGGATCCAAAGTTAAAATGTGAACATTTGTTGCTTTTTTTACAGTACAAGGGGTTGGTTATATGTGAGTGAGTGATTATAATTAATATAATGTCTTAAATTTATTTAAATACCACACATTACACAAACAGAGCATGAACGTGTTAACCATATGAACGTTTTTATAGTCATCATATTTAATGTTAATCAACTATAACGAATAATTTAATGGTAAAATATGAATAATTTGTACGCGTTAATTTAAATGTAAACTAACAGCAGGTACTTTACCGTCATAAACAGATCTTTATCACTTTAGTTTATGACCAGATTATTTTAAAATAATTCACTTTATAACAGTAATTTATAACCACATAAAAAACCTCATGCTAGGAAAGACCGTGTACAAAGTTACTATTTAACTTTCAAGCCAACTTTTATATCTAATATATAAAATTCTCGTGTCACAATGTTAGTTACCATACTCCTACGAAACGGCTTGACCGATTTTGATGAAATTTTTTGTGCTTATCCGGTATCTATGAGAATCGGCCAACATCTATTTTTCATCCCCCTAAATATTAGGGGTAGTCCACCCCTAAATTTTATTTTTTATTTTTTAGACAAAATTGTTAATTTCTATTTTTTTATGATACAACATACACAAATACATACAATCCTCAATTTTCACCCTTCTACGATCAACCCTTATTTTTTAATAGCCATTTTAGTAATTTAATCATTTTTCCTCTCCGGTCGAAAACTGATCAATCGTCATTTAATTAGTTATCCCCGCCAGATGTCTACAGGTGTCACTTCTGACCCAGTAAACAGCACGGAGTAGGGATGAGAACGAAGCCGGTCTCCTTTCTTTCTCACTCCCTACACAGTTGTCGGCCATCATCATTGTTTATGCATCAAGTGTAGTAGTAACGTTGACAATTATTATTTTGCTATCTCAGTGTAACTCTCATATTAACTTTTAATCATTCCTATTTTATCAATAATAATTAAATTATCAATTTTGAGTGTATTTTGCACGATTAGTTAATCAAGTGATTTTATAACCTCAAAAGTACTCAACACGTGACACGAGCTTCCAATAACAACGGATTTTGTGTTGTAAGTATACTTTTTTTTATTTATATCGAAAATGTTGTTGATCTTATAAAAATGTAATTTTAATTAAATTTTATTAAAAAATTGTAATTGAACAATTAAGATTTTCATAGTTTCCAAAAAATCAATCATTATGAATCTTTATTTTGAAATGTCAATGGAAATATTGGTTGCATGAAAAAATTATAAGAGACAATGTTTTCATAAAATTTAATTTTTTACTTTTGTTTGAAAAATTTTTCCATAAAACTTATATTTTTGTTATAATTTCATAAATTAAAACTAATCATTTCAAAACTGCGGCAAAAATCCTGGCCCTAATTATACTTTTAACATTTTTCATCATTAAATAATTTCATTAATTCTATTTATGTATGTTTTGTACGGGGTGAGCAATGCCAAGAAAACGCAAAGGGGCTGATTTGAGCCGCAGTACAAGTAAAGCTCGAAACTTGCGAAATAGCAGATCCGAAAGAACAGAAGAACAAATCCAGCAACAAAATACTGATGCACGTGTCAGAATGGCGCAATTGCATCAAGAAGAGCCAGAAGATACACGAGCTGAACGCAATGAAGTCAGAAGATTAGAACAACGACAATCACGCCGTTTCACAGTCAATAGACGAAGAACAAATGACCAACAACGACAACAGGTACATCGAGCATTTATATCTGATTCATTCCTGCGTCTAGCATTTCAGTATGAGCCCGATATTGAATATTATGCTCATTCAAAAGTGCTAATTTACTAGGAAATTATTTATATGGCAAAACAACGTTTGCCGGGTCATCTAGTGTACCTATAATAATATTGGCAACAAATAAATACAATAGAACCTAGAAATCGTCATTACCGGTTTTTTAAATTTAATGAATGTGGTAAGCTGAATACACTTATGTTTGGGTTATCGTTATGTACGTTTAAAGTTTGTAATTATTTCTTATTTCTTTAGATCATATTGTTACGATATTTAGTTTTGGGTTCGTTAATTAAAAACACTTAGTACAAAAGCTATACAATTTATTTTGATCTTTCTTCTTGTAATACAATAAACTCTTATTTAACAAATCACTTATTTAGATATTCACTTTACAAAACTACGAGCCCTAATCACTATATGTTCAGACGGTCTTAAAATCAAACAAATATATAAAATACTAGCTGACCCGGCAAACGTTATTTTGCCATAAAAATAATTTCCTAGTAATTTCTAGTGTAGACAAAAAATAGCTTACTTATTGTAAGTATGTATTTATGTTAGAATGTGATTGTCGTTCCAATCTTCTGACTTCATTGCGTTCAGCTCGTGTATCTTCTGGCTCTTCTTGATGCAATTGCGCCATTCTGATACGTGCATCAGTATTTTGTTGCTGGATTTGTTCTTCTGTTCTTTCGGATCTGCTATTTCGCAAGTTTCGAGCTTTACTTGTACTGCGGCTCAAATCAGCCCTATTGCGTTTTCTTGGCATTGCTCACCGTACAAAACATACATAAATAGAATTAATGAAATTATTTAATGATGAAAAATGTTAAAAGTATAATTAGAGCCAGGATTTTTGCCGCAGTTTTGAAATGATTAGTTTTAATTTATGAAATTATAACAAAAATATAAGTTTTATGGAAAAATTTTTCAAACAAAAGTAAAAAATTAAATTTTATGAAAACATTGTCTCTTATAATTTTTTCATGCAACCAATATTTCCATTGACATTTCAAAATAAAGATTCATAATGATTGATTTTTTGGAAACTATGAAAATCTTAATTGTTCAATTACATTTTTTTAATAAAATTAAATTCAAATTACATTTTTATAAGATCAACAACATTTTCGATATAAATAAAAAAAAGTATACTTACAACACAAAATCCGTTGTTATTGGAAGCTCGTGTCACGTGTTGAGTACTTTTGAGGTTATAAAATCACTTGATTAACTAATCGTGCAAAATACACTCAAAATTGATAATTTAATTATTATTGATAAAATAGGAATGATTAAAAGTTAATATGAGAGTTACACTGAGATAGCAAAATAATAATTGTCAACGTTACTACTACACTTGATGCATAAACAATAATGATGGCCGACAACTGTGTAGGGAGTGAGAAAGAAAGGAGACCGGCTTCGTTCTCATCCCTACTCCGTGCTGTTTACTGGGTCAGAAGTGACACCTGTAGACATCTGGCGGGGATAACTAATTAAATGACGATTGATCAGTTTTCGACCGGAGAGGAAAAATGATTAAATTACTAAAATGGCTATTAAAAAATAAGGGTTGATCGTAGAAGGGTGAAAATTGATGATTGTATGTATTTTTGTTTGTTGTATCATAAAAAAATGGAAATTAAAAATTTTGTCTAAAAAATAAAAATAAAATTTAGGGGTGGACTACCCCTAACATTTAGGGGGATGAAAAATAGATGTTGGCCGATTCTCATAGATACCGGATAAGCACAAAAAATTTCATCAAAATCGGTCAAGCCGTTTCGGAGGAGTATGGTAACTAACATTGGGACACGAGAATTTTATATATTAGATTTTATGATTTTTTTCAATTTTGTATGTTTAGTACATTTTAAACATTTAGCTTAATCATTTTATACAAACAAGTAACTGAATACAAAAAAAATTGTCAACATTTCTAAGTTAAAACAAGGTAAAAAAAACTGTAAAAATTGAATAATAACAACATTTTAGTTGTTTTTTAACAAAAAATTTTACTTTTTTTAATACGGCGTAACATCCTCTCGAGCTTTGATTACAAATTTTATACGCAAGGGCCTTATTGCCGCAAGATTTTGGCATTCTTCAGCAGGAAATGATTCCCGAATTTCTTGAAGTTTCATACGTGGATCCGGAATAGTGCGTTGGGGATTATTTCTTAGGCACTGTTTCATTTTATGCCATACATTATGTTGAGGTTTGCGCTACTCGAAGGCCAGTCTAAGGTGTTAATCTCATTATCTGCAATCCATGTTTTTGTGGATTTAGCAGTATGTGAAGATGCACCATCTTGTTGAAAAATTATATTATCTTCATTAGGATGTAACTCTTAAATGCTTGTTAATAAATATTCTGTTAAAATATTTTGATATTTCTGCGCATTTACCGTACTATCTAGAAAATGTAACTTCCCCAGACCCTTTGCCAAAATGCATCCCCAAACCGTAATTCCTTAAATATTCTTGGTAATGAAAAAGCCGATGATCTTGCCAAAGAATCAGGAGCTTGCCGCTAATCATCCAACCTCACAACTCTCGTAGACGCCAATGCAGTTGCCAGCCGAAGACTTATCAGCAATAATTTTAAATATTCCATCCCAGCTCTAAATTGTAATCGCACAATAGCTTCGATCATAACCAGACTACGAACAAAGCATGTAACAGGAATAAAAATCTTAACCGACGGACAAAGAAGCTACTCAAAACACTGCCTAAACTGTCCTGGTGTCCCATTATCTCCTCAACACATCTTTGGCTGCCCAGCAATTCAAGCAAGGCTTATCAAGATTAGCCTTAAAGACCCAGAAGCAATAATTTTTTCTGACAAAGCTGTTGAAGTCGCCGAAGCTGTCTTTGACAGCCTTTCACAGCCTACTTTCAAAATATTTAAATATCTTCTTACATTGTCTAGCTGTCCGAACATTTAGAGGTCATTGACAGTTTAACACTATTGTTTGACATAATCTATAATATAAAAATGAATCGCTGAATGTGTTGCTAAGCGCAAATCTCGAGAGCAGCTAAACCGATTTCGCTAATTCTTTTTTTATAATATTTTTTAAAGTACGATGATGGTTCTTACGGAGAGAAAAATTTAAAAAATTGCCTGAAAAAGTCTAAAAACAACATTTTTCTATATTCCCATACAAAAATGTTTGTATGTATGTATGTCCTTCAAAAACTCCCAAACGGCTAAACCGATTGGGATGAAATTTTCAGAAGTTGTTTTATACATACCAGGGGTGGTTTTAGTGTTGTTAGCACTTCTACGATGGGGGATGAGAAGGGGATGGAATGTAAAAACTATCAAAAACGGCTGATGTTAGTGTCGAATTCATAGTCTTTGGGAACTCTAAGTTTAATAGTGACATTACCAGTTATGTAAGCATCCATACAAAAGGGGTAGGAGAAGGATGAAATATAAAAACTATTAAAAACGCCGATATTAGTGTCAAATTCATTGTTTTTGTGGTGGCTAAGTTTGATGGTAACATTCCCAATTTTGTTAGCACCCCTACGATAGGGTTGAGAAAGGGATGGAATTTAAAAACTATTAAATACGGCTGATGTTAGTGTCGAATTTATAGGTTTTGGGGTGGCTGAATTTAATAGTAACATTCCTAATTTTGTTAGCACCCCTACGAAAGGGGTTATTAGAGGATGAAATATAAAAACGGCTGATATTAGTATCGAATTCATAGGTTTTTGTGTGGCTAAATTTAATAGCTACATTCCTAATTTTGTTAGAACCCCTACGGAAGGGGTGGGTAGGTGATGAAATATAAAAAAATACTCAAAACGCCAATATTAGTGCCGAAGTCGTTGTTGTCAAGGACGCTGAGTTTGATTGTGTTATCTCCAATAATATCTCCTACAAAAGGGGTGGAAAGAGGATGGAATATAAAATCTTTTAAAAACGACGATGTAAGTGTCGAGTTTATAGTTTTCGGGGTCGCTGAGTTTGATAGTGATATTCCCAAAGCAAGATATCGTTTGGGCAGGAAAACGTCTGCCGGGTCCGCTAGTTCTTAATAAAAATAAAACTGCCAAAACACTAAACGTACATTTATTTACCTAGTTTATAGAAAACATTTGTTTGGAAGAATAAAATAGTATTTAAAGAATAGTAAATTATTAATCACTTTGTAAAGCAAAGTGTCGATTAGTACAATTTTTGAAAAATGTTTTTAGTTAGATAAACCGAAACGTCAAATGTATAATCCATAACATTAAATTCTGGAGATCTAGGTTATCATAAATCATGTCCATTTTTTCCAATCCAACGACGGGGATATTATGACATTGTCGTTGAGGATAACGTTCTGCATACAGCCGAACAGCTACATTACTATTAACAAAAATTACGACCGTTGTATGAAAATCAGAGTTGTGACTAGTTAATAACGAATACGTTAATAACTAATTAAATTTATCGATGGTGCTTTTTGTGTTAACTTTTTATTTACTAGAGTACAACGCATGGTTGCCAAACCTACATTTAAATCAGAATTTTGGTTCTCAATTTTTGGGAAAACGGATGACTTAAGGAAAAAAGTTTATAGAAATTTATTGTTTTTTATTATTCATTCTACACCTCCTTTCAAGGAACGCAGTATTTTCAGAGACACCCTGTATATTCTCAAAACAGCGGTTCTTAAATAGATACAAACAAACGTTCCTGAAAGAATGATTTCTGGAATTATTGATTGGAATTATTCTAGTAACATCGCAGGTATCCAATTGCCGCCCGCGGCTATAAATAATATGTCAGGCGTTTGATGTTACCAATAAAAATCATGTAGGTATCGCTTCGGGTCAAATAATGACAACAGAGGCGTACCCACTGACCACAATCCGTAACAATGTTTTTAAAAGATTCCTTCTTGTAAAATAGTTCTGATTTGTATGCTAACGACCCTTATATTTTCACAATGGGTACATTTTAAGTTCATGAATTTATTACTTTTAGCAACTGAGAAAAGAAAATTTAAGACACCTAAGAAATCCATTAGGAAGCTATTCATTATTTTATGGACGTTATTAAGGGCAAACATTTAAGACAACTGGTCAAGAGTATCATAAATGAACATTGCTTGTCCCTTTTAAACGACCTATTTCTCACTATCTGAGGGTTCAATACAACTTTCACCGATTGTATTCCATACAGGGTGTGGTGCGAAAGGTTTTGATTAAAAGTAATGGCGGATAAAGTTATGTTAAAAATCTAAAATTACGAAGCTGTAGGTTTTAAATGACGCTGAGTTCAAATATAATGTTGTCTTGAATGTGGCACTTCCGGTTATACCGGAAGTAGACGTCAATTTTGTTATTTTAAATAGAATCTAATATTTTTTATTTTATTTTTAAATTTTACATGAAATTTTAGATAAAATTTGTGCACAATGTCCATTACCAAAAATGAAATAGTTTCGAGATATTTCGATTTTTTTGCAAAATTTAAAAAAAATCCTAATCCACATTAAATAACGATATCTCCATTAATAACAAAGCTAGTGACGTGAAATTGTAATCAGTAAACAACAAGCGCTTTCTCGTTAACTTCGTATGTCCTACTTATTGATATTTCATACAGGGTATTTTAAACTTATCCGCCAACATGCCAAATTTTATCATTTATAAGTTGCATACTTTAAATGGAACACCCTGTATTTTATTACATTTTTTACTGTATTTTTTTAAGCCAATTCGTTTGGTATCGGTATTCTCTATACCTAAAAAACCATTTTTGAGATATTTCATTATTTTAGTTAAAACAGTTGGACGGGATAATATGCAAAAAGCAAAAAGATTCGCCGAACACTTAGAAAAAACTTTCCAGACCAACGAAGGTGAAGAACCACAAGACTGGAATGAAAAAATCCCCTGGATTTTACCTCATCATCGGGGAAATCCTAAAGCAACTTCCACGCAAAGCTATAGTCAAATTGACCAACCTTATTAATGCGTCATTCAGACTGAGATACGTACCTAAGCTATGGAAATTAGCAGAGGTTATAATGATACCTAAGCCAAGTAAACCGCCCCAGGAAGTTACATCCTACCGGCCTATCTCTTTGCTGCCTGTTATTACGAAATTGTTCGAAAAATTGCTCCTTAAGAGATTAAAACATATAATAGAAGAAAATAACATCATTCCTTCCTATCAATTTGGTTTTCGAGAAAAGTACTCAACCATCGACCAAATTCATAGAATAACAAACGTAATCGAAAAGTCCTTAGAAGAAAATAAAGTGTGCTCTACAGCCTTCTTAGACGTGGCTCAGGCCTTTGATAAAGTTTGACATAAGGGCTTAAATTACAAGTTGAATATGTTACTACCACGTCAATATTCAGAATTAATAAAATCTTGTATATCGGACAGATATTTTAGAATAAAACGGGAAGAAGCATACTCTCATCTAAAAAAAATCAAGGCAGGAGTACCTCAAGGTAGTGTACTAGGCCCTGTTCTCTACTTACTGTACACCAGCGATATACCAAATCCTGAACATGAAACTATTGCAACGTTTGCGGATGATACTGCCATTTAGGCCGTTGAAAAAAACCACGAAGAAGCCAATATAAAATTACAAACATCCATAGACCAGATTAACACTTGGACTAATAGATGGCGTACAAAGCTAAACGAAAACAAATCTGCACATGTTAACTTTACCAACAAACGAAAACGAAATATCCAAGTAACAATCAACAATGCTCAAATTCCTCATGCTGACACTGCAAAGTATATATGAATGACACTTGACGCTAGACTTCGCTGGAGAGTCCACGTTAAAAAGAAACGCGAAGAGCTTGGTATAAAATATAAAAAGATGTATTGGCTGCTAGGAAGAAACTCCAAATTGTCCATACATAACAAACTGCTTCTCTACAAACAGATATTGAAACCTGTCTGGACATATGGTATACAGCTTTGGGGCTGTGCCAGTAAAAGTAATATTCAAGTGATACAACGTTTTCAGAATAAAGTATTGAGGAACATCGTTAATGCACCTTGGTACTGCCGTAACAGTGATCTCCATAGGGACCTCGATGTAGAAACTGTTGACCAGACCATAGCCAAATTCGCCAGTAGCCATGAACGAAGGTTACTACAACATGGGAACGTTGAGGTTATCCAGCTCCTCGACAATACCAATCTAGTAAGAAGACTCAACAGGATCAAATCGTTTGAGTTAGTGAAGTAGTTTAAGTGACTGTGTTAGTTAAAATCAGAGTATTGTGCGAATTTCACAAAACACGTTAACGGTAATGTTGCTAAAAATATTAGACACTAAGGTATACTAATGAGTAGTACCTTAGAATTTAAAAAAAAATTTCCACCTTAGTTAAGTTAGGTTTGAAAAAAATTGCTTATTGATCTTCATGATCAGATTGTAATTACAGAAAAATACCCTGATTGGGTGTTTTCTTAAAGCACTTTATTTGCAGCATTCAAATCTATTGATACCTATTTCTTGGCTTCGCCTTGGTCAACAAACATGTGGTCAGAGACATTTCTTACTTTACTGCCATAGGTGTGTAATATACAGTGTTGCCAATCGAGAAGCAATTGCTCTCATTGGAGAGCATATTAGAAATAGTGAAGTAAAACGGTGAGCATTGGCCCAATGGGAGCATTTTGTGTGATCAAGACCGATCACAGAAATAAATTAAACACCGAAACTATTACAGCTCTGTTATTCACCAAAGAGGGAATAGAAAGACAAGGATGCTGCCTTAAGTTCACTCCATCTACAGCAATGCTTTCTACCAATATTTGGTGAATGTTTATACTTATTGCATTTGATTGTATTCTAAGAATAATAAAGGAAAAGTGAAAATTATTTGAAATATGTTCTTCCCTCGGATTGTTCGTTATTTTTTTTTTTTTTTTTATGTTCTGGTTCCCACGAAAAGGGATATCCTGTAATGTTCAGAGAACATCGTGGGAACCAAGGGAAAGAAGGTAGGAGTTGGTGTTCTTCTGGAGGTTGTATGCCTCGGGGAACATCTCCCTAGGCAATGAGTTCCAAAGCCTCGCAATTCGTTGGATGAATGAGTCTTTGGAAAGTGATGTTCTGCAGGTATCCAAAGTGACCACGAAGGGGTGTGAAGACTGAACTTGACGGGTTAATCTTGAAGAGGCTGCCAAAGGAGGAACGATTGTTGATATTTCAGAAGAGCATCGCCCATGAAAATATCTATAAAATAGAGACAAATCGCCAACTTTTCTACGGTGTTCCAGACAAGTGAGCGAGTTTGTAAGCGAGGCATCACCGACGAGACGAATTGCCCTTTTTTGGACAGAATCCAGTAGCTTCAGGATATGTTTAGGTGCTGCACTCCAAATATGGGAACAGTACTCCAGTACAGGTCGGATCTGTGCCTTATAGATCATAAGCAGCTGACTGGAGGTGAAATAGCTCTTGGCACGAAACAAAAAACCAAGTTTTTGGGATGCACTTTTGGCAATGGACCTCACGTGATTTTCTCAGGAAAGGTTATTACTGATAGTAATACCAAGCATCGATATGGATGACTTCAGTGGTATGGTTACTCCTGACAAAGTTATGTTAGGCACAGTGAGATCGGCTTTTCTAGAGAAAAGACATGCTTGTGTTTTGTTTGCATTGAATTCTACCAAGTTATTGGATCCCCATTCGAGAATTGTTGCTAAGTCCATATTTATATTGTTAACATTTCTTCCTCGTTCATTTCTGGTTTCACGGGCTGATATAGGGGCCCTGGAAGAGAAAGCGGTATGGAGGGTACTATCATCGGCAAAGCTGTGTACGGGACATGAAGTTGCTTTCAATAGGTCGTTGATGTGAAGTAAAAATAGTGTTGGTGCTAGAATGGATCCTTGCGGAACACCAGCATTTATGAGTAGAGTGTCAGATGAAACTCCATCGACCACTACATGGAGAGACCTGTTTGAGAGAAAACTAGCAAGCAGAGAACACAGCTGAGGGGGCAAGCCATAAGATGGAAGCTTGGCGAGGAGTCCCTGATGCCAAACTCGATCGAACGCCTTGGAGATATCTAATGCCACAGCTAAAGTTTCTCCATACTTTTCAATAGATAGCTGCCATATATGTGAGACGTATGCGAGCAGGTCACCAGTTGATCTCTGATGGCGGAAGCCATATTGCCTATCATTGATAATTCCTGAGTCTTCCAGATATTTCATGAGCTCGATGTTGATGGCTTTTTCCATGACCTTTGAAATAATAGATAGCAGTGCGATAGGTCTGTAGTTGCTAGGTAGGGTCTTTTTGCCTTTTTTAGGGACTGGCTGTACTCTTGCAATTTTCCAATTGGACGGAAATACTCCCAAATTGTAAGAGTGGTTGAACAACTTGCAAAGAACAGGTGTTAGTTCGGGGGCACATTTCTTGAGAACAATCGGCGGGATTCCGTCAGATCCACAGGCTTTGTTGGTGTTGAGACCCAGCAAAATCTTTCTGATAGTACGTTGGCGAAAGGTGATCTCGGGCATGTGACTGTCAATAGGTGTAATGTTCGAGGGTTGTTTTCCCGAAGAATCCAGAGTGGAATTTCCAGCAAATAGGTGCGCAAAGATATTGGCTTTTTCCTGGGCAGTCGTTGCTAATGTTCCATCTTCATTGGTTAGGGGAGGAAAAGAGCTGGAAGTGAAGTTTCTTCCCACAGCTTTGGCGAAAGACCAAAATGAACGGGATCCGTTAGGACATTCAACAAGTTTTGATCTTATTTTGGCATTATGAGCATCTTTTGAACATTCTATTGTCTCTTTGCATATGCCTCTAGCCTCAACATATGCTGCTCTGGTCTCAGGTGCCGGATTTTTTTGCCATCGATGGTATGCTGCCTGTTTGGAAGCCACAGCTCTAGAGCAGTTTTTGTTAAACCAGGTCTTATCGGATGATGTTCTTCTTTCGGTATTCGGTATGTAAGTTTGCATCCCCAACATGATGATTTCAGAAATTGTCTCAGCACATCGTGTTGGATCTACTGAGGAGAAACAACTCTCTTCCATGGAAACGCTGAGAAAAACATACGAAGACCCTCCCAGTCGGCCGAATTGTAATGCCACATGAGACGGGGTGGTATTGTGCTGCTCGATGGTAAATGGAAAGAGCATGTTGTGGAGATAAGAGTGTGATCAGAGTTTTCAAGTGGGGCACAAACTTCTATTCTATACGGGTCAGGATTGGTGGTGAGGAAAAGATCTAGTGTATTGGCAGCCTGGTTGTTGACATCAGGGATGCGGGTTGGTAGCTCGACCAGTTGTTCTAGACCATGAGTGATGGCGAAGGCCTCAGCTTGACGACCTGCATCATCAGTTTTTTTAGAGAATTTGAGCCAGGCAGCGTTATGTACATTAAATTATTGGTTTCAGTCTTATCACCTCCTTTTGAATGAATGAATCAAGCGAACAGCGTAAACTTGATTTTTGTTTGTGACCATCTCTGTTTACATAGTACTAGTCGAAGACAGTTTCGGTGACTTCAACAGCTTTGTCAAAAAAAATTATTGCTTCTGGGTCTTCAAGGCTAATCTTGATAAGCCTGGCTTGAATTGCTGGGCAGCCAAAGATGTGTTGAGGAGATAATGGGACACCAGGACAGTTTGGGTAGTGTTTTGAGTAGCTTCTTTGTCCGTCGGTTTTCATTTCTGCTACATGCTTTGTTCGTAGTCTGGTTATGATCGAAGCTATTGTGCGATTACAATTTAGAGCTGGGATGGAATATTTAAGCAGAGATAAGCATAGAAAAAAAATCAACGTCAGCAAGTTAAGCAACACTAACGAACGAACCTTTTGTGTTTGTGGTGTTATTACGGAGGTTATGGTAAGTGTGAGTTTTGGGATGTGGAGAGCAAACTGTGAGCCAATGGGAGCGTTTTGCTTTATTTCTGGAGTAATTTTACTAATCACATCCGGCAACGCTGGTAATATACTATTGCAGACGCGAGTGCAAGCGATCGGCCGCGAGATCGTGGCGAATAAGCAGTCCCTTTGTTTCTTTGATCCGCGAGAAAACTTCGCGGCGAGCTCGTAGCGAACATCACGATGGAAATCGCCCGTGTGCATCGAGCCTAAATATCAAGAACAATTTTTGTCTGGGACTCGAACCCACGCACCATGTTGGTACTTTGGTTCAAACTGGATTAAAGTCCTGAAATGAAAAAAACCTTTAAGAACATCCTTATAACTTACTGGTAGGATATGCCAGCTATAAATCGAAAATCCTATGTAAATTTCCATGGTACAACTAGAAAGTAGAAACTCTGTATAGAAAATTTCATTATTAAAATAAACATGATCGGTAAATATTACACACAAGCAAGTTTTTTTTTTAAATCCATTTGTGTAAAAAATACCAAAGATAAAAAATAATAATTTTAAAAATGCACGTGTAAGTTTATGCAAGGAATGATGTCATATTGATGCAATAATGTTTAATTAATAATAATCGACTATAATGATAGTATTCTTGAACGTGTAATGACTGCTTAAAATCGAGTATAAAAAGTTTCATTGCAATTGGTGCCGAGATTTTTTTAAAAATCAGTTTACGTAATTTATATTTTTATTAACTTAATGTATAATTTGCGAGTTAAGACACTTTTTTTTAGATTAAATAACGTAGTTACTTATAGTCCAAGAGCCTACTGCAAAAAATCAAAATCAGCCGATTATCATGACAATATGGATACAGAGATGTTTGTGAAATGGCTAAAAGAGAAACTATTACCATCATTACATGAACCATCTGTCATTGTATTAGATAATGCTCCGTACTTCGGAAATTTTAAATAAGCAACCAAAAAACTCCTGGATGGTACAGAAAATAAAAGAATGGTTAACGAACGAAAATATTTTATATTTACAGTATTGCTTCAAGCCGGAATTATTATCGATAGCTAAAAGGCACGAAAGGAAAAAAAATTTACAAAGTGGAACAAATTTTACTCAGTTATGGACATCGTGTGCCAATTTAATCCCATTAAGTATATTTGGGGAATATGCAAAACTTATGACAATTACGTTTGATCTAATGATTACAATGATAAATCAGTGGAAACCTGGCAACGAGCACTTAATACTGCCACTCCTGAAATTCGGGAAAAATGTGTCGCAAAATGTAAAAATTTAATAGAGCAATGGTGGGTTCATAAAAACCGTTTCGAAGCAGTTATTATTTACAATCCGAATGAGGATAGCGACAACAGTGATTCCGATTATGATAACTATAAATCTGATGCTTGATAATACCGTAAGTACTATATGACCTAAACATATTTATTAAATTTGTACCGATAATTTATTTTCGTTGCATTACCTTTTAACATAATTAAATATGTGCCTATTTCTAACCAAAAAACTCATCGAGAGCTAAATCAACGATTTCTGTTCACAATAAAGCAAAAAATAAAAATAAAACCTCTTAACAAAAGCATAATAATAAACAAAAAATTTTCAGGTTTAAATCTTAGTGGAATTTACTAATGTACCTCTCAACACAGTGCGCCCGTTAAGTCGATGCCTCAGTGACTAATCAGATACCCGCGTATATTGGCGAAATGAGCTATATTAGTCTTCTTCTTCCTTTTTTGTAAGGCATCTGCCTTGTTCTCTAATGTCTTAGAGTTGTAGCTGGGATGATGAATTCCAGCTTTCATAACAACGAATGGGTGGACGTCCAGGTGGTCTGCTGGATCTTGGGAAACCATTTCTTGCAATCTTCGGCAATCTGTTGTCGTCCATCCATTCAACATGATCTCTCCATTCGCGACGTCGGTTTCGGGACCATCTAACAATGTCTTGGACATCGCAAAGTTCTCGGATGTCTTCGTTTCTTTTGCGGTCCCTTAGTGTGTAGCCTGCTATGGATCTTAGAGACCTCATCTCTGCTGTACGGATAATCCTTTTTGTTGTGGAGTTTTCGGCTCTTGTTTCTACAGCGTAGGTCATAACAGGTCTCACACAGGTCTTATATATGCGGACTTTGCTTTCAATGGACATGTGCTTGTTTCGCCATATTATATCTCTAAGGAATCCTGATGTTAAAGCTGCTTTGGTTGTTTGAGCCTTTACTTCTTCTTGGAGGTCTCTACTGCTCGTGATGTTGACGCCGAGATATTTGAAACTCATAACCTGTTCTACTGGTTTATTGTACATAGCCAATTTACATCTTCTGGGATCTTTTGAGATGATTAGCACTTTTTATTTTGCTACCGATATCTCCATGTTGTATTTGGCAGCTGTCTCTTCGAATTGATAAAGCATTATCTGTAGGTTGTCTTTATCTTCTGAGACCAGCACGGCATCGTCCGCATAGCAAATTACTTTTAGTTCTTTGTCCCCTAGTGAGTATCCCTTTCCAACCTTTTTTACTTCCGTTATAAGTTCGTCCATAATTAAGTTGGAGAGGATGGGGCTTAGGCTATCGCCTTGTCTTATTCCAGTTTGCATGGGTAGTCTGCCTTCTACTTGTATTTGATCTAAAAATTTTCTCTCCTATCATTAATATGACTGAATGTGAGAAACTATCGAAAAATCTTAATCAAATAAGCCAATGGTGCAGTCGTAATAATTTAGCGTTAAATCCTACCAAATGTTGCGTAATGTTATATACATTGAGATCTGATCCAATTATATTTGACTATAAGATAGACAATTATTCTCTAGACAGACCATGTAATTTAAAGGATCTTGGAGTTACTTTCGACCGAGAGCTATCTTTCCAAAACCACATAGACAATATAACTACGTCAGCAAACCGTATGTATGGATTTATAATTAGAGTAGGCCGCGACTTTAACCATTTAACACTTAAAACTCTTTACTATTCTTTTGTGAGATCAAAGCTAGAATATGCATCGGTTATCTGGAACCCATATTATCAAGTGCATATTTATAAACTGGAGGCAATCCAAAGACGCTTTCTCAAATACCTAAGTTTTAAAGTAGATCGGACTTATCCACTAATTGGCACGGCACACGAGAGTTTACTGTCAAGACATAGCTTTTTCACTCTGGATAGAAGACGAGAATGTTCTAGTGTTATTATGCTACACAAAATAATTAACAATGAAATTAAATGTCAATGCTTACTACATCAGATAAACTTTAAAATTCCCCGTCAGGCATCTCGATACACCGACTCATTCTACACTACCACACCACGAACAAATATACTTAAAAACTCTCCTGTTCATACTATGTGTAGCAACTATAACCTTATAAGTGACCAGCTTGATATATTCTATTGTAATGTGAGGCAAATTAAGAGCTATTATTATCAGCAGTAATATTGTTGTGTTAGTCTTAAGCTTTCTACTAATGTGAGTCTGATTTTGTAAATTGTGTATTACTCTTAAGCTTTTTTATTGTTAGTACTATTGTGCAAATGTTTACTTTGTTCCTGTTCTGTAATTGGAAATCTTTTTTCTGTAGAACAGTGTAAATAAATAAATAAATAAATAAATTTGGGTCCAGTTGTTAGTGTTTAACTCCGCAACAATGCTTGAAATATCCGGGTGCACGTTTTTCTTTTTGAGAAGTTTAACAACATCAGTAAGTCTTAACTAAATGAGAAGTGGGACAGCATGCAGGAGATTCGTGCCAGAATAGAACAAGCTCGTGCTTCGTTCCTGAAAATGCGTAAAGTACTTTGCAGCAGAAATTTAAGCTTGCCTCTGCGCGTCCGAGTGCTTCGCTGTTACGTGTTTAGCATACTGTTTTATGGAATGGAAGCTTGGACTTTGACAGATGCGATGTGCAAAAAATTGGAGGCCTTTGAAATGTGGACGTACAGAAGGCTATTAAGAATCTCCTGGGTAGAAAGAGTGCGTAACACCGAGGTACTTCAACGCCTCGACAAGCAGCTGGAAGTTCTGTTTACACTAAAAAAGCGCAAACTGGAGTATTTTGGACACATCTTAAGAAATGACAAGTATCGACTTTTAAAGCTTATTATAGAAGGGAAGATCAAAGGACGAAGAGGCCCGGGTAGAAGAAAGATATCCTGGCTAAAAAACTTAAGACAATGGTATGGAGTGAGCACTACCACATTGTTCCGCCGAGCTGTAGACAAGGTTCAGATAGCGCTGATGATTGCCAACGTCCGAGGAGGACAGGGCACCTAAAGAAGAAGAAGTAAGTCTTACGAGTCTTGGCTATATTAGTAATAGCGTAAAACTTTAAAAAATAGACGTGGCACTAAAATGTTTGTTTTAATAAAAAAATGTTTAAACTTTCATTTAATTAGAATGCTTAGCACAAGATTTAATGAGGTAATAGTATAAATTCCATTTTACTCATTCTAAAGTAAATTTTAAGAGTGTGTAAACACTTATTGATTTTTTTAATGGTTGCTATGAGTACATTTAAATAAAATTTCATCCTGTTACTTGATCGGTTGCTTACAGCGAGCTCTCGCTCAATTAACGGAACAACAAACTACTCTTGGCATATTTTTTCAATTATAAACACGTCACGATCATATTAAAAAATAAAACACGTGCACTAATAGCGTGACTAATTAAAATCAAATGTAACATTCAACGGTGGATTAACGATAAAGTTGGATTGCATCACACTTGATTTTTTATAACGCAAATGAGTTAAAGTCCTGGCGAAAAATACTTTAAAAACAAAAAGCCTTCGATGCCAGTATGCTGTTCGCTGTTATCACCAGAAACTACTTTTCTTTGATACCTACCATAAACTTTTTATCACTTGTTGCTTACAAATAATATTCGACACTGCTTGCTCCTGTCATTTGTCTTCGACCGCTGCAACTAAATAGCTGCACAATGGAAAATAATCCAACATTTAATGTAAAATTTTTATAAATAGTGGAAATATACCATGTTTTATACGACCAGCATAACTTTATGAGCTGTCAGAACGTGTCAAATTTTTGTTGCACATCCTCATTCGCCTTCAATTCTTCGTCACTCTCAGAATAAATTTCAACTCGAATGATATATATAAATAAATATATATATGCCTTTTTTGACACATTATAGCTGTTCATAAAGCTATGCAGTGCCCCATTCATTTGTTTTTCTGCCAACACCCTTCGCTCAATGTCACTGTCATACTTTCCATCTCTCGTAAACTTTAAACCCAAGTATACAAACCCATTTACTTGTTCCACTCTTTCTCCCTTAATCAGAAGGCATTTGACGATTAAATCATTCATTTTCAATCCATACGCACTTTCTTTTAAATCTTTTAAATAATCGTATTAAACAACCGCTCACCCCATAGACAATGTCGACCACAATTCTCTCCTTACCACTCGGCCTTAGGCCTTTTCCAAGTCTATAAAAGCGCAATAGACCTTCTGACTTCTAGCCAAGAATTTTTCGACTATACCTCGTAATAAAAAAACCTGATCCATACATCTCCTTCCTCTTCTAAATCCTGCTTGCACATCCCATATTATCTCAGTTTCATTCGTTACTCTTTTAATCAATATCCTTGCATACAGTTTGCCGAATATGCTGAGTAAACTAATACCTCGGTAGTTCTTACAGTCCTGCTGCGAACGTTTTCCCTTGTAAAGCGGCACGATAATGGCCTCGTCTGGTACGCTACCACTCCTCCAACAAAGGTTAAAAAGGCGGTACAGCAGACTAGTTACCACGCTTTGTCCAGCCTTCGGCATTTTAACTGTTATCTTGTCGTAACTTTACCCAATTTCATACTGTTCAACGCTTCCACAATTTTTGTCGTACTAATTTCACTTTCATTGCAACTTTCACTTATGTCTCCGAATGGAGCCTGTACTTGTGTATCCTCTTTCTCAAATAAACTTTCAAAGTATTTCTTTCATCTCTTTAATAGGCATTCCTCTTCTTTACCTCTGATTTTTTTCAGTTGCGAAGTAGTATTTTTACCTCTGGCTGTTATGTAGATATTAATAATGCTGATATGTAAAAAATAAATTGAGAAAAATTAAATCTGACTTTAACTATTTGCGATCAGCCTTATGAAACGAGTATTTGCGCGAAAAATTGATTAACCCCGTGATATAATTTTATTTAAGAAGTAATATAAACAAAAAAAACAAATTGTAGATACTAATTGAATAATAGTATATACAACGTTGCAAAATATTCCCATTGTAAAATAATATGATACTTATAACGTGAATAACAATTATTTTCTTTCTTTTGTTACCTTTTTTATTTATTGCAAAAAAAATTACGCCAATTTTAAACGATTCTATTAAATTTTTCGTTGAGGTAATAAGTCTTGTTAATTTTATAAAAAGTAAATAGTTATAAAGAAGTGGATTTATAAACGTAAAATTAATTTTTTAATTTAATGTTGTTTACAGTGGCAGCGCCGTGTTTACAAATTTTTCGTAGTGCTATTATAAATATTTACGTTTGGAATTTGAATTATATTTTCTCTTCAATACATCAACTCCGATATTTTTATGTGTATTTTTATATTAATCAACTGTAAAATATTACGCTCTATATTTCATTACAAACCCCATAATTTATGTGAGTTTTAGGCCATAAAATAATTTATGTTTGATCTGGAAAAGGTTAATTTTTATTTTTGATTTATTTATACTTAAGGTAGTTCCAGCGTAAACACACTTTTTGACAGATTTTAATAATTTTTTTACAGCTTATGTATAATGTTTGCTATCTAATTTTTTCTTCTTCTTTTTCTTATAGGAGATGGTCCTGTTTAGTCCGCGGCGTTTAGCCTCCTTCGGAGCTCTTTCTGTAATGCTGAGCTCCACCTTTCGTACCATCTCTTGGTTGGTCTGCCTACCGGCCTTCGCGAGTTTGGTTTTTGCTACATGGCCCACTTTGCCCATCTTTCATCTGGCATCCTTTCCCCATGGTCTTTCCAGCACCTCTTGCGTGTTCTAGCCCATCTTACCACATCCTGTATTTTTAGTTCTCTGATATCCTGGCTTCTTATTCTATCCCTGGGGGTAACACCCTTGATGGTTCTTAGTATTTTCATTTCGGTTGTTCTCATTATTCTTTTCGTTGCTGATGTTTCAGCTCTGGTTTTTGTGGCGTACGTTAAAATAGGTTTTACGCATGTTTTGTAAATCCCTAGTTTGCTTTTTGTACTCATCATTTTATTTCGCCATATGATATCTCTCAGGTATCCGCTGACTCTTGTTGCTTTTATGGCTTGTGTTCGTGCTTCTTCAATAAGGTTTCTTTCGCTTGATACCTCCACTCCTAGGTAGTTGAATCTTCTCTAGCTAATTTTAATACTTCAAAAATTTTGACCGTCTAGAACGCGATATATTTTATGTCAAAGTTCACATTTTTTAAGATCAATTCCCATAAAGGAAAAAATCACGTAACGCGAGATGGCGCTGTCAATGACAAAATATCGGATCGAGGTGTGAACAACAAATATTCTGTAATTTGATCACTTGTAAAAACAAAGTTTTTATTGAAGGAATTTTAGTTGTGTCAGAGATTTGAGTTGATTTTTTGTGTTAAACTATTGGATTGAAGCAGGATTTAAGGTTTATTTGCCACTTCTAATAGTCGCAGTGCGGGCCGTCCGCGGCCCACACGATAGGTCTACCTTTTTTACGACTACTTACAGTTAAAAAAAAATAAGATAGTAAACATTGGACACAAGCTGTAAATATAAATGATTAAAATCTGACAAAAAGTGTGTTTACGCTGAAACTACCTTAAGTATAAATAAATCAAAAATAAAAATTAACCTTTTCCAGATCAAACCTAAATTATTTTATGGCCCAAAACTCACATAAATTATAGAGTTCGTAATGAAATATAGAGCGTAGTATTTTAAAGTTGATTAATATAAAAATACACATTAAAATTTTAGGTAATGGTAGGAATCGGGGAGTTATTATTTTGGGAAGACATACCTAACATTATTATAACTGTGAAAATAACATTTTTAGGGAAAAAGTGTACCTGTTGGGATTATGGATAAAAGTGACGTTGTATTATTTTAGAATAAATGAAGATTTTATTCATTGTAAGATTTTATTTATTGAAATAGAGTTTTCGGAAGTGTGTCTTAACACCATCAAGGATCGGAGAGAACTAACTGCTTGCAACTATATTTTACTACCGTTGTCCTTTTTACATCGTGTAACATTTAGTGTTTCCTGCAAATTATCGCCCTATTGCATTGCTCTCAGTCATATCCAAAGTTATGGAAAAAGCGATTAACACAGAACTTATCAAATATCTAGAGAAATTTGAGATAATCCATGACAGACAATATGGATTTCGACAACTTCGGTCTACTGCAGATTTGCTGACTTATGTCACTCAGCTCTGGACAAACACTATTGAAAAGTTTGGTGAATCCCGTGCAATAGCCTTGGATATATCTAAAGCCTTTGACCGCGTTTGACACCAGGCATTGTTAAGTAAATTATCTGCCTACGGTCTCCCAACCAAACTACGCCAATGGCTCTTGAGCTTCATGCAAGATCGCTCCTTACGTGTGGCAGTTGACGGTATTTCTTCTAATAGCCTTGGATATATCTAAAGCCTTTGACCGCGTTTGACACCAGGCATTGTTAAGTAAATTATCTGCCTACGGTCTCCCAACCAAACTACGCCAATGGCTCTTGAGCTTCATGCAAGATCGCTCCTTACGTGTGGCAGTTGACGGTATTTCTTCTGATGCGTTTAAAACTAATGCCGGGGTCCCCCAGGGTTCCATCCTGTCCCCCACCTTATTTCTTTTACACATCAACGACCTCTTGAAAACCACCACGAACCCCATTTACAGTTTCGCAAACGATAGCACACTTGTCTCAACTTTCACATCCTATCGATCACTTTCGGTAAATGATACAAATAGACTCAGGCAGGAACAGGTTGATTCCATCAATAGAGATCTTAAAGCAATCGTCGAGTGGGGAACCAACAATCTTGTTCAGTTTAACGCCCAAAAAACACAAAGTGCCACGTTTTCCAAAAAAGTGAATTCCTCAAATCATCCCATCACAATGTCCGGAAATACCCTTGAACCAAGTCCCTCCATCTCGATTTTGGGAGTCACGGTGTCCAATAATATGTCTTGGCATGACCATGTTGCTAACATCGCAAAGTCGGCAAGCCAGAGGCTAGGTTTTCTGTGAAAAGCCAGAAAGTTTTTTACTCCTGATCAACTGTTGACGACGTACAAGGCTCAAATCCGACCTCTACTGGAGTATTGCTCGCACATTTGGGGTTCAGCACCAAGGCATTCTCTTCGTCTTCTAGATTCCATTCAGAAAAGAGCCATTCGCTTGATAAACAGCTCAACTCTCACAGATACCCTTCACCCTCTAGAACATAGAAGAAGAGTTGCAGACCAGTCATTGCTCTACAGATATTTCCATGGCAAATGCTCCAGAGAAATAAAAACTCGTGTATCACCATTGGCCACATTCGGCCGAAGAACTCGGCACGCTGATCAGTCTCACCCATTTACTCTCAAGATTGACACTACTAGGACTAATCTTCATCAAGAATCCTTCTTTTACAGTGTTGCTACGGAATGGAATAAGCTTCCATAATCAGTTTTTTCAGAGAACTATGACCTGCAACTTTTTAAAAAGCGTGTCCACAATCATTTTCTTTCTATAATCCCTTCCCCTTCTAAAAGTCGCAGTGCGGGCCGTCCGCGGCACACACGATAGGTCTACCCTTTTTGCGACTATTTTTATAAAAAAAAAAATTTAGTGTTTATGCAGTCAATACAATGCTCGAATTGTACCTGGTTTTTATGACTCGTGGTTCGAATACTTTAAACTTTACTTCTCCAAAATAATAAAAACAACCTTTTTCAAGGGTGAAATTTTGCTCACCAAATGTTACTTAAATAGGAAAACTTTTACTTTCAGAATAAAACAAACTTAAAATATTTAAAATATAATATCTTAAGAGAGAATGATTTTTGTAGACGAACTCAATGTTTCAACAGTACCTAATAGAAAACTTAATTAACCATTGTTCTACAAAACATGTGTAAATAATACCTACTATACGTTGTATTGCTCATTAAATTACTTAACAAACTTCTAACCTTAATTAAAATTAATAGTTACCCATACCTAGTGCGCCGAACGCATAGAGCAAACATAAAAGATATTTTATATACATTGTGTCCACATATGAACTTAATTTTTTGCTTGTTAAATAAATATACGTCGAGGAAATTTGATACTCTTTTATAGCGTGCAAAAAAAATAGAAAATCGTGGATTTAGAAAATTAAAAATTTTAGAATGTATTGGACATTAGCGATTCGTGGAAAGCGCGCATTGGTCACCTGCGATTTATCTATGCGAAAACGTTTTGTCAAATTATATGTGAGTTATTTTGACATATATATATATATAGTATTGGTCAGTTATTCCTAATCTTTGCGTGTCCAAAATTTGACTTTTACATTCAAAGAAATAATAAATAAAAAATAAATTATACTTTAAAAAAACTAAAAAACCCGCATTTAGAGTTAAACAAACTAAAAAGTAAAAAATAATTCTTAACATAAGAATAAAATTACTGACGAGAAAATTAATGTCACTGTTCTAAAAGCGTGGGGTGATTTGTATGACATTTTTAAACTTTATTTCGATTTTTACTCACCCTCTTGCCATTCATCCCTCAGCACATTTCTTACCAGTATATTGGATTGGGTGAATTATAATATGACGTTGAATAATCGGATATTTTGTTTTAATTATTGCATTGTCGTCGATCTTTGACGAGTGTGCGAAGTTGAAATTAAATCTGATCGCTTAAAGTAGAGCAAAATCGAGACCAAAGAGCCAGTTACAAAAATACAAACAAACATACAAGTGAAAGTTATATAAACGTGTTAATAACAAAGGAGATTTTACAAAGTACCTAAAGGCTGTTGGCAGGGAAACAAATGAATGGGGTCCTGTACAGCATTATGAGCAACCCTACACTTATGTACGGTAGGAAATGTTGTGTTTGGCAGAAGAAGCATGAAAATAACATTAATGCTGCGGAGATGAGTACTCTGAAAAGTATATCTGGATTGACTCGGTTTGATAAAGTGAAGAATAGTGGAATAGGGGGCACCTTGATGTCTCTTTCACATCAATTCACTAATTCGATAGTTATCACTTGACGCTAACCAACGAGCAAAGTTCTGTGAACTTTGCGTTGAAATCTTCCTTTAATTAATATTACGTCTCGTTCAAAAACCCATTAATTTGAAATGGCTTCGACTATTTCAACAGCTTGGAGATAATTTTCCCTTCCATTGAGTTTTTTAATTTACAATTTTAAAGATAAGTAAATTAAATAAAACTTTAAATCAGTTTTTAAATTTACAGCAATGGCATATAGTCCAGCAGGTGTAAAACATATCGATTTGGTAAGGGTGTCGAAATTGTCTGACTAGCAGAAACTTTTTTATTGAAATATTAAGATAATAGGATAATAAACTCGGAAAAACAATTGTCCTACAAAATGGATGGTTTAAATGGAGCGTCCTCCACGCCGAATACGTCGAAATAGCGAGGTCATAAAAATGATTCATAACCAGCTGATTTTTTGTATGCAGCTTAGTAAATATTTGTATAATTAAATGGCCACAGAGTCCTACAAATTAAAGAAAGTATTATAATACCCATTCATAAAAAGGGCGATAAATTATGCTGCGCAAACTATTATATCCCTTATTAACACAAGATATAAAGTATTCTCTCTAATTCACCGTGCGTGTGTAGAGTACCAAATAGGAGATTACCAGTGTGGATTCAGAAAGAATCGATCAACCGTAAACCAGATTTTTACTATAAGGCAGTTGATGGAGAAGTGTTGGGAATGCAACAAAACATTGCATCAGCTTTTTATAGATTTTAAGCAAGCATATGATAGCATCCTAAGAGTGGAATACCATGACAGAACTGGGCGTACCGAAAAAGTTGATCAGTCTCACAAAAGCTTGTGTAGAGGGATCTATAAGTGCAGTAAGACTTGAAGGAAAATTGTCAACGTTCTTACCAATCAATGGTGGTCTCAAACAAGGAGATGCGTTATCCCCACTCCTCTTTAACATCGCCTTGGGAGGCATCGTACGAAGGGCAAACATACAATTATTTGGAAATCAGGGTCCGCGCATTGTAGTAGCTTTCGCTGACGATTTATATAGTAGATAGTAGGAAATACAACTATCCACGTTAAAAAAGAGTTCATTAAACTTGAAAATGCTGCAAATAAGGTTGGCCTACAAATAAACGAGGATAAAACAAAATACATGACTACAACAAGAACAGAACGGAGAGACAGGATAGGTCAAAATGTGACAATGGACCACTATAATTTTAAAAGGGTCCACGAGTTTTAATATTTGGGAGCTACGATCACCTCAGATAACAATATAACACAAGAGATTAACAACAGAATTCAGGCAGCCAATCTCTGCTGTTTTGCACTACAAAAAATAATGAAATCGAAAATGTAACCCGAAGTACGAAACAATTTATCATGCAATTATAAGTCCTATAATGACATATGCATGTGAAACATGGACGATGACAAAACAAAATGAGAACCGACTAAAAATCGCAGAACGAAGAATTCTTAGAAGGATATATGGACCAATCAAGGACAACGCCACACAACAATACAGAATTAGAACTAACAGGGAAGTGCAAGAACTATATAACCAACCATATAGTAAAAATAATAAAGGCAGAGAGATTGAGATGGGCCGGACATGTGAAGAGACAAGACCAACGTGTCGTAAAACTGGTGTGGGAAGAGAACCCGGTAAGAAAGCGGCCGCTGGGAAGGCCAAGGATGCGGTGGAAAGATAATATTGCAGAGGACCTACGGACCCTAAATGTCCAACGACCAGAAGAACTTATGATGGACCACAGCAAGTGGAGGCAAATTGTAATGTCAGCGAAGACCCACCCCGGGTTGTAAGCTACAGAGAGAGAAAGAGAGAGAGAGAGAGAGAGTCCTACAAATTAAGTGGTCCTATGCTTGGATGTTGTCGATTCCACAGTAGGTAACACTTTTTTCATTAATAACAACCTAGGTTTGATTTTGTCTTATCGGGAATAAAGTGTAGAACACAATTTTACCACTGTCCTACACAAAAAGTGGTAGGGGAGGGTTGCCTAAAAAGGGATACTTAAGAATTAATACTGTATAAAATCTGAAGTTTACGTTGCGTATAACTGAAGTTTTGTTCTAATGAAATAATGCATGTTACGTATATTCTGCCATGAGTAAATATTTAAGATATGAAAACTTAAACCTTTTGTATCCAAAAACCGAAATAGCTGCAATTTTCCATATTAACATTCTTTTTCTTTGTATGCTCCTCCTATCGGAGATCGACGATCATCAGTGCGATTTAAATCTTGGAGGCAGCCGCGTGGAATAGTGATCTGGTGCTCTTGCAAAACCCCTGTCGTAGATTTTTCATCCATGAGGTTCTTCGGTGACCTAGTGCCCTCTGTTCTTGAATTTTCTCTTGGATTTTGAAATGAAGTAAAAAGTATTTTTCATTCGTCATGACGTGTCCAAAATAAAGCAGTTTACTTTTTTTGAACGTAAGCAACAACTGAGAAGTGGTATTCATCCTTAGGAGAACTTCAGCTTTCGTAACCCCATGATATTTTCAACATCCGGCGATAGATCCATATTTCAAAAGCACTGATTTTGTTCTCCAAACACTAAGTGAGAGTCCAGCCTTCCATACCATACGGGACAATAGGAAGAACAAAGCAGCGAACCATCCTTAATATCAGTTCTAAGCTATGATTTCGGTTTTCAAGAAACTTCTTCATTTTACAAATACATTTCTCGCTTGCTTAATCCGGCTTCTGATCTCCTAGTCCATTTCCCACTTGCAATTCACTAAACAGCTGAGGTACTTAAAATTGGTGCATCTTTTAATTTGCTCTCCGTTGAGTTGAAGTCCTGCAGTAATGTTCTTCCTTTTGCTGACTACCATCATTTTGGTCTTCTTGATATTGATGAATATCCCGAAATCTCTGCTGGCGACATCAAATTTACTCAACAAGATCTGCAAACCTTCAGCTGACGACGCTAGTAGCACCGTGTCATCTGCGAATCTCAGGTTGTTCATCTGCTGACCGTTTATCACAATACCTTCGTCGACGTCACTCAGCGCATTGGCTAGTAGAGGCTTCGCTCATTAATTCCACCGCCTTTGAGAGTTTCAATCAAAACTGTAAGTCTTACTTTATCAAAAGCCTTTTTAAAATTAATGTCTAGGAATCTCTGCACCAAAACTTGGGAGTTCAAAATCACGAGTTCCGAAGCCATTTCGGAAACCGAAATGTGTTCATCACATTGACGATAAATCCTTTTAAGTATTACTTTCAGGAACACTTTCAAGACATGGCTCATGAGGCTTATGGTTCTGTGATCCTGACATTTTCTGGCATTCGGTTTCTTTGGTAAAGTAATAAAGTGAGATTTAAGCCAATCCTTTGGCGTTTTGCCGCTTGAATAAATAATATTGAATAGTTTGGTCAACATTCGCACCGCTTTATCATCGAAGAGTTTAAGTACTTCACCATGTATATTGACAGGACCTGGAATTTTTTGCGTTGTTGAGATTGCGTACCTCACTTCATCACAGAAAATGTCTGGTTCGGTACTTGCCTACTCGGCACCATGCTTTTTATCTCGCACATCATGGTAAAGTTCCTGCACATATTCTTCCTACGCTCTCTTTTTCTCTTCCATTTCTGTAACTGGATTGCCGTCCCCATTTTCTATAAGTAACACTTGACGTCTTCTCTTTTTGCTTACAGCTTCTCGGATCTTTTTGTGAAGTTTGAAGGTATCGTGACGCTCCTGCAGACTTTTCATCTCACGGCATCTTTCCTTTTCCGTAAAGTTCTTTCACCTCTCGTGTTTTCCTCTTTTTAAGCTTATGGATTTCACGGTATTTTCTATCGTCCACATTGACTTCTCCGTTCTTCCATCAACTTCAAGTCGAGAATTTCAGCGGTTATTCATTCCCATTTCGTCCGATTTACCAGCTATTCTTACACTTTGCATCAGATCCTCAACAATTCTCTTTCGAACATCCTCATTTTGTGCTTTTTTTACATCAATAAAGACTCTTCTGGGTTTCTTTGTTGATTTTTGCAGTTTCACAAGCACTTGTGCAACAACGGGTGTGTGATCGGATCCAATATCCGCTCCGGGAAACGTCTTCACAGCCTTCACTGCATTTCGAAACATGCGGTTGATTGCGATGTAGTCAATCTGGTTCCGCACAACTTACTCCGACTGGACCCTTGGTGATCTCCAGCTGTAAAGTCAAGACAAGGTATTCAGATATTATTCACACTGTAACAGCCGCAAGTTAACAGTTTCTAGTTTTAGGAAGTGATGTTCGTGACTTCTACGTTAATAAAAATTGATCTATTATTAGACTAAGAGGAGCAGAAAAATATGGACCAACTTTGCAGGAGAGAAAAAGAAGTTTTTGGGTGCAAAAAATGCTAAAAAAAACGCCATGAAGAGAAATCATAAAGAGCTTCGTTTTCTCGCACATATTCAATAAGAATTTCATCTTGTTCCGACGAAAAAGTGCGCCTCTGTTGGCACTTCATCTTGTATTGTTACTATTGAATTGAACTAAACTACGATTGCCGGTGAAGGAGGTTTTTGGGTAAAAGAAAAAATGCAGCCCCAAGTTTTTAAAAAACATATATGTCTAAACTTGGTTATTATAGTTCTTTATATTAAATTATAATTTTTCACTGATAAAATTTATTAGAAAAATTAAAAAAAATTTTGCTCCTTTAACATGAGAAATCATGAGTTCTTGATTTTAAAATAAACAAAACATTGTAAAAAATGCAAAATTCGATGAAAAAAAAAACGTGTGTTTAGGAAATTTAATAACGAAGAGTTTGGGTGCTTAAAAAATATTATCGACTGTGTAGTTTTTAAAATATTTTATTTCCAACGATGAAAAAATCGTGTGGACCATGATCTGTCATTGATAATAAATCACTGGCTAAACTTGTTAATTTAAAACTTTCTTTGCGATTTGGGCATTTTAATTTGACGTAGTTGTTTATCCATTTTAAACGTTTGAAGTTATGTTTTATCAGCTGTCAGCTGCTGCTAATAAAGTAAACACACGCTAATTTCATTGCCAATCTCATTACTATTTGCACTGTTGTCACATTTTTTTTACAACTACACACATAAATTCGGACTCAATTTTCATCATATTATTTGAATAAAAACCATATATTTTATTAAATCATGATTAAATAATGATTTGTCAATTAATTTTATAATGATTTTTTTGTAAAAGTTATATCAATTAGAAAAATCAGTATATTTTTTATTTGAAGTTGGCAGCGCTGATTATTTAACATGTTCAGCATAGGACCCCCTCGCGTCCCGCTTCATCAACACGCTCTGACCACCGAACCTCCTTAAACGTATCTAAAAATGTTTAAAATATTTTTATCCTATTAATAAAAAATAGTTTGTTATGAAGTAATTAACATCTACACAAGTATTTAGACCATCATTAAATAAGTTATGTAGATTACTTAATTTTTTTTAGGTAGTACTTCAACTTACAACAGATATTGATGGCCACTGCGAACGTGACAGAGCTTGTTTAAATTTGTTACTATCTACTATAATTACTGAATTACAATTCAAAAATGACAATTTTGTTGATATTTGCACCAGAACTAAGCAACGTGAAGTTCAGCGCTGATTATTTAACATGTTCAGCATAGGACCTCCTCGCGTTCCGCTTCATCGCCCCGCTCTGACCATCGAACCTCCATAACTGCCGACCGTAAAATATTCGCACTTGTCGGAACGTGCACGTCATGTCCTCGGCAAGTTTTGTTTTAGAAGAACGTCGCTTGCAGAAACGTTGCACGCATAGTGAATATTCAACCCCGCAAAATCCATAAGAATCAATGATATATAAATTTTGCCGAGCCCTTGCCTCGCACAAAAGTTTTGTAAAAAAAACCATACAAATTACCATGAACAATAATTTTACTTTATTTATCATGCTATAAATTATTATTTTTATATATATAAAATATAGACATTTATAAGAAATTATGTAAGAACTATAAAAAATTCTATAAAATCAACATTTATAAATTATTTACACATAAACATGATCGTTGAGTCGTAAGTCTAACTATTTTTATTGCAATATTTTTTCTTGACTAGTGTAATACATTATCTGATATTTCACGTTAGGGCTCAAATCGAATTTCGCCTTCCACTTTCAGCACAGTGTGGGGAATAAACCCAACCTAAAAAAATGCATACAGTTTTTATTGAAATAACTCTAGCATGTAATATTGGTATATGAGAAGTAGTTGTTCAACTTTTTTGAAGATGCCATAGTCTTTTCGTTCATTTTTCACTTTCACTGGTAGAACGGAAATCAAAAATAAAATAAAGCCCAACTGCTTCTCGCATACAGATCTTTTTTAAATTATGTAGGTATGTAAATACATTTAAAAAAATATTTATCCTAAAACGGTTTCCAATAAATAAAAAAGTGATTTTAAAAATTGACACGCGAGAATATTTAAAAAACACAAACCTCAGTCGTTCCGGTTCTAATTTTCCAAAAGCCTTCTCTGTAACCTTCTTTGCCAATAACAGTAACAATTTCATCTTCTCTTAAGCTAATTTGGTAGATATCTTTTGCATCATAATTTCGAATGGCTACAGCACGCAACTGCCGAAATGGCCATAACAGTTTCGTATCTTCTGCCAATCTAAAATATAAAAAAAAAACTAAAAATTTCTGAAAATTAACTATTGGCGACTGAGATTAAGATCGTTGCGCCAGAATGGTAGAAATTGGAACTAATGTATGGGCCATACCAGTTTGTTTGTGTATTTTTTTTCATATAAATATTGTCTGATACTTTTATTTAATATTATAAGCATTAAAATGACCCTTTTTACATATCAGGTAGTGAGAAAACAATTTCAAATGTTTTGAAAAACACAAAATATGTTCAACAAGATAATGGGGAATACATATTAAAAAAAGATTCTATGGCCCACGCGTTAATTATATTCGTAAACGGTAGAGGGCGTACTCCTTAACATAGATCGCCAATTAGGATGTAATTATTATATAGAATCTACCAAGTAACGTCTGCTTGACAACGGTAGAAAGAGTGACGTACATGTGACTTCATAGCTTGAGGTTATATCTATCTGTCAAAAAGTGGCCTCGGCTATAGGTAACATAAACCCTACTTTTTAACACTTAAATATTGTTGTGATATTTAATCTTGGGTCCGATTATTTTAAACACTCAGCACAATAACTAAACAATTTATTCTAATCTTTATAAACGATAAATTCTAACTTGACAAATCCCTTGGATATTCACAAACTCTATACAATCTTTTTATAACACTTTATAATTACGTTCTTAATTTACTTTAAACTAAACTAAAAATTACGATCTGTGATTTTATGTATACGCCTTTAAACCAACGTTCTCGACAAAACGATTCCTTTCTGAACATTGTCCCGAAATTGCTGGACTTTTTAAGAATCATCAATCGCGTCCGTCCTCTGACTTTCTGGATCTCTAAGTTCACCAATAAATAGCTGGACAGCCAGTTGCTCCCTGAAGTCTTCCGGTGCCTGTGGGTACGGTAACTGGATCAGCCTCCTCACATCTGCCTCGAATTCCTGCGGAAAACATTCAGCAGCTCTTGAGGACCGATTTATAGCTCAAACTAAACTTAATTTGTTGATGTAGTACTCGAGAGGCGGTTTCGGTAAAAATATTTCACCAATTTTTTAAAAACGGACAGCGTGAGTATTCTAAAGTGGCCTATTAACAACAAAAAGTCTTTCTTAAATTACGACTTACATTACAGTAATTTTTTAGGAACACGACAATTATGCTTGCTTTTGTTTGGTCTTGTAAATTTTGTTTATATTTTTTGGATCGGGCCTTATTATGGTTTTCATATTAGTTCTTTGTTAGATCAAAATGTAAGGTATTAGTTACTATTGTTTACTAACCCGTTAAAGTTTTCATTTAAACTGTAATTTTGATAATGTAGCACTAGGTTTTCAATACTATTGAAAAACTTCGATTGTGACAAATAATACTTCTGGGAATCCCCCTGCGACTCATAGCAACAGCATATCTTCATGTGTTTTACTGTATCAGTCCTAAAATTAACAAAACAAAATTTTAAAACATTTAAGAATTATTCAGGTCAAAAACAACAATTTTTCAAGTTTTGTGGGTGAAAACTGGGTCTGTTAGTAGTTGTAGAATTGATCATATTGACTCGCACTTTAAAATCGTCGATAAAAACGACAGGGTTTTGAGCATTAGCCGAAATTGTCCACAGATTTAACACTTCAGGAAAAACTATAAGCGGAAATTTTTACCTTAATGTATAAGTTCGCCGTTTGGTATACAGTAACTATAGATTATGTTGATTCTACATTTTATTTTTAGAGATAGCGTGTAATATTTGATACGTTTCATGAAATATACATTTTATTTAAGTAGTTTGTATTCCTAAATTGTCTTTATTAAAAAACCTTATCGATAAAACCATTTATTAAGATTTTCAAGATGACAACAAAAACAAACCACGAAATAAATAAAATGCACTTATGTCGGTTCGACTTCCTTCATTATCTTATAATGATTTTACCCGCCTGTGCATTGAAACGGTAAGGGTCATTAATGGTGTTGACTAGTATGTTGTTCCATTCTTTTGATGCAGCTCGTGCTCGTGCGATGGGGTCTCGCATTCTCGCCCATAAAAATAAAACTGTCTCCAATTGCACTACACATTAGATAGACAAATGGGTGGATAATGTTTTAAACATAAGAGTTACCTTTCAGAGTCTGTGGAATTAAAAATAGTTCAGTTTGACGACCGTACATTTTTATACATTTAATTATAATAAATTAGTAAGATTGATTTAATAATTTACAGATTAAAAAATGCTAATAAATAAAATGGATAGTTTAATAGTCAGTAGTGATTTAAATATTTATATATTCGTTTAAATTTTTAGATGTACTTACTTTAATGTTAGAGCATATTTGTCATTTTTTTCACTAAGAGGTCTTAACCTAACCATAAAAGTTCCATTTTCTCTCCGCTCCAACTTCATACTAGCGTTTAGTCTATCCATTTCACCTACAAACCACAATTTATCCCGAAGAGGATCGTTTTTATCGTACATCCTGGAATTACTACTAACTAAAGTCTGTCCACATTTGCCTGAATTTTGTATGCAACCTTTATGGACATTCATACCACACGTCGAGCATTTGTAACCTTGAGAAATTAGGCCTTTAAGAAACTTTGAGCAGAAGAAACACATGGTAGGCTGGGCGAAAGTGTACAGTTCAAAATTGTGGCTAGTGTGCTTCAGAGCCTTCGGTTTTAAATTATCTCTGCAAAGGATTAATTTATTTAAACGACTTCCAGCAAGTACAATGCGTTTACTACAGAACAAAAAAATAAGATTATTCACAAGATTTAAGATTTTACATTTTTTTTTACCTATGAAAATAATGTATACCATCCAAAAATAAAAATAAATAAATCGGTAATGCTTAAACTAAATTTCAGCATAATAATTAGATCAAAAGAAACCACCCGCGCAACCCCGAGCAGTTCCTTTGTTTGGTTCAACGCAGTTCTTTTTTACTTTGCAATAAGGTGGTTCTAGATGAGAAGACAACCATGTTCAAATTATGTTTGTATACAATAAACTTTATTTTTATATATACAGGGTGATTTATTAAGAAGGTACAATCTCTAAATTGTAGATTCTAGACCTCAAAATATGATGATTCTGCCCAAAATACCTTACACAAATATTAATAATTTCCGAAATACCGGGTGTTTAAAGTTTAAACATGGATTTTGATTTTCGCAATAATTTTTTATGTTTTTACAATTTCTTGATAAAAATTGGCAATTTTACGTTGTTTGGCATGGGGATTGCCAATTTGGACTCTAATTTAGCATTGCTAACAGTGGACGCTAGTTACACTGTTGTGTTTAGTAAATCAAAACAAATTTTTTTTCGACTGAACTATGAGTAATATAATAAAAAAATATAAAAAAGCGTTAAATTTAAAAAAAAAAGTTACTCTTGTTTGATTCATGTATATAAAGAGTAGCCAACCGAAAACGAAACAGAGCCATTTGCAGGAACCTCGTCTATAATTTTAGAAAAGCGTTTAGACCCGTCGATTTTTGATTAAAGGGGGACACTCTTTTCCGGTAATTTTAACTCCACTACTTTCAACCCCAAGCGAGGGTAAGAATTACCCCAAAATTTTTAAATAGCATCGGGGTTCGAATAAGATGTCTTTTGAAAGCTCCGAAAATTCTTTTAACAATAGTCTTTAAATCTTAAATTTCCTCCCAATACTTTAAAAAAATTACATGTTAAAATTCCAATTATTTTAGTTGCTTACTTACTATTTAACTGATTAAATGTTTAAACTGATGACCGCCCGCTTCCATATTGTAATAAAGACTTTGTTCAAAATGTTCACGCACATTCCGAAGAATTTCCGGAGTAATTCGACGGCACTCGTCAACGATTCTTTAACGCTTATCTTCCAACGACGCTGGTTGTGTTTTATAGATTTTACTTTTCAGATGTCCCCACAAAAAGAAATCGAGGGGCGATAAATCTGGCGATCGTGGAGGCCATTCAATGCTGCCTCTTCTTCCAATCCAATTATGTGGAAAACGTTGGTCTAAATACTGACGAACAATCGCTGCATAATGCGGAGGAGCACCGTCCTCTTAAAAATAAAAATGATCTTCCATCATACTGTGGATTATTTTCAAAGGCAGGGACAATAGCGTCTTCCAGTAATTGCAAATATACATTTCGCCAGTCAAATTGCATAGTAGAAAAAAAGGACCCACCTGTCAGTCACCGCAAATGCCAGTCCATACATTTAATTTTTCCGGTTGCTGTGAATGCACCTCGTAAAAACCTCTTGGGTTTGAATCGGACCAATAGCGACAATTGTGGCGATTTACCGACCCGTGCAAGAAAAAACTAGGTACTAGGTACTAAATTGGCTTACTTAACTCGAATGAATGACATTTTTACCGTTCGTGATTGTTTGCAAATAAATTTCACATTTAAAATCTACTTTCTCAATAAGTAATTGGCGGAATTTTAAAATTTAAAGACTATTGAATAGAGAATTGTAAGAGCTTTTGAAAGACATCTTATTCGAACCCCGATGCTATTTAAAAATTTTGGGGTAATTCTTACCCTCGCTTGGGGTTGAAAGTAGTGGAGTTAAAATTACCGGAAAAGAGTGACCCCCTTTAATCAAAAATCGACGGGTCTAAACGTTTTTCTAAAATTATAGACGAGGTTCCTGCAAATGGCTTTGTTTCATTTTTGGTTGGCCACCTTGTATATATCAAATTATTTAAATTATTTTACAGCTACTACATCGTTTAAATAGTTTTGATATATTTTTGTTTAACCCTGATGAATGTTGAGGTAATTTATCAAACTACAATAATGCTTATTTGATTTATAGAAGGGTCTTCACGTTATATTTGCTTTAGCTTTATCACCACATTACCAAAATTTGACAATGATTAGAGCATTGAAAACTTATAAAAATGAAAATGAAAGGATATTTTTGAATATCCTATTGCTATAATGTATTTTCTAGAGGAATTTTTGGGATCACTTTTCTAATATTTATTACATTGGTAGCCGAGAGTGTTAATAACAATTGCAAAATACTTACATGCAATCATTTATGGCTTTGATAATTTGTTGTTTTAGCTCTGCCGACCTTAACGAAATAGTATAAGCATTTTGATTATCGTTTTTAACCAAGCAAAACTGAAAAAACGCTCTTGCTTCTTTATTTAAAATAGGCCTATTGTGGATTTCATCCACGTGATAATCTACTATATTTATGAGATCACGAAAAGCAAACTGGTTACCCTAAAAAAACAAGATTTTTTAGTCACTCCAATTAATTTAACAAAATAAAAAATATCAGTAGTCTGGGTGCGACCCGAGAGGTCCACACGACTAACTTCCCAGTGGAAATAATGAAAAAATACCATATGTTTTGTTGTTATAATTATGATTATTAAAATTATTATAAAAAACTATTTTAAATTGTTTATAACAAATTATAATTGTCATTAACAATATTCTGTTTATGTCAGCCGTATTTTTTCAAACTTTTTCTTATCATTTTATAAGCGGGAGCTATTTTCAATTTTGTAACAATTGAAATTTTTTTTTAATTATTATGATCAATAATTATTTGTTAGTAACCATATTCAATTGTTATAAACACTGCTTGATTATTACTAACAATAATTTTTCAAAGTTATAGCGTCTTTAATGCTATTCTCTCAATAGTGACACAAGTTTAAAATTCTCCAATTCCTATTTTTGTTTTCTAAAACTATCTCTTTTTAGGAAATATTGTCATCATATGTTTCATACAAATATTTCTAACATACAATAATCATATTATTCAAAAGATCTTAAAATTCTGTATTAAAAATAGTATAATTTATAAATTGCAAAATTCAAGTAGTTTACAATTTTTTTCAGTTTTTTTATTCTCCATAAAAAACAGCTTAACCGATTTTGCTGAAAATCTAATCAGTTCTAAGTTGTGTAATTATGCGTCGAATGCAATTGGTCCAACGTCGATATCATTTTTTGTTCTCGAGATAATCGAGACGAAAAATAATTCCGAACGCATACGTACATACGTACACACAGACGTCCACTTAAAAACTATTGTATTTGACTCTGGGGACCTTGAAATGTGGAGATATGTCAAAAATCGGGATTCGCAAAATCGGACCCATTTCTATAACTTTCCACTGGAAAGTTAATAATAACATACTGATCTGACTGTTGTTTTTCATCGACGAAAAATATTAAGATTTCTAAAAATAAATTTACCTTCAATTGTTTGCAAATCAAAATGCACTTATCAAAAATAAAAACATATCTATTTCGATTTTTTTGATCATCGTGAGCCTTAATTCTTAGACTAGCGTCCTTTACCAATCTACCGTAGTCAGATAATTTTTGATTCGGAGTGAGATTCCATTCTGTTATGATTTCTTGTAAATTAATTATGACGTCTAAATGTTCGCTATCTCTTGCTACTTCGTTGACATAATCACCTACATCTAACATAGCTTCTCTAGCTCGTTTCAGATCATTGTGTTCTTCATGCGTCTAAAAAGTTATTTGCATTATTGGCACTTTAACTTTAATTCTCAGTAATATCTTACCTCGCATGTGTGTTTTATGAGATTATCAAGTAAAAGGCGATATTTCAATATTCTTTGCATTGGTACAGAGAGAACATCTCTTAACTTAAATCTACCATTATTATCTTCTTTTTCATATTTCTGCAGGAATCAAACAGTAAAATTAATTAGAAATATATTGAACTTACAAGGGTATTATAATTCAAGAGTGTAATTAAATAAACGAATAAAGGAAATTGATTATAACTTTAACAGAAAATTATTTTTTTATGAAAAAACAATAATTATTTTATCATTACATTATTTTTTTCCGTAACAGGAAAAACATTTAACATTTTATCTCTGTTGACAGGTAACAAAATATCACTTTTTATAAAATTACTTTTTCCCCAGATATATACACATAAGTAAATCACTAATTTGTGTAGGTACTCGTAAAAATAGCAGCTTTCTTGGGCATGTAACCTTTCCCATTTCGTTTCGGAAATGTAATTAGTTTGCAATATTTAGAAATGTCTAGGTACATTATTGTTGGATTGTAACATACTTTTAATCATTGGATAATTCGACCACACTGTAAATGGCTTTTGTTGTGCCAGTTCCGAAAAATAAGCCAATAACACCGTCTCCGAGAAAAAACTGCATGTCTTTTTCATCTTCCATTCCATAAATCTTCAATACGCGGTTTCGTAAATTGTCCAAGATTTAGCTAGCAATAATTTTTGTGTCGCTACTTTCGCTACTACTAATTCTGGTGGAGTCAGATAAAACTCGAAATCAGGCATTTTTTAACTTTATATTATTCAAAATAACTACTAAACAACCACCAAGTTTTTTAAATCAAATCACAAAATTAAATTAAAAGATATTTGATTACTTTAAAGGTTTCCTTAGCAACGCAGGTCTAATTATCGCAAATACAACAACCTACCAGTTTAAAACTTTAAATTTCGCTTTTCTGAGTATATATATATATAAAATGTAATATTTTTTCAATATTAAATCGTCGTTTTTCCCGTCACAGAAAAAATAATGTAACTATACTCCGTTTCGCGTCGGGAGACAACACAACCTCGAGCCAAAATCTAATACTTTTTTCCCTTGTATAATAATAAGTATTTAATATTCGTATATCGTTATAGGGAAAAATCACGAAGTGGGCCGACATATATTATTGATCGTATGAACTTCTCGAGGTGTGATCAACAAACTAATCTCCATTTGTTTATATGGGTGAAAAGTGAACTTTATATATTATTTTAAGCTATTTAACTATGACTTGAAACTATTATATTTGAACGATATTTCTTGAAGAATTGATGTTAATAAACCACAAAATCCGAAAATGCAAGGGATTAAAAAAGATGATATGGAGATAAAATCGCGATATCTTTCCATAAATTTCCTTAAAATCCTAAGGCAGCTCAGGAATGGAAGATGATCTTAAAGATAGGAAAACCAATCTCAAAGTTTATGTTTTTTTGCAGCAAGCAGTTTGTGAAAGAAGATTTTTTCAGTGGTAAGTTTGATATTTTTGTCCAATGATCTATCATTTTATTTGTGATTGTTCATAGTGACTTCAACAATACAGAAAAAGAAATCAACTCAAATCTTTGAGATAACTAAAATTCCTTAAATAAAAACTTTGGTTTTACAAGTGATCAAATGACAGAATATTTGTTGTTCACACCTCGATCCGTCATTGACAGCGCCATCTCGCGTTACTTGATTTTTCCATATTGCGCGTGTAAAAGAGGTTAAGTCAGTTATAGGTGAAAATCGGTTCCGTCAGAATTCGCAGGTCATTCCTATTACATACCAGGATTTGCTTGGTTGTTTTCTGAGGGTTTAGGTAAAAACGCCTTCGAATGTGACAACTCTGGTAGCCCAGATTAGTGCGGGAGTTTTTTTCTCTCCGCCCAATACGAAATAACGGTTTTGCCAGCACTTGTGATGACTCCAAAAACTGGTTCTGGTCCCATGAACGCAGATTCGGCTCCCTTTTTTGTGAGGATTTAGGCTTTCTCGTTGCCCTCTACCCATGTACAGGTAATTGGATTACTTCCATTGTAATTGCAACAGTAATTAATTGCTCTTTAATTGTAATTCATGTTTAATTCAATTACAATTACAATTACATTTTACAAAAGTACTTTTAATATTTTCAGTAGGTGAAAAGTTTAAATCTGATCGCAAGCTTGCAGGCTTAAAGTAATTGGTTCTGAGTACAATTTGAAAAACTATTGTTTAAACATAATGGTGTATTATAATCAATATTTTTACGGATTGCGACCGGCGGGGTCCGTCCCTGTTTGATTGTTAACACAAAAAGGAAAGAAAGATGAGTATTCATGTTTTGTAACAGCAAGCGCCCGATATTTTGGGGAATGATTTAAAGTCGCGGGCGGCCGGAATTTTCACGTTGGTTTCTCGTTCTTCTGGATTAGACGTCCCCATTCTCGGATAGTTTGTTTGCCTATATAAAAGGAATGTCGCCGATCGAGTTTTAGTTTGAAGTTTTGAAGTTAATTATAATGTGTCATAAAAAGATTGTATGTTTGTGAATATCTAAGTGATTTTTCCAGGAAGAGTTCATTGTATAGAGAGATAAGATTGTACAGAGTTTTTAAAATCATCGAACCCAATAATAAATATCGCAGCAATATATTTATGAGCAGCCAGAAAGTGTCAAAAAGGCACGTCTGGCTGTGCATAAGGGTGTGATGGTTCCTACACTTATGTATGGTAGTAAAAGTTGGGTTTGGCAGAAGAAGCATGAAAATAGGATTAAGTCTGCAGAGATGAGTAGTCTGAGAAGTATAGCCGGAGTGACTCGGTTGGAAAAAGTAAAGAATAGTAAGATAAGAGAACGCTGTGGTGTAAAAGAAGATAGATGAAGAAATGCTTAGATGGTTTGAACACATAGAAAAGATGCATGAAGGAAAATTGAAGAAACAAATTTATAAGGCGAGTGTGTACCGTAGCAAGTGAAAGGAAGTGGTCTTTGCCTACTCCTACGGGAAAAAGGTGTGACTATATGTATGTATGTATGTATTAATTAGATTATTAGTTAGAGTTGTATATATAAAAATAATTAGGATAATTAGCATGAAGTCGCGATTCGATGTCGACTTGAGATGTAAGTTTTTGAGTTTTGTGTAAAAAATAGTCACATTGCTGCAATGTGCATGGTTGTTTCGCAAGGTTATAAGTGGTTGACACTATATTCTTGATTTAGGGACATATAAACATGGAATGTGATAAAACTAGCAGTTTTTTTGCTATATCAGTTTCATTTCTATATTGTCAATTGTCATGTCGATTTTATAGAATTGTTGTTTACTTCTATTGATAATTCATTTTACTCACAATAATAGTTTGGTTAAATATTTCGTCAGTGTCGCACAACTCCTGTAAGATCGACGTGGCTTTCGTCAAATTGGCACAATACATTCCATAGACTAAAAACTTTTCTCTAAACCTCATAAAAATATGTCCGATCCTAGTATTCGGATGAGTTCGAATGCGTAGAAGTTCGTCAAAGAATTCTGCATGAACATCTTTCAATTCCTAAAAACAAAGTCATGATGTGATCGTCTAAAAAAAAACTAAATTTTGAGAAAAAGCTTCCATTGAGAAATAATAGATTGCTTTTATGCGCATGCAAGCAACTGTAATTAACCAAAAAAGTGACGCTTTTTTGTGGATGCAAGGAAGGTGTTTTTTATAAATTTATTTCATAATTTAAATTTCGTTTATAGCTTTTTAAATAACATATTGTAATTGATAGGTTTATTAAAATATAATTAACACTAACACCAGAATCGTTCATTAAATTAAGTTTTCACTCAAATTGTCTGGTTTAAATTTTGATTTCTACTTTTAATTACAAATAACAACCTTATTTACCTTATTTATAATTTATTTACGTTACCAATGTTTTGATTGCTCAGATGCTCAAAAACTGCAAATCTACCAACATTGTGCACAACTTAAATAAGACCAAGTTTGGATTATTTTTTCACGTATTGAAGGCTGTATCTCTAAGATGTCTAATCTCTTTAGAAACTATTAGCCTGATTAACAAATCAGATCTGACAAAGAATCTTTATAAATCGGTGACTATGCTCTGAAGAGCTGTTCTTCATAACCTTAGGAAGGAATTGTGAAACTCTCCTTTTTCCAATTCTTTTAAAGAATTAGTCAGAAACATTCTGGATTGTGCGCAGTTTATTAAAAAAATATAGGTACTGCACAATAGTATACAAACCTTAAAACTAGTATTAACAAACTAATACCCCTGTGATACTTTCATGTACTTGACATTGCCTTAGGAAATGGTTCATTATAAAAAAAGACGTTTTTTTGTGGTGAAAATATTATGTCATAACTTTGTATGAACTACAATGCAATTACCTACCTTTATATTGAAAAAAACAACCGTATGATGTTCAGGTCTCATTTGATTCATAAGCGGTAGCATAAAATTTTTTCTTAATTTTTCCAAAACGTCTACATAATTTTTTTCAGTATCTAACAGTTCCTTAATCACAAAATCCCTCTTTTCAGTCGGTTGAGGATGCTACAATTAATAATTTAGTTAGTGATTGAACAATAAGCTTGTTAAGAAATGAGAAGTATTATAAATCAAATAAACTAATATGAGGAGGTCTGACAATAAAGATCTGGGGCTCAGTGCCTTGAAGACACATTTAGAATGAAAATGTCATTTTTAATATGTCATATTATTCTATGAAAAGTCAGCTTTCGAACAAGGTTTGTCTCGTTTTGTTAGGTTATGACCCACCCTGTACAATCATTATGTCGAAAAATCAAGCAGTGCATCAATCTAAAATTTCTAGCAGAGCTGCATGCCCCATTTAGCATTTTTTTTAGTGCCACAAGAGTTTTTTAGTGCCGAGAATTATCGGTGGAGAATATAAACGTGAGGGACGTCTGTCATCTTCAAAAAATGACAGCAATGTTAATAAATTCTAGAAATCGCTAGAATGAACCGACGTTCGAGTATAAGAATGATGGAATATATGGTCAAAATTAATAGGAAAACAAAAAGATTTTGGACGACGATTTAAACATAAAATAGGTTTCTACAAATATGCTTCCAAAAAACTAGGATCAAAGAGACGCCCGTCAAAAAATGTGATCACTCTCGATGAGACTTAGATATTCCAGTATGATTCAGAAACTAAGAGGCAGGTAGTCCATGAATTGGAAGTCACCATTATCACCCAGAATAAAAAAAGGGAAGATAAGCAAATCAAAATGATAACGTTGCTTATCATTTATTTCTAAGGGCATGATTTACTTCGAATGGGTGCCTGAAAGGCAGAATGTCAATCAAATTTACTACAGGAAGTTTAGGGAAGAAAAAAAGTCATGGCTCAGAAACATAAGATATTGGACAAACATGAATGGTAATGCCCTAATCCACCAAGTTTATAACAGAGAATTTGCCACGGTAGTCGCCAACCTCAATAGAGACGGCACCTGAGAGGAGGAGGACTTCTTCTTAATCCCCAAAATAAAGGAATCTTTAATAGGGGCCCATTTTCATGCATGCAACGGTGTGTGCATAGGCAGGGAGATTATATTGAAGGGGAGCATAGTTACATTGTAATATTCTAATAATAAAGTAGCTTTATTGTACCAGTGCTTGTACGTTATTGTCATACCTCGAATACTCAATTAACTTAGTTATTTTAATATGATTTATTTGTTTCTAGAACTATACCTACAGAAGGATATTCTTGAAAAAAAAAAACAATAACAATTTTAAAGTAGATTAATTTAATAAAGAAAATACGTTATACAGTAGAACCTCGATAAGAAAGAGACCAAGGGAAACGTTAAATAGTTTGAGTTAAGTATTTTAGGTTTAAAGGTATTCCATTTTATTAAATCTACACCAAAAAGTTTTAAGCAATTTAAATTTTCCAAATTAATTTTATTTTCAATATTAATTAAAGAAGAGAAAATATCGTCTTCTATGTTACTGCATTTTTCTATAAAAGATCGTAAAGTGTTTACAACTTTTCTTGCTTGCTGATTGATATGCTTATCTTTCGATCTTGTGGCTTGTTTAAATCTTCATCTATATCATCACTTTCAACACTGTGAATAACTGTTTCCATTATTTTTTCATCTGTTAACATTCCTGCAGCGGCTAATTCATTATCGCACATATGACAAATTCTTCGAAATAATTTCTAAGTGCGACATGTACTCAGGTAGAGCTTAGAATTTAAACACAATACAGTTCTACTTACAGTACATCTAGTAAACACATGTAAGCAATAACAACAAATGCATTCATTTAAAATGAATCACTGACAGTTGCTTCAAGTTACTGAGGTCGTCGAAACATTACTTTAAGTTAGAGAGTCCAATGCTCAAATTATTCCTTTAAGTTATCGAGGGATCATATGTAATTTAAGTAAAAGAGGTTTTAGGCTCTAAGAGGAAGGGAAAATGAAACTTGATATGTTACAGAGGTTATTACGTTATCGAGGTTCTACTGTAGTTATAAATATTGTTACCAATAATTTTAACATATAATCTTTATTCAATAAAAAATTTGAAAGTTTTAATATTATTTTGGACTAAGTAGATATTTCAGATATTTTTTATCAATACAAGACATTTATTTTACTCCTGTGGTATGCTTTAAAGTAATAAAAGTAAAATATATACCTCGATAGTTGTTTTGTCAAGACATAAATCTTGATATATTTCCTCGCTAGTTACATTAAAAGCATGGTTGTCGACAAGGCATCTTGGTCTGACTGGCATCTCTCTAACATAAAGAAGCCATGCATGATGAAATGTTATGAGCAATAAAGTAACTACATAGAATTGCAAATGTGAAATGTAAAACGTAAAATAGTTCATTGTGTTGCAATTGTAAGTTTAAATACATGACATAAAAAGTTTTTTTAAAAATGTTTCTCTATGACCATTGGATTCTACAACAATTACATATGCGTTATCTATTGATGAATGGATATGATTCCTTAGATATGTTGGATCCTGATACATTATCCAACAGCTGACAACCAATCACCAAGATCCTGATACAATATTTAACTGCTGACAACCAATCACCAATTTTAATATTCAGGATCCAACAGACTGAGACGAATGAGGAAGCTGCAATAGAACAGCTTTTTCATAAGTGGGCTCTGCTTCTCAAACTGGATATCACGAATGTCATGTTCATTCTGATAAACTGCCATCTTGACTATTCAATTACGACAATAAGATGGAGAATTTATAGAGTGATAGTGATGGTCGTAGAGAAAGTATAGTCTTCTATTCGCCTATAATGGCTATTATCCTCTTGGATAATTCCAAAACTCGCCTGTGGCTCGTTTCAAAATGTTCATCCTCGAAAATAATAGCCATCATTATACGCTCGTTGAAGAATATACGATTACTGTCCAGTTTTATTCAATATTATTAAAAAACTTACAATTTTCAATCCACATGGAAGCCTTATTTTTATGATTAAGGTAAAAAAAATTGAAATAAACTTTTTTTTTATGTAAAAATAATTTTCCAATAAAGAAGACTGTCAGTTAGGACCACACTATAAAAAGAATAAATAATAAATAATTGCTTTAAAAATAAAGTTTGTTTATATTTTTACCTTACTTGAAGAGCACATTTTAATACTTAGGATAACATTTTATGGTCCTAACTAAAAAAGATACCATGCTTATCAAACAGGAAAATTAAAAATCTAGATATTTATTTTAATCAAAAATAAAAAAATAAAATGTATTTAAACATTGCAATTATATCTATAACTCGTGATAGTTCTAACTACTAGACATCAAGTGAACGATTGCAAAAACATGAAAAAATGCACCAATAATTATTCAACTTTAAACTACAAATAAAAAAGTACCTATTATATATTTTTAAAACCTCAAAAAATTATTTTTAATTAAACATTTTTGAAGAGTTTACATTTTAATAAATATTCAACAGTAGCAATAACTGATGTATCTTTTAATCAAAAACTAACCTTCTAAAATCAGTTACATTAAAGTAAATTAAAAACGAAAATATGATTCCACCAAATTTAAAAAAAATATAGCTCAATGTATCATACATACATACATTTAGTTACGCCTTTTTCCCGTGGGTAGGCAGAAACCACTTCTTTCCGCTCGCTACGGTTCTTAAACACGTCTTTCGCTTCTTCTACTTTCATCAGCGCTTTCATACATGTTCGTCGGCTGCTGGTACTCTTGACTTGGCATTTGTTTGAAACAATTTTGATCTGGCCGAGATACTTTCGCCTAGGTCGACCTCTACCGACTTGCCCACTCATACTGGCATTATAAATATGTTTCGTCAATATTCTTTCATCCACCACCTCTTCGTGTCAAAACTATCTAAGCATTTCTTTATTTATCTTTTTTACTACAACTTATTTTACATCACGGCGTTCTCTTATTCCTCACTTTATCCATCAGCGTCACTCCAGCTATACTTATCAGACTATTCATTTCCGCAGCAATGATCTTACTTTTACGCTTCTTCTGCCAAACCCAACATTCACCAGGGACCAGCATTCGTCTATGCACAGCCAGTCGTGCATTATTTTACACATTCTGACTGCTTTTCAAAGTTATGCATGGCCCATTCATTTGTTTCCCTGCCAACACCCTTCGTTCAATATCACAGTCATACTTTCCGTCTATCGTTAACTTTGAACCCAAGTATACAAACTCATTCACTTGTTCCTTTCTTCTTCAATCAGCACCTGAAGGCGATAGCGAGGGCGAGGCAGAATTTTATGTTGAAAAAGTACTGCTTCGGACATAGGTACAGGGTCGCTTTTCAGTATCGAGAGGAGTGGTCGACTGAACCGGGACCTAAGACTGCGGAGGGGACTGGGTCGGAGATATGGCTACGAGACTAAGCGTGGCCCTGGGGGAGGAATGTATGGTTTTTCAGGCAGAAATTATGGCTATTTTGGTCTATGCACAGGAAAACCTGAACCAAGGCTATGTGAGCAAAAAATTTTTATTTTCTCGGATAGTCAGGCAGCATTACTGGCACTCGACGCGCCAGTAGACAAATCCACTTTAGTTAGCGAATGTAGGGAGAAGCTTGGGCTACTGGCCATACGAAACAGGGTGACATTTTTTTGGATACCTGGACACGCAGGGTTTGAAGGGAATGAAAAGGCGGATGAACTGGCACGAGAGAGGTCGTCACAGACAATCTATGGTCCAGATCTCGCAGTTGGAGTAGCAGAATGCTACGTTAAATCGGAAATCCACTCATATCAGGAAGCTGTGGAGAGACGAACCCTAGGCACGTCAGGGCCACAGCTTCTTGGGAAGACCTGACAAGAAAATAGCCAAATAACTGATGGGACTAAACAGGGGACAACTAGGGATGGTAGTGGGTCTGATTACAGGGCACTGCCGGCTTAGGGGTCACTTGAAAACATTGGGCCTCGTAGAAGACGAGGCCGCAGGTGTGATGAGGGTGTCACAGAAACGCCAGAACATGTACTGTGCGATTGCACGGGACTAGCCTGGCTGAGATATAAATTCTTCGGAGTGCAATTTTACGAACCGGGGGAGGTTATGAAGATCCCCATGAGCGCATTAGCACATAGAGAGCACGAAGCTCATGGAGAGAAAATAAAGGAAGGGAAGGCAAAATGGACCTAAAGTCTAATTGCCTATGCGGGGAAATTTTTCACGACCACAACCTCCAACATATAAAATAAATAAATCCCTTTGATCAACGTATCAGTCAATAAATATTCTGATGGAAACCCTGGGACAACTATGATTGAACTGTAATTACCCATATAAATTCTAATTGTATCAAATCCGCCAATATTCTAGCTTTTGTAACAAGAAGATGAATATTTGAAACTATAATTACTACAATAAAAACAATACATTTTTATAAACAGTGTTATTGTTAAAAATAGAAATGGTGAATAATTTGACACTGCATTGGAACTAACGTTTCTTGTCACAAAAATACAATTTCCGTGACAGTATTCCGTCTATTAAATAATTGCAGGGGAGATTTTTAATAGCACAGTAAATTAAGCAGTGATTTTTTATATATTTTTTATATTGTCATAAAAACTTACTGTCGGCATGAAATTTCTTATATTGTTCTTTATAAAGGTTTAAATTTTGAGATTTTAAAATATGAAGTAAATAATATTTAATAATATGTAGTAAATAATAAATCTTCGACGAAAACAACAAAACATAAGAGAGTGACTTTGCAGAGTCCATACCTCTGGCAAAGTAGAGGCAAGGGCAAGCGTAACGTAACATAAATCACCATAAACTTCTTCTTCCCAATCTTCAGATTGTGGACAAGGAATCCTAAATTGTAACCAACTCGGACGTGCATAATTCGTATCCGATTGTAACGGTATATCGCTAATAGAAAAGAAGATATTTACACTTTTTATAACGTATTTTTCAATCAATAAATAACTTTTCAACATCAATCTTGAAGATCAAAGTCTTTTTATAAGGAACTTAGTGTAAAAAACTACATTTAAAATTTATACAGTTTTTAAATAATTATAATTTATTATTTTTAGCTATAGATCAATACAAAATTAATCCGAAGCACGTCACATAATTTGATAGCGTTGCAGCTACACTCCGTTGCCAAATTGTCAGAATTATGGAATATAAAAATTGTAGCCAATTTAAAGCTACGCTAAATATTGTCATTTTGAATATAAAACTAATTTGTTTTTAAAAAGTTTTTTAGTTTTTTATAATAATTTACAAATTAAAGTTAAACATAACACAAATAACTCGTGAACATAACCAAAAAATACTAACAAAAGCGGCAACAATGGATTTTGATCGGCCAACAACTGCTTATGTTTTGAGTCGCATGGAAATATGTCATAGGCACACGGAATTCCATTTTATAGTTAATGAATATCGGGTTTTTGAGTTTATATAGATAATAATGTAAACAAGTAATATTATGTTATTTCATCCTCATTGTAAATAAATAGTACATCATAAATAGACTGCGAGAAGGTGAGAGGAGACGTCCTTAAAAAAAGTTAATGAAAAAACGATGCGGTTACTAAACAGTCTAACTGTTATGGACAATGGGAGAAACGCATGCAACCCATTCCAAACGCCGTAAAAGACAGTACGTCTTATATTTTATTTTGGCCGCAATCTCCACGTGTTACTTCATCTGCTCGAGACTTTTGTCTTTCGTTATGTTTTGTTTCAAGCAGTTAGCTTCCAATTTTGTTTCGTTCATACTTAAAGTCAATTACAAACTTTTATTGTTCTCACAAAATAATGAACTTTCAAAAGAAAGATATTTCAGCCACATTTTATATCAATTTGAACAAGCACGGATTTTAAACTTGACGTCGACTTAATAGATTAAAGAGATTTAGAGAAAGAAATCCTTCAAGCTGTACATCTAAACCTCAGAATCTACAAGACTCCATCCTATGACAAGTCAATTTTCTGTTTGCAAGTTTGTTGTTATATTTTCGAATCTTTTTTCTGTTAACTGCAAGTCTCGAGTCAATTCCCAGATACAGCCTGCTTTTCAAAGGATTAATTGATGTTGGACGAATTTACAACTCGTTCAAATTAATTAATGTATTACTTCGGCCCCTGAGCCAACATTTTCGTAATGTACATAAAAATTAACACAGAAAGAGATAAATGAAACTTTAAATTACTAATCAGGTCGCTTTATTATTCTTAATGAACAATTAAAATATAATATTAAATCAATTAAAAAAAATCACAGATTTTTTGTTTTAGTGTATCAAAATAAATTATCTTTTGATTGCATTGTTTTACATTGTTTTTATCCATTCAAACTGACTATAAAGAAACGTGGTAGCCGAACATTTTGTAAAACGTACAAGAAACAGGAAATGATTTTAAATTGTAATCAGATACCATTATCGGTAATGAATTTCAGTTTGATTTAAAATTAATTAAATGCTTATCTAAAAATACACACAAATTTTAATTAATTATAGCTTAACTAACACAATCATTACAATATCTGAAATGAACGATAAAACATTGATTAAATTATTGTTTTAACGTTGATCTAAAACAATGAGTATTTTCGAGTATTTGAAAAATGCAAATACTCATTTTTATTGAATATATCTAAAAAATTGTTGTTGTTAACTACCCTTACCGTAGATAAACTGTTATCAGACAATTAATATATTGGATTTTAAGAAATCGAAAGATAAAAGGTAATAATCAAAAAAATTTAAACTTTACACGAGAGCTACTTGAAGTAATTGAAAAACTCGTCGCTTTTTGGCGTTGTAGTATTTAAATGAAAAATATACACGAATTTAACGTCATAAAGCTTAAAACAAAAACTGGTATTTAATAAAATCTCCAAGGGTTCGTTAAAATTAATTTTGCAAAGGGCGGTTTGTAAAAAAATAGCGTCACTAGACCTTTTAAAAAAATCGATACATTTGGTTTTTCTTAATTATATCGAAAATATTGTTGGAAATGGTGAAAAAAAAATACTGGAAGAGTTAGAGCTCTTAATATTAATATTAAGAGGTGCCGCATCGTAAATTTCAATTTCCCATTTAAATAACATGGGAACAACGTTCCCTTGGATTTTGGAATTATGTAACTCACGTTAGAGATAATATTTTAAAATGATCAAAACGGATTCTTATAGAGAATTTAACGCTCTACAAAAAAGGTTTCCTACAGTTTTTTGATGTATTTAATTTTTATAAGTTACTTAACGTTAAAGCTGGATTGTTAAATTCTCTATAAGAATGAGCTTTGATTATATTAAAATATTATTACTAACGTGAGTTACAATATTCCAAAATCCAAGAAAACGTTGTTCCCATGTTATTTAAATGGGAAATTGAAATTTACGATGCGGCACCTCTTAATATTAATATTAATATTAACTTTCACAGTATTTTCTTTTTCACCATTTCCAACAATATTTTCGATATAATTAAAAAAAAATTATCGATTTTTTAGAAGCAGTCTACGTCACACGTTAATAAATTTAAGGGACTTAAGCGCCATCGAAATCGTCGAAGAGATAAGAAAACTAGCTCAATTGAGGAAAAAAAAAAGTTTAGTGCGGTTTAAATCTATTTTCCTCTAGATTTTGTTTATGCTTTTTTTTTCCTATCAGAATGGATATAACGTATTAATTAATGCTAGATTTATTTTTTTCATTTTTTGAAAATATTATCACTTTGTTTGAATCAAAAACGTTTTATAAAATTGTATAAATCAAGGTGACTACCTAAAATAGAAGAATGAAGTTGAGGATTTTTTGTTTAAAACTAGTTAAAGGGAGTTGTATCATAAAAACTATACAATAAATTAATCTAATCGATTTTGACACTAATCAATTAATAACTTCTAATTAATGCAACCGAAACATATGTTAGAGTAATTTATATTATTTTGTACTCTAAAAAACAAGCGAACCGTTAATTTTAAGTAAGAAATATACAAGAAAATTAAAAAATGTTTTTTAAGTGCATTTATGTAAGTTTTAGACTTTCCTATTTTCTATACAGCATTATTTGTCACCGCTGTACCTAAAGTATTTTATTCTTAAGTTTTAAAAATAAGGATTAATGTTTAGCATATACTTACACACTCTTGAGACTTTGATATATAACTTCTTCTTCTCGTTTCAACTTTTGAGCATTAAATCCCCTAAAATGTAATGTAATTTTAACTAAAATAAACAACCTGTTGGAATTGAAATTGTAAACGTGAAAATAAAGAATGAAAATATATATTTTGTGAAAATCTACAAGGTATTAATGAATATTCTAGACCATATGGGCAATAAAAACCAATCAGACTCTATTGAATTGTCAGTATTTTTAAGTCGATAGCTGAAGAGTGTATAGTTAATTGTTAAAATAATAAAAGTTTGTCTTCCCCGATTTAAAGAGGATTTAATTCCTGAACCATAGTACAATTGTGGAAAAAGTAAATTTGTTGTTTTTAAATTTGTTTTTGGGATTAAAACCGAGAATTGTTAGATAGAGTTCGTGGCTTCAAAAAGAATTGATAACGACCGCTCAAAGAGAAAATGAAGGACTTCTCTTTGGGACAATTATTATTATTTGGTATTAATTATTATTTAGAAATTTTTTCAGTTTTCGTCATTTATCAACATTTCGAGGGAAAGATTCAGGGAAAAAGATCAATAGGAAGAAGGCAGAATTCCTGGTTCAAGGACCTACGCCTATGAGAAGAAGATCAATAGAGATGCACGTCGGTTGTTGGTACTCTTGACCTGGCCTTTCTTCAAAACAATGTTGATCTGATTGAGATATGTTCTCCGAGATGGACCTCTACAACTTGTCCATTCACACTCGCCTTCGTCAATCTTCCTTCATCCATCCTTTCTACGTGTCCATCTAAGCATTCCTTTATCTATCTTTGTAACCACATCTTCTTTTACAGCATAGCGTTCTCTTATCTCACTAATCTTTACTTTACCAACCGAGTCACTCCGGCTATACTTCTCAGACTACTCATGTCTGCAGCATTAATCCTATTTTCATGCTTCTTCTGCCAAACATAACATTCACTACGTGCCTTTTTTGGCACGGTTTGGCTGCTTACATAAAGATATGCAGGGCCCCATTCATTTGTTTCCCTGCCAACACATTTCGCTTAATGTCACAGCCATACTTTCCGTCTCTCGTAAACTTTGAGTCCAAGTATACAAACTCATTCACTTGTTCCACTCTTTCTCCTTTAATCAGCACCTCGCAGTTTGTCATGCTTTCTTCTCTTTCAAAAACCATTACTTTCGTCTTGCTTACATTTATTTTCATCCCTTTGATTTTCAGAGCATCATGCATAATATTAACCATAGTCTGTAGTTCCTCTTCAGATGACTCTAATATGACCTGATCATCGTCGTAAAGGAGGCATTTGAGGATCAAATAATTTATTTTCAATTCATATGCACTTCATTCATCCTTTTAAACAATCGTTCTATGTATACATTAAACAGCCATGTCGAAGCCGCATAACTCTGTCTAACATCTTTTTCGATGTTAAACCAGTCCGTGTAAGCTCCGTTTATCATGACACGAGCAGTGGAATCCTCGTAAAGTGATTTTAGTGCTTGTATCAAACTACCGCTCACCCCATACATAGACAATGTCGAACACAATTCATTCCTCACCACTTTGTCATAGGCATTTTTTAAGTCTACAAAAGCGCAGTACACCTTTTGACTTCTAGCCAAGAACTTTTCGACTATACCTCGTAATGAAAGGACCTGATCCATACATCTCCTTCCTCTTTTAAATCCTGCTTGCACATCCCATATCATTTCCTCAGTTTCATTCGTAACTCTTTTAATCAATACCCTTGCATACAGTTTGCCGACGATGCTGAGTAAACTAATTCTGCTGCGAACCATCTTCCTTATAAAGCAGCATGATAACAGGAAAGATTTTCTTTTGTTACCATTTCTTTCCCTATTTTTAGCTCCATTATTTAGTTGTTTCAAAAATTCGAACCACACCTAAGTCTTGTCTGAGATTGACCAGAAGCCTGTTAGGTTACTATCAAACAAGGTAACTCTAATAATAGTAACGAAAAAGAGAAATAAGCTTATTACACTCTTCTCTATATTAATGTAGTGTGCAAATGATATAAAACTTACGTTATTATTACAAACTCATTATAGGTTTTTTCATTTTCGTAAGTCTTTAGAACATTACTTTGACGTAACTTTAATTAGAACTCATAATTACAATATTCAAAATTTGTAAAATTTTAATTCAATAAAAGAAAAACTTCGTTTTAGTTTATGAACTATTGAAAGTTATGTTTTTGATACAAAATTATCAACTTTTTATACTCACTGTATTCTGGATCTCAGTGTTTTTGAACATAAAGAGAGCTTCGATAAGGTGCACAGTACTTTGTGAAAATTTGTTAAGTCAAATAACATTGTGTCTTCAAAGAGGTCAGATTGCTTCATTCCAAAGTTTTTCTCGCATGTTTTTAAGAAAAGATTGATATTTTTTAAGCACAAAAACTGAAAAATAAAACCAAGTAAATAAAGTATATGCATAATATGTATTGTTAAAAGTACTTGAAAGGAAAAAATACATAAAATTTTACTTAATCTTGCTAGTAAATATTCATTTTGCTATTTAGCTAATATTATTAGTGCGTTTTCTTCACCCTGTGTGAGGTGTGATAATAAAGTGCTAGGATTGGTATGAAAGAGCTACTTTATTTTTAAAATAGTACAATCTAAATATGTTCCTCATCAACATCCCGCATCATTTTTTCCTTTAACTTTTTCAAGCACTGAAAATGGGTCCCTTTCAAAAATTATTTTATTTTTAGAAACAAGAAAGGGGGTTAACGGAATAAAGGGGTCAAAGATAGGGATATGTTTTTAACCAAAAACTGCTTCACATAAAAGGCATCGTGGGCAGGTGCATTGTCCTGATTAAGAATCTAAGTTCTATCCTGCCTCAAATCAGGTCAACGTCGCCTCATACATTCTCTTCAAAAAATATGACATACCATAAGTAACATCACATGTCAATGTGTCTCTAATACAACAAGTTCTAGAACTTTCTTGTCAGACCTTGTTTATTTGATATATAGATATTTTATTTATAAAGTAAGACTTGTGTCTTACATGTAATGATATAAATTATTACATTCAGAAAGTAACAAAAATAAAAAATGGCAAAATTTATAATAATGTTATCGGATATCTTTAACCTTTTCACGCTTTCACTATAACATCAATTGCATTAATTTTTGTAGGAGATGATTATTAGTTACATTAAAACATCTCATATTTAAAAAAGTATAGAAATAAATTTTTATCTAATGATAGCACATCCCCGCAAGTGACAAGGAGATAAATAAGGTGAAAATGGGGATAGTCAAAAATAGGGATTTGTTATTCAGCCAAAAACTACTTCACAGAAAATAAATTAAATAACAATTTCATTGATATCGTTTTATTTTCGGATGAAGCAACATTTTATTTGAAAATCCAAATTGGATGCAAGAATGCCATAAGCAAAGACCACAAAAATCAATGTATAGGTTGGTATTGTAAGAAATACAATTACTGTATGATAAATTTTCTTTTAAAAAATAGCAAATTAAAATCAAAAATCGACCTCTTTTTGGAATTTTTTATATTACTGTTTATTTAGCTAATAATGGATTTACTCGTTACTTTATGGACGCACTGTGTATAAAAATTAATGTAAGTATGTTTGTCCTCTATGGACTCCAAAACGGCTGGACCAATTTTGATGAAATTTTCAGGAAATCTTCAAAATAGTCCGGCGGGTGGTTCTGTGACGTTTGGTAGCGATCGGATAAACGAAACGGGCGGGAAGGGGATGAAATATAAAAACTATCAAAAATGGCCAATATTAGTGTCGAATTCATAGTTTTTGGGGTCACTGAGTTTGATAGTGATATTACCAATTTTGTTAGCATCCCTAAGAAAGGGTTGGGAAGTGGATAGAATATAAAAACTATAAAATATGGCTGATATTAGTGTCAAATTCATGGTCTGCTATACTACAATTTTAAAATCAATTTTTTAATACCGTTTAAACAAGATTTAATTTGCTTGCTCTTTAAAAAACTTGAAGATTTTACTTGAATGGTGTTTAAACAAAACCAAAACGTTTATACTGTTGGTTACTAAATTTAGCAATTTTATTAATCTGGGAATTTTTCTGTATTCATCAAAATAAACTAAATAGTTGGCAAAGTGGGTACAATGTAATCTTCTCTTGTAATAATTACATTAGCAAAAATTGGTTTCAAATATAACTTAAGCTATAGAGTTAGTTGTGATTTGAATCAGTATGTAGTTGAGGAAAAATTGTTTTTTTGGCAATATTAAGTTCATCTTCAGGGCTCTCTAAAAATGAATTATCACATAAAAATAAAAATGGTTTGTACCTACCATAATGTATTATCAACTGAGAGAAAATGTAAAATGTTTGAGATATACTCACCAAAAAGTTTAAACCTATCAGATATAAAAACTTTATTGAACCAAATTTAAAATATTTATTAAAACAATTGTTGGTAAAAAATTGGATCTATTTACCTGCGCTAAAGTGGGCTTTAAATTAACTTCTTTTATATCAATACTACCAGGGTCTATTTTATTGAGCAACTTGCAAAGTAAAACACCATCTCTTAATATATTCGCCAAATCTGCTATGCAAGCTTTAGGCCAATTGGCTTTGTGGTCTGATCTAAGCATTTCCCATCTGGTGAGCCAAGCGGTGCATTCCTTCCACAGCTCATCATTGGCTTCTGTACTATAAATGCTCACTTGGCCCAAGTTATTGAGCTAAAATTAAAAAAATATATAGGTATTAGTACCTACGTACTTTTGTTAATTATAATAACTTGGTCTATGATTTTAATAACAGACTTTTTTCAGATTTAAATTTGCTGAAGTACAACCTTATCTAAATGAACCCAACTTTCTATATGATGGATAAATATCTTTATAATCGGTAACTTACATTAACTGTATTTTTCATTTCAAATTATCTAATTATAAACTAACTTCTATGCCACATAACATTTAACATTTTTTAGAAAAAACATAGTGTAGTAGTGATAACAAAAGTGTAATTGGTTTTTGTTTTATATTTCAACTAAACACTGTGAACTCTATCTATCAAGGGGAATATGTTAATGCATTTAAAACATTATTTTATAAGTAATTCACTTAGTTGTTAGTGTTAATGTTAGTGTTGTTAAATACCTAATGTTTTGTGTAATATTTGTTGTTTATTATTAAATATGACCCATAAATAGTTAAAAAATGGGTCACATATTAAACAAATACCAAAAAAAACATTGTCTAAAATTAACTAAGGTCATTTTAGAAAATTAAAGTTATGAAAAGTTGGTATTATTTAACAAAAATTGTATTTATTTTTTCCCGATTACAATTTAAAAGAAATTAATTTAAGTAAAAATCATTTTGTTTATCTGTACATATAAAATGATGATATATTACTTGTGTATAAACACCTTGTAATTCAGGTAAAAATTTTATATTGTTTAATTGCACAATACACAAATTAATTTGTTAGTCAATAAGCCACATGAAAAATTTAAATTGAAACAGTCGAAATTTGTTAAATATGCCAAAATAGCAAATTTTTAAGAGAAAAAAAATTGTGAATGAACATATTCAATACCCGACATAAACGAGCCACTTATGATTGCAAATAAAATATTGTTATCACTCACTTGATTAGGCTTATTCCAAGAAATAAATGTACAAAATAATTTCAAACAGTAATTTGAATTAAACCATTGTTAGAGCACCATTTTTAAATAGTTCTAGCAGTCTAGCACCCTTAGCAATTTGTAATTTGGAAGGAAACAAAATTTGTATATTAAAGTTTAGAAAAAGTGTTTAATCTTTGTGTGCCTATTGGATAATAATTTTTTCCTTATTTAATTTGTAATCAGTACACTTTACTACTTGCAAGAGGGTTATTATTTTGATTTAAAGTATTACTACATTCATTTTAGAGATCTACTGCTGCTGCAGATAGCAGATTAACAATTTTCTTTATATTAATTTACATATAAGTAGGTAGAGCAAAACCAATTAAACTTCAACTGATCCAATTTGAAAAAATGTGCTACAATAGATTTTAATGTATGAAGATAATTTTTCTATAAAACATTTTAACTTATTTTGAGATTTAAAAATTTATCCAAAATAACTTAATATTCCTACTATTACCATAGTGTTAAATAAAAGTAGTTTTTGTATAACATTTGTGTTTTTAGTTAATAGATTCCATAGCTGTTTAATAATTCACCTGCATTGATGAAATAAAATATGTATGAAAACCAGAAGGCACTTTAATAAAAACATTTTCAATTGTAGGTATTTAAAATATAATAAATCATTGGGTGGATGGATACTTCATGTTTAAAATAACAAAAAAATATTTTATTAAACCTTTGACAACAACCAATTTAGGTAAAATTTACTACACTAAACTACATATACATACTTCAAAGCAGAAATTAAATATCAATAAGATACTTTACCAATGTATCATTTTCAGCAAATGAAGCTGTAGCCATTACTGCTTAATTAATTTGAGCAAGATGCAAGAAACTCTAGAGGCATTAAAATTGCGTTTAATGTAATCACAACGCTTTATAGCTTCCGATCAATTATTCTTTATTTATTTATTATGTTTCATTACTACTATAGTTAATACATGGCGGCAACACACATTGAAAACATTTTATTAGACTAGACTATACAAAAAGTATAATCCAATTGGTTGCGTTTTCATTTAGATCGTGTGCCTATACTATTGAAGTAAACTCCTTGTTTGATATATATCAATCAGTTCAGAGTCGAAGCAATAAACAGATCTCCAGGAAGAAATCTACAATTGAGTTTCTGTCAAAATGCTGCGTTTGTTTCGAATTATTTAAGACGTTATGTTAAAAATTGATTAATTATAACAGTGCAATGATTTTATTGATTTAAGAAGTTGGATGTTAATTTCTGCTACTCCATAAAATAATTTGGATTAAAATCACAAAAAACAATGGTACATAAAAGTACATCAATTATTACAAAAAAAATTTATTTATTTTAAATGAATCGCATTGCATATCAAACATAAATTTCAGTAAAATTGTTCAATTGTAAGCAAAATAAACTGTAAAAGAAGCGGAATCATAATCCCAGCGAAATAACGACTATAGGTACGGAAAATAGTTTTCTCAACAGGATAACAGCCATCGATTAATTAGTAAAAACATAAAAACGAACCAACGAAGACAGAAGATAGGATTTGATGACTCAGAATAAGAACTTTCTCGAAATCTAAAATTCCCTAAACATTGGACTTGTCCTGCTTGTCATGATCGTTTATAACTAGCAAATGGCATGGCAGATTACAATGGCAGCGAGCAGTGGCGGAGTAGATTGGACGTCTGTCTTAAAACCATTCTTATCTAAAAATTATGAGATTTCTAATACAGCAGAATTAATAGAATTGTGTTCAGCTATTGTGAAAAGGTATGTTTTTTCAATATAATAAGTTGTAGCAAATAATGAGTATGATATTAATCTATAAATACTGACAGATTTTTTTTACCAGTCATTTTGTTTATCCTATTTTTTGTTTTCATTTTAGTGAATCTGAGATTTTGCGCCACAAGGAAAGCAATAAGAATTTTTTCAATTCCTTTGCAGTTTTAGCTTCAGATTATATTAGCAGCAGTACCAGTGGTTGTAAGTATTCTCCATAATTTGAGTATGTATCTATCACTAATTGTGTCGGAGCGCCAGTGGCAGTCGACAACAAGGGATGATTTGTAAATTGCGTCTTTAAATTGTGCAATTTTTAAAGAATAAGTATTTATAGTATATTTCATAATTTTAAGGTTAAATTTTGCTACTGTAAGATTTTTTATAAATGTCATGTACACGAATTTTTTTAGTCACTTGTGATGTGATAAGTGCATTTTTACCACAGTTTTTATTTAAAAATTAACCTAGCCTAATTCATAGGCTTAGGTGTCTTTATTTTTATAGAAGTGTTTAATTTATATACATTTAATTTATGTATGTTAATTTGAAACCAGTGATATTCTGAAGTCAACTGTTTTTTAATGTAGAATAGGTATTCAATATTTTTATTGTTAAAAAATGTTTCCTTCCTGTATGTTTTGTAGTTAAAAATAGTTAAAATATTGACATTGACCCCATTCTATAAACCAGAATAAATCTAATGACCTTATTACTTAAAATATCTTTTGTTTCATTTTGGGGGCATTGTCCTCTATATTTTGCAAATATTTTTTTGGTGAATAATTGTTATTTAAATATTGTAGACCTTTTTATTTGATTAAACTTACTTGTAAATATATCAGACTCTAAAAATAAAAATTACATACCTATTATGCAAATGAATCTTCAGCAAATGATATAAATGTTTTCTTTGTGTTAATATCAAAGTGTAAATGTAAGTTGTAACTCTGAAACAAGAACTAAATAAACCGTTATGGTTGAGTAAGACCAATAAATTTTTAAGTTAGTTCAAAATGTTCTTATTCTCTTTAAATCTTAATTAAGTTTAATTTACACATTTCAATTATCTATCTTATCCAAAATATGTATATTTTATTTTCTTCCATTGGTGTTCTTTAATAATGATTTTTATCTCGCTTGGGTTTCAAAAGATTTAAAATACTTTTATTACCATTAATGATTTATTTGTTATATTTAAATTTTTTTTATGTAGTACTTGCGAGCCAATTAGAGACAGTAAATGCTGCGTGTCGAGTGTTATTAAAATATTTGTTAAGTGCCCTCAACACAGCCTGTAGTGAAGCAAATCCAAGTAGTGCCCAAATTGAAAGATATTTAAATGCCATTCGGGTACTCTGTATAGGTACAGGACTACTCTCCACTACGGAGGTGACTGTTCTTGTTGACAGTATGAAAGGCGAGAATTTACCCCAACAGAACCCGGTGCCTTCAGGTAATTTATTATTTTTAACAAAATTTAGAAAACTCTTAACTGAATCCCAATAAAAAATCATTAATAATAATGTACTTCAATAAACGTTCCCAAGAAATGACCTACAAAAATCAAGGAATTAATTTAAATACAGCAACAAAAAATATATAAGATAATATACCTGCCACTTTGTGTTCACATTTTAATTTGTTACCTACAATTTGTTACAACTATCTATAATCCTTCAACAAATTTTTTATATCAAGTAAATGGATTGAGTAACAGACTTGCTGATTCTTTTATGAAAATTCTCTGACAAAGAAATTAACTATAATATTTTCAAAGAACTTTGCAAGGAACGGCCAGCCAGAAGGGCACCAGTAAAAATTCAAATATCCAGAAAAGGCAATTTAGGAAATTATATCAATGGCAGAATAATTATTTTTGTTCGAGTTTTTCATTTTTTCTCTCTTTTTTTCTTGTACCTGTTACAAATACACATTTTTTAATGTATCATTGTAACACATATATGTGTAAAATAATTGTTCCTAGTCTATGGCCTTTTGGTGATTATCAATAAATAACGTTTATTATTATTATTATTTGTTTTCAATGTGATAATGGAATATTTTTGTTAACAATAATGTAATTTAAAAAGAAAAGAAATTTATTAAAAATAAATATATTAACTGATCTATTTCTTGGCAAGGAAAAAAATGTGACAATAAAATCAGCCTAATATTATTTTTAAAAGTGCTGTTTTTCCTAGTGGTAAAATTTATCATTTACAAACTAAATTACAACTTTTTACAGAATTATCTTGACTTATGATTGATGTATATTAGAAAGTACTCTCTTCAAGTTTTTTATTATGTATTATAGAAATATCTTTAATTTTGTAATACAGTGTATATAGTTCTACAATAATGAGGAAAATATACTGTGTTCATTTGAAAAGGACCCATCCTTAATAATTCAGAAATGGGACATATTAGAAAGAAATGCCAAAACAGGCATACCTTATTTAAAAGGTCTGGTAAATCTCTATTCAATCATATTGTTTTGCCTTTGATACCAGCCTTCCATTGTTATTTAATCATTGTTTAAAATTGGCTCTCTTTAAACTTTTTATGTGCCCCTGTATTATGTTATGACAGAAAGACTCTTTAAAGAATATTATAAAAAAATTATATTAAAGTAAAAAAACAAGTGTTAACAAGAAATGACAACTCTTATTTAATCATGTGTTCAAAGTGACCACCATTAACATTTAGGCAATAATAAAGTCTTTTTTTAAAATTCCAGTCGCATTTTTGAAATGTTTCCTTTTTTACATCTCTGCAAACTTGAATAATGCGCTGTCTTAAATCATCAAGAGATATTGGTTGTGTTTTGTAGACCTCAGATTTCATAAAAAAAGTCGTGGTGTTAATACTTAAGATCTAGGTGGCCACTCTATAGCACCTCTTCGACCAATCCTGTATAATTTTGGTTTAACCAATCTCTCACACGGAGGTCAAAATGTGTTGAAGCCCCGTATTGCTGAAAATATAAGTTATTTTCATCAATCAAAAAATTTCCTTGGTCATCTAGTTTGTTTTCTACACTATCAATAATTAAAGGTTCAATATCGTTATCTAAATGTTCCAAATATTTTTCACCCGTCAAATTTCCTTCAATGAATACTGGCCAAATAACAGCGTTTCCTAAAATTTTTGCCCAAAAATTTAGTTTTTGGGCCGTTTGGGCATGACCTTTACGAAAAATATGTGCATTTGTATCATCCCAATAGCGACAGTTATGCCGATTGACTTATCCATTTAAAAAGAAGGTTGACACGTCGCTAAAACAAATATTATGAACTGAAATTACTTTGGAGTTAAACTTATTTGTCATCATTTTACAAAATTCAACTCTAGGATCGGGATCATCTTCATTTAGTTTGTATCTTATATGGGTAGAATTTGTGCATATGAAGAGCGTTATGTACAGAACCTAAGGAAAGATTGTTGAGGCTGCTACTTTCCTGATGGCTGTTTTTGGATCCATAGCAAAATTTTCAATTGCTTCCATTTGTGTGTTTTCGTCTAGAACTCTTTTCCCCTCACGCTTCTTATTATATAGACAGAACCTGTTTCCAAAAATTTTTCGACTAACATTAACACATACTTATGATTAACATGTTTTTCTTGGTGTCTTTCATGAATTACAGTAGCTGTTTTTCTAGCACTTTTGTCACACTTTCCGCAAAGAAAAATAATTTCCGTTCTTTCAGGTAATGTATAAACCATTGTTAATAATTGTCAAGACCAGCGGTATCTATTAAAGATCGACAATTTACTAATAAAGACCACCAAACTGAATCCTGTTATTGTAATTATCACTATGACTTTTTTAATTGCCGTTTTTGTCACTGTTACTATGACTTTTTGAATTGTCAACATAATACTGGGCATATGAAAAGTTTAAAGGGAGCCAATTTTAAACAATGATTAAATAACAATGGAAGGCTGGTATCAAAGGCAAAACAATATGATTGAATAGAGATTTACCATACCTTTTAAATGAGGTATGACTTGATATCAAACGCCATTTGAAATATTTTAAGGGGTATCTCCTTTAGGGAGGGGGTGAATCTAACGTTTATGACATTAGCGCTAAGTGTTCCCCTCAAGTTTAAAGTTGACGTTTCGGCATTTATTTCTAATATGTCGCATTTCTGAAATATTAAAGGTGGATCTTTTTCAAATGAACCCAGTGTATAATTTCAACCACACAGTACTAATAAGAGCTCTACTTTTTAAAAATGATTTTTTATTTGCCATTATAGTTGTAACTTTATTAGGTTAATCCTCTTTGAGTAAAATTTTAATAAAATATTTAAACCTTAGAATAGTATATTCAATTTTTTTTATTGATATACGAACAAAAACACTGTCTTTTATTAATTTGGGTGAAAAAACAGCCACTTGTTTTTTTTTTTGAAAATAAACAGGAAAATAGTAATATTAACCATTTTCATGACATTAAACACTATTGTTAGTCATTGCTGATATGATTCTTATTTGGCAACGCAATAATTTTTTTCCAAATTTGGTAAAACTTTGCTGTAGTATTCATTAAAAAGTTTTTCACCTCTCATGACATCAATGTTTCAAACCCTATGTTACTTGTATTTGTGTCTAAAAAGTATAGGGTCAATAAATGATTTGACCTGTGGCTTTATCTGTATTTTGTAAATTACACATTGTTAAATCCTTAAAATCAAATACTTTTATCCCATTAGTTATCCAAAATTACATTATCATATTTGACATGACTAATCGTAAAAGTTCTGTAATGTGATTATTTTTTTTTATTTTAGGTAATGAAAAAGATGCCAGTAACAAACAGGAATCTTCTAAAAATCGATCGGATTTGTCAGTTAGCATTTATGAACAATTAACATTACCTTTAAGAGATGGTCGAACGGCATCTCTGGATATTGGAGCCAGTAGCTCCTCAACTGTACCAGAATTAACATCTGGAAGTGACCCATCATCAGAAATAAATGTAAATATGTTTTAGATTAATATTGTTGCGTTTAATTAATATTAATTAAAAAACAAAACAAACTTTATTTATTAAAATCAATTAGTTAAAATTGAAATAGAATTGTGCACATTATTTATTCAATTTATACAGATCTTAAACTACTGTGACATGCCTAGGCAACTATATTTATCTCAAGATTTAATGCCACTGCCATAGTACTAGCAACAGCGCTATTTCGTAATGGATTTATCAGAATTGAGGAGCGCTGGTGCAAATCGCCGATGTTACATTTCTTATTCACTTTAATACCAATGGACTATGCAAGGCATAAAAGTTTAAGATCTGTATCTGCTATACTGATGTTTTCATTATTTTTAAAAATTAAGTATATTTTATTGCTCATTGTGTATTTTCAGCGACTATTTTTAAAAGCAAATACTGAAAGCTTACAAGCATTAAGGGCAGGAGACACTCTAATTGATCTCTGCCTTAGTTTACCATCTATAAAAAGGGCCAAAGGCAAAGTAGAAGATGCCTTGGCTGGAAAATCATTTTGTATCCCTACTAACCACACAGAAGCAACTGCACTTAGAAATACGTAAGCAAATTTTCTGTTTAATTTGTAGCTAAAATATTTAAAATAAATACAAGTGGTGTAATTGTTAATAAACTAAAATAATAATTGTTTTTAGTTTATCGTCGACTTTATCTGAAATTAACCTAGCTATGTCAGCTATAAACTTACCAGTCTTAGAACCATTAACATCAAGTAAATTAGACAAATTGTGCAGTTTAGCAATGGCAATACTGCATTGTGCATTAAGTCAAGCTGCTGCAGCAGCAGTACTTTCTATGGGATCAGTAGTGTCACCAAAATGCTCCAACCAACAGTCACAAGCTGGTTTAAAAGAAGATGATTTAGATTCGAATGCAATAGCATTAGTTGAAGAAACTTTAAACATGTATAATTTTATTGGAAATGTAATTAAAACGTCTACCCGAGCCGGGGGACATGTAAGTTATTTAAATATTTTTTTCCAAATAAAACCTTTCTAACAAAATGTGAACATTAAATTTTTAGGTATATCAAAATTATTTACTTGCTGGAGCTTGGGTACTTGTATCTGGTCTTCAAACACACTTAACATCAAGTACCTCCTCTGAAAAAACTCCACATCTTAGAGAAAGGGATGAAAAAGGTAGAAGTCCTTGTAAAACAAGGGAGGGAAATTCTGCAAGATCTGGATTACAAAAATTTCAACAGTCCTTTGGTGTTCTATCAGTGGCCCTTGCATCTAGAGCACTCAGTTTATTATCAGAATTATTTGATGATTTATATTTAGAAGTATGTGGAGGAGCAGGCAGTATTGTACAGGTAATAAATATATGAAATTGACACTTGTAATTTAAATATTGTACATTTACTTCTTTATAGTTAGCTTTTTTATCACCATCAGTATACTACCTTACCCTCTATCCAAAACACCCAAGGATACCAATTATATGGAACATCCGTCATAATGACCACAATTTTTATTTAATTTTTGGAGCGATTTTCGAATAGTTTTAGTGTTCAGCAATTGAACGGGATAATTTAGAATACAGTTCAAGTTAAAATAGTTTATTTAACCCCTTTAACCAATCAGGGATATCGGTAAAATTAACCCTCATGTCTAGAAAGTTATTTTTCCATGTTTACCATAGAATTACTTCAAAGAACAGCAATGCCTTTTACTCTCAAGTTTGCTTGGAAGTAACAGTTTGCGCTAAAATTCCTAGGCCTACCGGTCATTTTATCATACATTTACAAGATGCAGGCCTAGAACTGCTAAATTTTAGGGCGACTAAAATTTAAAAGGTGTCTAACGTTTTTGATGCACCTAAAAATTCAATTTAATTTTTTTGCATCAACTATGACGACCATAGACCTATTATCAGAGGAAACGGAACTATTTACTTTTAAACACGATCATACATCCCCACTTTCTGGTTGACTGTATCATCTTGATACGGCCAACTGGAATGTGTTGTGCTGTGATGTTGCCTGCTCTCCAGTTATGGCAAGAGATTTGTGATTGTTATTAAATTGTCCTAGTATTTGTTGGTTATATTTGCAACAATATTGTGACCATAATGCTATCTCTTATTAATATTTCATGAATTATAAAAACCTGAATAATACAACCCATTTTATGGAGAGTTGAACCATTAAACTATTTCATTACGTTAGATCATAGATGCGACAACGCCGCACGGCTTGTCTGAATGGTTTCATATGCAGAGATGTGTGTGTACTACGAAATCTGACAGTTTTGGCCATCATTAGTAGCGTTGTTGCCGAAGTTGTTGCAACAAGATTTTCGAGTATTATCGGTGATTTTCAGCATATTATCGGTAAAATTCAGTGAAATTTAGTGAAAGAAATTGTTCGTCATTGCCAAGTGTGTTAAAAACCGGACTATTTAAGCCCCAGTGTTTCTTTTCACAAGTAAGTTGGAATATCTCTTTGTTTATTATATTTTCATCCAGTGGTGTAGCGATGACGATTTCAATATCAAAATAAACAGGTATATGGTAATAATTCCGTTAGTTGGCGATCTCGAATGTTTGCAAAATTTCTGGTTGTACCTACGTATTTTGAGGCGTAAAACATGAATATGAAAACCAAACGATGCAGAAATCAATATTTTTCAAGATATTCTCAAAAAATGTCATTATTTCCCTGTTATTCAGCAACACTTATTCAGTAGTATTATCCTTTTTTCGTTGTTATACCTTCCTGATCCATTTTATAGTAGTATTTCATAAGAAATCTATACATCCCCTCAAATTTAATCCAATCGAGAAATCAAGAAGTCGCATAACTCTGAGTATAATATTTTAATCCTTTCCTTTAGGTTACTTAGCTGTTAATCTAAAAATTTAAAATACATTACATTCTCCATTAGGAGAAATCCACAGGAGTCAGAATATCGTTGGCTACAATTAGAAGACGAATTGTTCAGTCAGGTTTGAGGTGTTGTCGTCCAATTAGAGTTTTCCAGCTACAACATAGGCATGTTTTGCAGCGCCTCCAATGGGCTCAAGAACACATGAGCTCCCTTTGCAATTTTGGAATTCTGTACTTTTTTCAGATGAGACCCGAATCTGTCTTGAATAGTGATAGCCGGCGTATTCGTGTTTGGCGAAAGCCAACAAGAGCTGCACAATTAGCTCATTCCCGCCCCAGACTTCCTTTCTCTGGTGACACTATGTTTTGGGCAGGCATTATGGCAGGTGGTCGTACAGAATTGGTGCTCATTGACGGGACTACCTCATGTGAGACTGTGGCGAGGGGCTGTGAGTGAGGATTTTGTGTTTATGCACGACAATGCACGCCCACACAGGACTCGAGCAGTAAATGACTATCTTGGGACACAAGGAATTCGTCGTTTGGAGTGGCCTGCGATGTCAACAGACATGAACCCAATTGAATATGCCTGGGATATGCTCTCCAAAACTATTCTGGCTTTAAAGAAATTCTCCCAAACCCACCAGGAACTAGCAGTTGCCACAGGAAGATATTGATTGCCTTGTTACCAGTATCAGAGCTCGAATACAGGCTTTCATTGACTCTCATGGTAGAAATACGATGTATTGAAACTGTAAAAAATATTTTTTTAAATAAATAAAATTCTAATTTTCTTATTTTTTTTTTATTTAAAAAAAAACTATATCTGTCCTAAAACAAAAAGTAATCTGCCAATGGAATAAATTTTATTGTAGAATTAATCTGTAAATGTAGTTGTTACAATTTATATATATATATGAAATGTTCAGAAATGCTTCCGCGGTCAGAAAAATGAATACTAGGTTTTCTGGATAAACCGCGTTCAGAAAATTTGTTTTCTCGACGTTTCGGCTCCCGCTTTGGAGCCATTATCAAGAGTTAGGTTAGGGTTATGAAGGGTAAGGTTCAGTACGTTTTCGTGGTCTCAATCTGTCTACTCCACTGGTCATACTGCACCGGTCAGTTGTCTCTGAGGTCTCAATCTGCCTACTCCTCAGGGACAACTGTACACAAATTCATTTACTTGTTTCACTCTTTTTCTCTCAATCGAAACTTCACAGTTTGTCATGCTTTCTTTTCTTTCAAAAACCATTAATTTCGTTTTACTTACATTTATTTTCATCCCTTTGATTTTATATTATAACCCGCCAAAAAATTATTTTGTAGGTGGAACCCGCTCCGCTAGCAATAATGGGTCAGTTTACTGCTTTACAAAGAGTTTCTAGAATATTAAACGCAGCACCCCTAAATCATCTATTATTTTACTTAGCAATCGTAAGTTATAGGAAAGCATGTACACTTAAAAGATTGCACCCTCCAGAAGGTGACACATTTAGTCAATCAGATTCCACTACCTACTATGAAGATATGATTATGTGTTCAGATGATAGTTCGACAGATGAGGGTATGTACTGACATTTATTATTGAAACAATTAATTATAGTTATCTTTTTTTTTAAAGCGGAAATGAAATGTATTGTTAATTACTCGTTAAAACAATATTAAAAATATACATGTTAATAAATTTTACTTTTAGAAATATTTAGTATTATTACAGTTATGTAATTTTTTTGCTAATTACTTTGTAGATGATGATAGCGAGCCAATTTTAGGCCAGTGGTTTGAAGAAACGCTTGCCCCTCCGGAACCGGTTGATACAAAATCCCCAGCGTCAGAAAACGTTGAAACAAAAACTGTTCAAAACGAACGTTCACGTTCCATGGTACCAGAAAAAGGAGAAGCTCACGGTTTCATCGCCCTATCTACTAGTGTGTTCGTGTTCTTAAATAAACATTTTTTGTGCACGAAAAGTACTTTTATTTCTAGATATGTTAAAAATGGACTAACCGAGCAGCAGATGATCATTTTAGCTGCAATTATTAGAGATTTGGATAGGGAGACTGCTAGAACCGAGATAGGTAAGTTATTATAATTATTTTAACAATTGATATGAGACCTTAAAACATCTTTAAAAAGCTACGCATGGTTTTAAAAGAAACTTTATATTTTGTTTTACTTTCATCGTCTTTAAAGTTTGTGTATTGGCAATAAAAGATATTTAGAACCTGTCAAAATGAAATAATCACCTGCTTTTTTCTTGATGTGAAATCAGGTAACTGATTTACAGAACGAAGACATGCACTAAACTATGCACTACATATCTATTGCGTTCACTGTACAATAATTTTTTTGGGTAGTTGGAACTTATTAAATAGCCAGCGCGATCTTCAGACCTGAGCTGCATACCAAATATATTAGCTGAACATTTTTAAACCAAATTCTTTAGTGGTTCATGTGTGGAGCTTGCAGTTAGGGGAATTTCTTATTTGGACACTTATTTTAAAAAACAACTGTGTTTTTGTTCCTTCTTTTACGAAGCCTAGTAAATAATTTTAATAAAAAAATTATTTTGAAATATAAATATTATTTTTGAAGTCCAATAAATTATAAAACTGCTAGTTTCATGTAATATAATTTTAGGTACGATTTCGCTGTATTTTGGTCAAGCGTTAGGCCAGCTATATTGCGAATTTTCTGGTGCCTTGACCAGGTTTGCCCACAATTTAGTAACCAATGGGAACTTAAGTAATTTACAAGCATGTCTCCTAAATCATCTTGGAGTATCTCCTTGGAATACTGACGTTCCTCATGCGTGGCCTTTACAGGTTTATCCAAGAACTTTAGCTGTTTTAGCTCAGGTAAATATATTTGTTATTTAATAAACCAAATTTTTGATGCCTCTAAATAGAGACTTTTTATTATGTTCTATTTTTCATATTTTTAGGTTTTACTTTTAAGGCCACAGAATGAAAAAGAAGCATCTGTGATTAGCATTTGGCATAGACTAGTCAATACACTAATAGAAAATGTTCTTAATAATGCCCACTCTGTTCTTGAATCTGAAAATGAAGGTAACTTTTGTAGCAACTCAATATTTACATTGGTAGTGTTTAATTAATCAAAATATCACTTGGGTGATTTCGAAATTATACTAGAATAATAGTTATATAAACAAACACTCTAATTTTACCAAAAATCAGTTATAAATAAAATTCTACATTTCATATAATTATATTTATTTCGTGATTATTAATGGAATGTCAATTAATTATGATTTTAACAATTAACGTCAGTATAGCATATTTCACTACTATACTGTGGTTTCGGATTATCGCTAGAAACTCGATAACCAGTATTCAACTGTACATTTAAGAAGTACGAAAGTAAATTCCCCTAATATTTTTAAACAAATTTCGTAGGTAATGCGTTTTATTTTATAAGGGACTTCTTGTTTGGAAATTGAGGGTCAATATTTTATTTGTTAGCGGTTAATTTCGCAAACAAATCTGTTAATGATTTTATTTATTGTACGTAATAAGAGAGGTAGGTAAGTAATCCAAACAAATTTCACTAAATTTTTCGGGTTTAAATCAACACAGTGCGCCCGTTAAGTCGATGCCTCGGTGACTAATCCGATACCATCGTATATTGGTGAAATTTTCCATAAGCGTCATTCTCGACCCACAGTATTAATGTAGATAGTGAAAATAAACGTTGGTGCGGAAAAAAGGTGTTTCTGTGACCAGTTGATTAATGCATAGTACTATTTATGATTATTTAATCAAAGGTTGGAATTGATTTGATTTCATCTATTTCCATTCACGAGCTTTACGATAAAAAATGAATTTCTGTGAAAAACATTTTTTCTTTCTTTCCTTTCATCCAGTTGTAAATGAATTTTGATTATTAGAAGTGTCCAAAAAATTAATATAATAATGGTAATACATTTTAATTTTAAACTTTAATTAAATAATTTAGTTTAATTTATTATCTTGTTTTTTTTTTAGATTTAAATGTAGAACATGCTCAAGTTCTATTATATTTGTTCCATTCTCTTAATTTAATGCAAAAGAAATCTGTTGTTTTACTTATGGCAGGAGGCGTTCTAAGATGTTCCGAGATTGCTAGAGGTCCCCTAAAGGATTCACAGTTATTACATTTATCTAGATTATTGTTATTGTTCGATTATATTATGAAACATTTGTATGACCCGCCTACATCATTACTCGAACAGGTACATTATATTTTATTTTTAAACAATATTTCTCTACATATTTGAGTTTATTATTACCTTCCAACTTTTCAGATCCAGTGGAATTTATTCTATCTTACCAGTCTAAACACAGACAAAGATAAGGATAATACATTGACTCGAATGTACACTGCTTGGCAAGACATTGAAGAAAACTATAGAAAAATATCGGCAGTTGATGAATTCGCAATGAAACCTCGGTTTTATATTTTAACAAATTTGGAATTAAATAATCAAGATGCACCAAAACTAGACGGTTTAGCTTGCAATTTTATTCTGGGAACCCCTGATAAGTTGCGATATCCATTATTGTTAGATGCACTTATTGAAATTTTAAATATTACGCATATTACTTCAGGCGCCAACGCCTCTAAAATTAGCTTTTTGGGGTTGTGTGCTACACAGTATTGTTTCACCATCTGCTGGAAGTAAGTAAAAACAAATTGCTATTAAGATATTTCGTTACTTTTTTGTTAAATTACATCTGTGATTATAAAACTTCAAAAAACATTACTTATTTTAAAAATATTTTTGTTTTAAACTAGAATTGAATTTATTACTGTCTCCTGAATACGAATCAGATTGTTTTTAAATAACCATAATAATCAAGCACAGTGGTGTTTGAAAATTCTTACTAAATTTTCTCTAGATTAGGGATGAGCAACCTTTTTTACAATGGGCCAGCTACAAATTTAATAATTTTTTTAGGGCCGGTCACATGTAAGAAATTTATGATAATACAAACACCGAATAATAAACTATTTTTTATTAATAAAATAAATCTAGAATATAAATTACAGAAATAAAACTCAAACTCAATAAATAGAAATACTTTAAAAAAACTGCAAAAGATTATATGCAGAAAATATAATTAAAGAGAAATTTGGCACTGTCACAGCAACTCGTACGTAACTTTTTAACTATACATCATTTAATTTTGATCAGTGATCGGTTTTAATTATTTTCATTGCGGAAAATAATTATTCGTTAACATTCCAAAGTGCCATTATTTGTTATGCATGTGCGCTTAGTCGTGATAATTCTTCTAAATTTGATATAAATTATGTACCTACGTTAAAATTTTAAAATTTATTTCTTAAATCCATGTCGTATATCTATTAATTCCATTTGTAACTCATCCAAAATTGTTTTCACTTCTATATTAAATGGCGAAGAAAAAATGTTAAAACTACGGTTTTTTCTGTTCTAAATATTTTAAATCGCGATTTTTATTCCGTTGTTAATTTTTGTAAATACTGCACATATTTTCGGGTTTTGAGTTTTTTTTCTTGAGTGTGCAAAATGTGACGTGTTGTTTGACAACAGATGTTCCAACATTTATAATCGGAAAGCTGGATGGCAGGTTGACTAATGTATTAGATACAGAGCTGAAACTTCGTATACACTTAATTTAACATTAATTAAAAAAGAAAATCATGACCTGGCAAGGGTTGGCGGTGGTGCATTATTATCCCCTACATTTTTTTAAAATTTTAAGTAAATACATATAGTCATGCCATTTTCCCGTAGGGGTGAGCAGAGACCACTTCCTTCCACTTAATAATCTTTTGCGTCTTCTACTTTCATCAGTGCTCTCATACATGCTCGTCTGTTGTTGGTTTTCTTTACCTGTCCTTTTTCAGAACAATATCGATCTGATCGATATATGTTCGCCAAGGTCGACCTCTACCGGCTTGTCCATTCACACTCGCCTTATAAATCTGTTTCATCAATCTTCCTTTATCCATCCTCTACGTGTCCAAACCATCTAAGCATTTCTTTATCTATCTCTGTAACCACATCTTCTTTTACACCACAACGTTCTCTTATCTTACTATTCTTTACTTTATCCAACCAAGTCACTCATACTATACTTCTCAGACTACTCATCTCTGTAGCATTAATCCTATTTTCATGCTTCTGCCAAACCCAACATTCACTACCATACATAAGTGTAGGAACCAACAATCCTCTATGCACAGCCAGACGTGTCGTTTTTGACATGTTCTGGCCCCATTCATTTGTTTTCCTGCCAACACTCTTCGCTCAATGTCATAGTCATACTTTCCATCTCTCGTTAACTTTGAACCCAAGTATACACTCTCATTTACTTGATCCACTCTTTTCTTTAATCAGCACATCGCAGTTTGCCATTCTTTCTTCTCTTTCAAAAACCATTACTTTCGTCTTGCTTACATTTATTTTCATCGCTTTTATTTTTTAGGGCGTCATGCATAATATTAACCATCGCCTGCAATTACTTTTCAGATAACGCTAATATGATCTAATCATAGGCGTAAAGCTGGCATTTGACGATCAAATTATTCATTCTTGATCCATAAGCACTCTCTTTCAAATCGTTTAAACAATCGTCTATGTATAAGTTAAACAGCCATGGCGAAACCACACATCCCTGTCTCACACCTTTTTTGATGTTAAACCAGTCTTAAATTACCTCTCACCCCATACATACAATGTCGACCATAATTAACTTCTCACAGTAGACCTTTTGGCTTCTAGCCAAGAATTTTTTGACTATACCTCGTAATGAAAGGACCTGATCCATACATCTTCCTCTTTTAAATCCTGCTTGCACATCCCATATCATTTCCTCAGTTTCATTCGTGATTCTTTTAATCAATACCCTTGCATACAGTTTGCCGACGATGTTGAGTAAACTAATGCCTCGGTAGTTCTTACAGTCCTGCTGCGAACTTTTTCCCTTGTAAAGGGGCACGATAACGGCCTTGTACTAGTCGTCTGGTACGCTACCACTCCTCCAACAAAGGTTAAAAAGGCGATACAGCAGACTAGCTACCAGATCTGCCTTTAGCATTTCAGTCCGTTATCATATCGTACCCTGCATCCTTACCCAATTTCATACTGTTCCACAATTAAATAAATGCGAAAATTAATATGCTTCTGCAAAACTGACCCTTAAATATGTTTTAATTTATAAATTTTTGAATATAAAAAAAATTGCGAGGTGATTCTGGCGGGTACAAATACTTGCCAAGTAAGCTTAAAGTTGTTAGAAAAGGTAGTACATACTTCTCAAAATACCACAAGACTAAAAATTTTTGGAAATATTCTTTGGTATCCAATCGGCCAGCAAGAAAATATAATAAATATTCGCGATAAATAATAAAGTAATTAACTACATGACACTAATTTGAATTGTCTCCACTTCGTCGACATGTGCTTGCTTCGTTTACAAGACAGTATGAAAATGTTAGCTATAGTGTGTACGTCTGACTTATCAGGAAAGAGCTTGTGACGAATGCAAGAGATCAAATAATCTCTCTTCTAAAAATGTGTTAATTTTTTTTATAACGGCTTTAAAAATAAAATAAATATTCTACAAAAAAAAAAACAATTTCTGAAAAATAAATTAAAAATTTGAAGAGCGTAAACTCTTAATGGATTAAGGGAGAAAATTATTCAACTTTGTGTCAATACTAAATCAACTCAGCGATATGAGATTATCTCTGTTTTACAGATTTGGCTATTGTTTGGCACAAAAAGGTGGTTTATTTAATTAAATCTTCATTACATTAGATTTGTTATGTTTTTTTAGAGTTCACATTTCTAGCTTATTTTTCAGAAGTTAATGTTATGTTTTTTAGTTCGTAGAATATTTATTTTATTTTAAAAGCCGTTATGGTAAAAATTAACACAGTTTTTAGAAGAGAAACTATTTATTTTCTTTCATACAACGTAGTCTCTTTCTTAATAAGTCAGACGTACACACCGTCTCTAACTGTTTCATACTGATTAGTAACGGCGCAAATACTTGTCGACGAAGTGGGGATAATTTAAATTAGAGTAGTGTAGTTAATTACTTGATTATTTATCACGAATATTTATTATATTTGGTGCTGGTCGACTTGTTACCGGCCAGGTTTCACTTCTCCTATCTTTTAAAAATGCTTTAAATTTGCGGTACATTGAGACTGTGCGAGATTGTAGGGAGTCAAAATTTAACATCATTGAAGGGTCGCCCACGAAAGTGTGATGGGTTGTAGGTTGCTCATCCCTGCTCTAAATAATTGTCGCTAATCATTATTTAACTATTTCATTGGATACATTAAACTCTCAACATTCCACGTTAAAATTTGTTTATTTAATTTTTGATTAACTCTTATCATTTAAAATATTTTTCACATTTTTATTTTAATATTTTTTATCAGAATTATTGGAATAATGTTAAAAAAATACATAAAAAAAGCAACACGATTTATAAAGATTTTTTTTAGGCTACTGCAATTACTACCACCATCAGCTTCTTATATGGAACGCTTGGCAGCGGGAGAAAATTTAACTGCTGGACCTCTTCTACTTCATTCCTTAGTATGGGGACCAAGAGGATCTCATAAAAACTTCAGTAGATGGCTTAAAGACTGTCTGGTAAAACAAGGAATGTATACACAACACACTGACAAATTGGTAAAAGAAGTTTCTGATGCTGTGAATAATGTTAAATATGACATTACAAATGCTAAAAATTGTATTATATCTCTAACACCTGATGTTAAGAAAGGTAATTTTTTTAGTCTATAAAACTTAGAAAGTAAATAAAATCAAATATAATATAATGAAATTGTTTTACCAAAAGTCGGCACAATTTTGTAATTACTTTAGGTATGATAACTAAAGAAAATCTTCCACCACTTTGGCACTTATTTTTACTTGACGCTCTTATGACAAAAGTTCAGGTAGCATTAGAAGAACCTGAAGTTTCTGTAGAAAATTCCTCCATAACTTTCTCCGATGGAACTTACGTTCAAGATTTACTTCCTCATATCTTAAGGTAAGAACTCTTACTAATAATACGTCAAATATTTATGATTTATGATTTTATACCTACTTACGGCTCTGGCAAAGCAGCTCTGCCGGTAAGGACAAGTTGCGCGCTGAAGTTCTCAGTTCGTTTTTGATTTCTGCGAGTACATTCGGCAGAGAAAGTTTATGTTGCATGCAATTTAGAAATAAGTTTTGGATTAGGTTAGGTAAAATTTATAAAGTAGTTATTATAAAAGATGAAATAAGATTGATGAAAAAGATTTATAAGGCTAGTGTGAATGGACAAGCCAGTAGAGGTCGACCTAAGCGAACGTATATCAATCAGATCGAAATTGTTATGAGAAAAGTCCTGATCAATAGTACCAGCAACCAGGGGGCATGTGTGAAAGCGCTGATGAAAGTGAAAGAAGTGGTTTCTGCATACCCATACGGGAAAAGGGAGTGACTATATGTATGTACGTATTATAAAGGGTGTTTGGAAAGTAGCAACGAATTTGAAAATGCAATGAATTATATAAATTTTTAAAAAAAATGTATTTCCCATTTAAGTATGAACAATTATGTTCTCCATATGACCACCCAACGCGGCGCGACATTGAAAAATCCGTTCATTGAAGTTCGAGATGACGCGCTCACAACATCTGGTGCGATGCCGCTGATAAATAACCCTTTCAATTTCGGCCTTAATTGCTTTATTGTTTGTGGTTTGTTCGCATACACCTTAGGGCGCGTACACATCCGAGCAAACGAGCCGAATGAGCATCCATGCGGGCAATTTTGATTTCTAAATGCACGAGCCACATGAGGATGTATTCGGAATTGCTCCTTGTGTGTGTCAGTGCTTTTACGTTTCTTGAGAAAAATCCATTTTTATATGCGAGCGTGTTCGGTTCGGAGTCAGGATGTCAACTAAACCCGTCCACCCTGAGCACGAATTTTAGTTGATGGACCGACAAATTGCGGATCGGTTGCCGCACCACATGAGCGTGTTTGGCGCGGTGCGTTTGTTCGTCTACATCTGAATGCTCATTCGGCGCGGCGTGCTCATTCGGATGTTTTGCTCAGATGTGTACGCGCCATTAGATTTTACAAATCCCCCCCCCACTCTGCGAGAGCAGTAATGTATGTTTTAGATCAGAAGTTTTTTAAATTAATAAAATTATGATTTAAAAATAATATATTTATTTTTTAGATTAACTCAAGCCATTCTACACTGTACTAGGTGGTCTTTGTTACATACAATCGTCGATCAAAATCCATCTTGTGAACAATTTTCTTTGCATAATTTTGAAGGATTACAAGATGTATTAGCTATTGCTTCCACTAAAAATACCTTAACAAATTCTTTATCATCAGAGTTTACAAATTTGCTACCTTCTTGTGTCAGTTCCGCGCAGTTACAGAATTACAAGTCTATTTTAGAAGATGTGTCATTGGTAAGTTCATAAATGTTCATCTCTTCTATAAACATCAATATTTACAAAAGAGAAACTTAAAGATTATTTAAAATAATTATTTTTTAATCTTCGTGAATAATGTATTAACTTTTATGTTAAGTCAATTTTTTGTAGTTATGATAATTATAAAGTAAATTACAATTTTTGGCTCCATGATTTAATAACGGCTTTGAAAGCTAACGTTATTTTTAGTTTAATTGGTTCAATGATGATCAGATTTTTAATTTTATGTGTTTTACTCTTTACTTTAGATATATTTTTATTTGTTGCTAAATTTGTAAACGCAAAATGTAAGGAATTAAATAATTTCACAGGTAATATTGTTTTTGTTTCAGAGTTCATATCAAAACGACATAATTCCGTCTGAAAGTGCCATCCTGAAAGTAATAGATGCTCATATATCCACCCTCTCGATGAGTAGCCCATACAGCATTAATCTGTCCCTTCGTCGTTTACTGCAGTGCCTCGTAAAATTCATTTGTGACCATGCTCCCAAAACAGAAAACACCGACACAAAAAATAAAGCAATTGAACTGCTGGTGTCAATCACTTTAGATTTAAGAACTGAATTTTTAAATGATGCTGTAACTAAAACATTGGATAAAATGATAGGCGACACTGAAACTGATGAACATCAAAAACGCGTCTATTTAAGAGTATTAGATCATTCATATAAAGTAATAACGAATTACACCGCTGGAAATTTTGAAAACTATAGCTCAAACATTGATGAAAAGATTTTGCATCATTGCTTAAAATTTTATGAAAAAATAATTGAGAAGTCCTCTGGTAGGCAAGCACTAGAAATTTTTTTTGCTGGAGATAGAGATCTAGTAAAAGTACTGATGTCTGTATCAAATCCTCAAATGTCCCAACATTATGGAACAAGAGTGCTGCATTTCTTTAACAAACTGTTCCAAGCGGCCGAAAAAAGTTCAACAGATCCAAGTTTAAATTATTTGTGTTCAAGTATGAGTAAACTAGCTAATGTTGATAGTGAAAAATTGCAAATTTGGTTACGTCAAATTATCATAGGGACCAGTAATATTGAACCCTCGCAGACAACTACAGTTACCCTTAATAAGGATGAATCACCAGCTACATCTAGCGGTGGAAAATGGACCATAACAGCTGTAGAGAGTAAAGATGCTGCTTCTCCTACTTCTAACGATGACCAAAAATCTTTAGTTCAAGAAAATAGTCAATTATTGCAAGCATTAACTAGTTTCATTGTTAAGCAAAATAGCAATGTGTCTGAGGAGGTGTCAATAACGATTCTAAAAGCTCTTATTCAATTAGGAAAACATCTACTTTCTCCTAGCCTTGAGGGTACTGGATTTACTGATTTAATGGTGGATATGATTATGTTAGCCAATGCCGGGTCTGGAAAAGGTATGTGATTGTATAAATAGTATGTTGCGCACCACGGGAAGAAAGTATGTCATTCCAACCCGCGTGTAAGATACACGCGGATTGAGATGGCATACTTTCTTCCCGTGGTGTGCATACTTCTTTTTACCACATTTGTAATGGAAAGTTCGAATTAAATAAGTATGTAAATAAATGTTACTTGATTAAGTTATGGGTTAAATTTTATTTATGTTTAATACACTTCTTCTGTTTTATATGCATTAAAATTTAATTAAATCTTATGACCTATAATTATTAAAATTAATTTATTTGAGTGAAGGTTAAACTTTATTTAGTATTATGCGCTGCTAGGCTACAGTTATAATTATTTATATCTGACAGTGAAAAAAAGTAGACACATGCGCACATTTAATGAAATTATATTTACTTGAGTAAAAATGAGGCGTTTTCTTCCTATTTATTATTATGCGTTGCTAGGCTACAGTTATAATTATTTATATCTGACAGGAAAAAAAAGTAGACACATGCGCACATTTAATGAAATTATTTTTACCCGAGTAAAAATGAAGCATTTTCTTCCCTGAAAACAGGGACAAAATTCGAACTTTCCGTGCAGGTGTGGTAAAAAATATATTTGTGTATAAATTACATTATTTTCTAATACAAAAGCATTAAATATCAGTGGTCTGGGTGCGACCCGAGAGGTCCACACGACTAACTTCCCAGTGGAAAGAATGAAAAAATAACATGTTTTGTTGTTGTAATTATTATTAAAATTATTATAAAAAACGATTTCAAATTGTTTATAACAAATTATAATTGTCATTAACAATATTCTGTTTATATCAACCATATTTTTTCAAACTTTTTCTTATCATTTCATAAGCGGGTGCTATTATCAATTGTTTATAACAATTGAAATTTTTTTTAATTATTATGATCAATAATCATTTGTTAATAACAATATTCAGTTGTTATAAACAATGCTTGATTATTACTAACAATAATTTTTCACTGTTATAGCGTCTTCAATGCTATTCTCTCAATACTGACGCAAGTTTAAAATTCTCCAATTCCTATTTTTGTTTTCTAAAACTATCTCTTTTTATGAAATATTGTCATCATATTTTTCATACAAATACTTCTAACATGCAATAGTCATATTCAAAATATCTTAAAATTCTGTATTAAAAATAGTATAATTTATAAATTGCAAAATTCAGTTAGTTTACCATTTTCTTCATTTATTTTATTCTCCATAAAAAACAGCTCGACCAATTTTGCTGAAAATCTAATCAGTTCTAAGTTGCGTAATTATGCATCGAATGCAATTGGTCCCACGTCGATATCATTTTTTGTTCTCGAGATAATCGAGACGAAAATTAATTCCGAACGCATATACGAATATACATACATACACACTCACAGACGTCCACTTAAAAACTATTGTATTCGACTTTGGGGACCTTGAAATGTGGAGATATGTCAAAATTCGGGACCCATGACTATAACTTTCCACTGGAAAGTTAATAATGCATAAATTCATTTAATGTGTTTAACCTCGTAAAGACCGTAAAATTGTTAAATGTAATCTTAAGCTTACAACTTGTCACAATTTTTTTGGCTTCCAATAATAAACGAAATGTTTATTTTAAAGCAGTAAGATTTATTTGTTTCTTCTTCAAGTGCCATCTCCGCGGCGGAGGTTAGCAATTATTATCGCTATCGCAACTTTTGAGGCAGTTGCTCTAAAGTTGTTTGGAGCTGCAACCAAACCATTCTCTCAGGGTTTTTAGCTATGAATTTCGTCTTCTTTCTATGCTTCTTCTGCCTTCTATTTTCCCTTTCATTATTAGACGTAAGAGGCTGTACCTTTCGCCGCGCATTACGTGTCCCAAATACTGAAGCTTTCTTTCCTTAATTGTACGTTCAACTTCTTTCCTTAATTGTACGTTCAACTTCTTTTTGTTTACCGATTCTACTTAGCACTTCGATGTTAGTAATTCGATCTACCCACGAAATTCTTAAGATTTTTCTATATATCCACATTTCGAAAGAGTTAAGCCGTCTCATTGCATCTGCATTTAGCGTCCATGATTCTGCACCATAGTAGAGCACACTGAGTACATAACATTTTGCCAATCGCAGTCTCAGGCCTAATGTCAAATATCTGCTACATAGTACTTTTTTCATTTTTATAAAGTTGGTACGAGCCTTTTCAATTCTGGCTTTTATTTCTGCGGTATAGTCATTGTTTTTAATAATAAGCGTTCCTAAATAATTGTATCTGTTTACTCTTTCAATCTGTTGACCTCCAACCATTAAAATTTCATTTATGTTGTTGTTCTTACATATTTTCATATACTTGGTTTTTTTTATATTGAGGGAGAGTGTAATCTGTTTAAATTGATAATTTTAATAAGGGAATATTACATTTTAGGACACAGTTACTTATTTCCTGCTACAGCCGAGTGGATAGAACTGTGCAATAAACGCATCTCTGAAAAGGATGTTATAGAAAAACTAACCGCCGATCCCGATTCTATAAAAAAGAACGCAATGCTTGAAGCAGCATCCTGTATATTAGATTACGTTAGTGACGTTATTTCCACTATTACATCGCAACATCCTCAGTCAGTAAGACCCCTAAGTCCACCTTGGGAAAGTGAGTCACCTTTAGACTTAGATTCAGAATGGCAAGAATTTACTAACGAAGATGATGATAGTGGAGAAGATAGCGATGAAGATTCTTTATGTAATAAACTTTGCACGTTCACAGTCACTCAAAAAGAATTCATGAACCAACATTGGTATCACTGCCACACTTGCAAAATGTTAGATGGCGTTGGAGTTTGTTCTATTTGTGCGAGAGTTTGCCACAAAGGACATGATTTAAGTTACGCTAAATATGGAAACTTCTTCTGTGACTGTGGAGCTAAAGAAGATGGAAGTTGTCAAGCTTTAATAAAAAGAAGTCCGCAGACTAACGAGTCTAATAATGTTGTTACTGGAGGTAGTTCAGAGCACATGCTAACTAGTTCTTTAAGAAGAAGAACATCTAGTCCTATACCTGCGGATAAGGTCAGTTGAAATCGAGATTTTAATCAAGAACAAAAAATATCGCAAATGAATTTAATTTATAAATTTATTATTTGAAAATATTTACAATTATTTTAGTATGTTATGTTTTTAACAATTTATAATTCACTTAATACAAGGACTATTTTCCAGATTATTTACAAAGAGAGAAAAACTTCCAACACTATAAAACAACTCGATGGTTCAAAAGAATTTATTATCAATTATTTAGGCTCTAGCCTTGTAACAGGATCATTACTAGAATTTTTACAATCTTTAATTCCTGCCATTGAAGAAAATTGTCGCAAGAACTCTCTTGTAGGCTGCCATATTCGCGGAGTTAAAGCTTTGGATGAACTATATTCCAATGAAAAGAAATATCTGCATACTGACCAATTAATGGTGCCAACACTTGGTAAGTATTAGCAACATATTATTTTGTTAAACTGAAAATATATCCCAATCATTGATATCTTTAATGGAAGAGTTAAACCCTATTTCAGTTTTATTTTGAATATTGAAAGTAAATAAATCTATTGCATGATTATTTTATTTTTGATGTGATACATCTAATGTCGCAGATGAGAGTTAATGCGGATCTTGGGGTGGTGACCGTCAGTCTTCCGTCCGACTTAAAATACCTTGGCAAACCTTGGCTGTAGTAGCTAAAAATGAGATCTAAACAAAAAATGAAGAAAATTACTGATGACAAAAGATATTTGTCAAACAATGCAATTTTTATCAGTGTAGGGAAAAAATCACGGAGTGGGCGACATCAATTATTGATCGTATGAACTTCTCGAGGTGTGAACAACAAACTAACCTCCATTTGTTTATACATACATAATGTCACGCCTTTTTCCCATAGAGGTAGGCAGAGACACCTTCCTTCCACTTGCTACGGTTCTTACAAACATCTTTTGCTTCCTCTACTTTCATCAGTGCTCTCATACATGCTCGTCAGTTGTTGGTCCTTTTGACCTGGCCTTTCTTCAAAACAATGCTGATCTGATCGAGATATGTTCTCCAAGGTAGACCTTTACCGATTTACCGACTTGTCCATTCACACTCGTCTTATAAATTTGTTTCGTCAATCTTCCTTTATCCATTCTGTCTACGTGTCCAAACCTTCTAAGCATTCCTTTATCTATCTTTGTAGCAACATCTTCTTTTACACCACAGTGTTCTCTTATCTCACTATTCTTTACTTTATCCAACCGAGTCACTCCGGCTATACTTCTTAGATTACTCATCTCCACAGCATTAATTCTATTTTCATGCTTCTTCTGCCAAACCCAACATTCACTACTATACATAAGTGTAGGAACCAACACACCTCTATGCACCGCCAGACGTGCCTTTTGACACTTTCTGTCTATGCATAAAGATATGCAGTGCCCCATTCATTTGTTTTCCTGCCAACACCCTTCGCTCAATGTCACTGTCATACTTTCCATCTCATTTGTTTATATGGGTGAAAAGAGAACTTTATATATTATTCTAAGCAATTTAAGCATTGAAAGTGTTATATTTGAACGATATTTTGTGAAGAATTGGTGTTAATAAACCACAAAATCCGAAAATGCAAATGATTAAAAAAGGTGATAAGGAAATAAAGTCGCAAAAAATATACTCTGTTCCACAATGCTCTACTTATGGCAATTCGATAATATTTTGGCATAAATTTCCTTCAAATCCTAAGGCAGCTCAGAAATGGATCTCATGCATAAACTCTTGATGATTTTTCTCTATTGTGTTCGTTTGAAATTAATTTACTAATTTTTAAGAGAATAATCTACAGGTAAAGGGTGGACAAAAAGCAAACGTTGTTTGTTATTTTAACATTGTATATATCCACTTTCATAAGTAATCCTAGCCGCTCGACTAAACACCAAATTGACCCTTTTTATACTCTTCAAGTGTAACAGTACGGTCTTGAAAAAATTTTTTTCGCTCAGGTCTTTCATATGATTATTTTTTTCCCACCAACACCATCATTATTTTTATGACGTCAAAGGGGCGGCAAATTATGATTTTGCCTTGGGCAACAATGGCCCATGCTACGCCACTGGCTGTTTTTAAACAGAACATTTCCAGATCGATGGATCGGAAGAAGGGGAACAATGGAATGGCCCGCTAGATTACCCGATCTTATTCCATTCGACTTCTTTTCATGGGGTCATTTAAAATCTAGTCTACACTAACAGACCTGACAATATCCCCTAAAAACCCGAATCAGACAGGAAATGCAGAACGTAACTCTCGCTTTACTACAAAATGTTAAAGATGATTTTTTTACAATGTTACGTCAATGTTTAGTGGTCATTAGAATGTAAATTTTCCTTGGTTTATTTTTGTTAGAGAGTACGTTTAGTCTTCATCAGTTACATATTTTGTAAATAATAAATTGTCATAATTAATTTTTGCATTTATACTCAGCATAGTTGGCAAACTGTATGCAAAGATATTGATTAAAAGAGTGACGAATGAAACTGAGAAGATGATATGGGATGTGCAAACAGGATTTAGAAGAGGAAGGAGATGTATGGATCAGGTCTTTTCATTACGAGGTATAGTCGAAAAATTCTTGGCTAGAAGTCAAAAGATCATTGCGCTTTTATAGGCCTATGACAGAGTGGTGAGGAGTGAATTGTGGTCGACATTGTCTATGTATGGGGTGAGCGATAGTTTAATACGAGCACTGAAATCACTTTACGAGGATTCCACTGCTTGTGTCAGGATAAACGGAGCTTACACGGACTGGTTTAACATCGAAAAAGATGTGAGAGGGATGAGTGGCTTCGCCATGGCTGTTTAACTTTTACATAGACGATTGTTTAAAAGATTTGAAAGAGAGTGCGTATGGATTTTTATATTACTGTTTTATTTAGTTAATAATGAATGTATGCGTTTTTTTGTGGACGCACTGTATAGAACAATGTAGCGATACTAAAGAATGTTCATATAAATAGTAGATTGAACTTATTATAACGTCGGGTTAAAGATAATAAAATTGTCCTAATAGCACTACATATTAGTTAAAGAATCACGTGGTTTTAATGTAATATTTACATACATTTTACAAGTATTTTGTACAATCTATCATGATTAACGTTTTTATTTATCAGGTTCCCAAGAAGGAGCTTTTGAGAATGTACGTATGAGCTATGCAGGGGAACAAGGACAGACTATAAGACAACTACTATCAGCACATATAGTGAGAAGAATAGCAATGTGTTGTATGACTTCTACTCAGGGTCGTAGACAACATTTAGCAGTATCACATGAAAAAGGAAAGATAACCGTTTTGCAGTTATCAGCTTTATTAAAGCAAGCTGACTCTTCCACAAGAAAATTAACATTGACTCGATTGTCTACAGCTCCCATTCCTTTTACGGTACTCTCTTTATCTAGTAACTTATGCAATGAAGATTTTTTGGCAGTGTGTGGATTAAAAGACTGTCACATACTTACATTTACTTCTGGAGGATCAGTGTCTGATCATCTTGTATTACATCCTCAACTTGAAACTGGTAATTTCATTATCAAAGCAATTTGGTTACCAGGTTCCCAAACTAAACTAGCTTTAGTTACGGCTGATTTTGTAAAAATTTATGATTTAGCTTTCGATGCTTTAAGCCCACAGTACTTCTTTTTGGTACCTAGTGGAAAAATTAGAGACTGTACCTTTATGTATGATGAAGGAACTTTTCATATTTTGCTAATGTCTTCACCTGGACATATTTATACAGAAATTTTAAATGAAGATTCTTCTACTAAATATGGATCATTTTATGTCACTAATACATTGGAGATGTTTCATTTAGAAGCAGCAGTAAGTAAAGAAGTTATTTATTATATTTAAGCCTTTAGTGTGTCTCATAATTCAATACAAAAGTTTTTATGGGTTAATAGTCTTAACATATTATTTGTATTAAATGTAGAAACATTTGAATAACGTCTTGGTTTTTATTTGTTTCACAATTCGACCTGACTTTGACCAAAGAATGTTTATTTTTTTATAACCTTTAATAGTTTTACAATTTGTAACAATCGTTATGATAAACATTGTTATTATAAATTATTGCGAAATTTAATTTATATTTTATTAATAAAGAAAAGCACCTTTGGAGACAAAATAGTTAGAAATGGATAAAAATGTTGTTTATTCTTTTTGAGGCGAAAAATACTAAATATTTTTATTTTTTCGTCATAACAAATTATATTTTTAATACGATTTACCTAAAATCGCAGCCATTCGTAGATGTACTGTATAATCTCAACGGTATTTTCTATTTTTACAGGATGTCAACGGACACGTAGCAGGTGGTGGTGTATCAATTTATTACTCCCACACTCTTGGCCTGTTATTTTATAGTTATGCCCAAGGCAAGAGTTTTATCTCGCCAATAAACCCAAAAAGTAATAGCCTTCCTTTATTTTTCTCTATAAATCTTCCACAAGGCAACAACAGTACTTCAAAGAGCAACGGTTCCAAAAATTCCACTAACCAACCTTTGTGTCAATGGACCGAAATTCCCAACCACCCTGGATTAATATGTTGTGCCATGCAGTCTAATAACAATCCAGTCATATTGATGCTCAAACCGGATACTATCTTGATTCAAGAAATTAGGGTTGTACCTGCTAAAAGTAAAATTATGGATATGGTGGCCATTAGACATAATTCGGGAAATGAATTAAGAACTACTTTGATTTTGTTGTGTGAGGATGGTAGTTTGAAGATGTATATGGCGAATATGGACCAAACTGGTGAGCAAAAAAAATCTTATGTTAAAAATTGGTTATTATATTTATTATCCTAACTCCAAATATTATTTGAATAGAATTCTTTGTGTATATATATGGTTTTATTGGTAGTCCAGTTTGTAGTTCAATAAATGGTTACCTGGAAACGTATATATACACGTTGTGAGGCCGAAGTAATACATTAATTAATTTGAACGAGTTGTACATCGGGGAATTGATTCGAGACTTACAATGAATAGAAAACGCATCAAAAATAGCCAACTTGTAAAGAAAATTGATTTACCATGGGATGAAGTCTTGTAGATTCTGAGGTTTAGATGTACAACTTAAAGGTTCTCTTACTCTAGATCTCATCAATCATGATTGATTCGAACGTAGAGTTTCAAATTCCGTGTTTGTCCAAATTGATACATTTGGCTGAAATATCTTCTTTTTGAAAGTTCATTATTTTGCGAAAACAAATGAAAGTTTGCAAATCACTTTTAGCATTAAAGAAACACAATTGGAAGCTAACTACTTGGAAAAAAACTTAAAACGGGAGACAAAAGTCTTGAAGAGGTAAATTAACACGTGGCAACTGCGGCCAAAACAAGATATCAAACGTACTTTTTTTTCGGCGTTGATGCTTATTAATGAGGGGGAATGAATCGGTACCTTGCAAAATGTAATGCTAGCGCCATATTCTAAAAATTAAACTACATAAAACATGGTGCGAACACACATTATTAAACTGATATCACAGGAAATATTGACATATGCCTTATACTCAATTGTTATTAAAAAAATATATCATTTTTCTTAAAATATGAGAAATTACATAACCAAATATTTTTATAGGCTTTTGGATGTCGTCAAGCATACAAGCTGCTATAACAAATACAACATCCAAACCAAAAAAGAAGAAAGTTGTAAAATCTGGAAAAACAACAAATTCTCCCAATTTCTCTGTAGACTTTTTTGAGCATTGTTCAGCAATGAATGATGTAGAGATTGGAGGTAACGATCTTTTGCAAATTTATAACCAAGCACAATTAAAACATAGATTGAATACCACTGGACTCTATGTCGCTTGTAACAAAGCTCTGGGATTTTCGGTAGAAGTGACCAATAATGATGCAAATATAGTGATGGTAGGTCTGAGAGTACTTGTTGGAAGTCAGGATGTTTCAAGATGCCCCTCGTTTGTTGAAGTAAGTTCAATTTGAAAGTAATTTAAACCAAAACTTCTATACCTAAATATTTTTACAAGTTACAAAATATTTTTCAGGTTTCAATATTTTTTCAGTTATAAAACTTTGATTCTTTTATTAATAGTATGGAGATAAAAAATTTAGTAATCAATTATATATTTCACAGATTTTTGGAAGAATAATTCCCATAACACCAACTCGCAGTCGCTGGTATGATATACCATTCTCGAGAGAAGAAAGTCTTCAAGCTGATAAAAAGTTAACAATCCTTTTTGGTCCGTCCCAAGACCCAGAAACTGTTACGATGGTCGACAGTATAAAAATCTATGGAAAATCCAAAGATTCGTTTGGTTGGCCAGAGGAAAATGAAGAAAGTACCCCTGCCGCTGGTACTGGTAGCAGTCAGCAGATTGTTTCTGTTTCAGAAGGAGAGACGAATACTGGAAATAAAACTCAATTAACCAAGTTGGAAAAGTTAGTATGATTTTATTATTTCTTCCTTTGCTCTTGGGTCCTTTTTTATTGATTTTTTTTTATTTACTAGTACTAGTGAAAAAACAAAACTGGTTATTTAGAACTTCATTTTATGTAATCATATTTATATGGATAATCAATTAATGTAATAAAAAGCGCATTTGCAAGCAATCATTAATTAATCACTAATTTAAATGCACCTTTTTAATTGTATTTTATTACAGGCTAGTCGTGGGTATTTTAGAATCTCTTGATGGAAGCTTCTCCCTTCATTCTACAGAAGACAAACTAGCAAACTTTAAATCACCAACCTTAAAAGTTGCCACATCTTTATTAACTCTTCCCACTCAACCTTCAATACAAATCCATTCTAAGGCCCTTTTGTCTTCCCTACATTCCACCAAACAATTGTACCATAACTACAAAGATCAAGCATTACTTCAACATGTTTTAACAACTTTAACAGAAATGACAAGTTCAAATGTAAAGGATTTGGACACAGAGAGCTATTACAGGCTGGTATTGATTGTAAGAGGCATCGCTGTAGCTAGACCTCAAAATTTGGTAAAGTTTGCTGATAGCCATACTTCCATACAAGACGTTGTAATAGATGATCCTTTGGAGAATTTAAATAAAGATAAAGAAGGTATGTTTGTAATCTAAAAAAATCGCCTAAGATTGTTTAAAATAATTAACATTACGATTTATTTAATGTTCTCAGCTCTACAAAAAAAAATTTTTTGTGTTGCCCTGGATATCTTTGCAAATTTTTTATGTTTTCAAGTGCCCAAATTACGAATATATTCATGAAAGTACTGTTCTTTTTTTATGATTTTTACATATCTTATATTTTAAACAATTATCAGCTTGTTTGTATTAAAATTTATTTTCCCAGTCATGATTAGGCTTCTGCGCAACTTTGTCGCGCATAGAAACATCACGTGATCCCCACTCTCAGACCCCTTGCTCCGCAGAACAGCTGAGATCTCAGTTATTTGATAATATTGAAATACTTACACGTGAATCTGGATAAGTTGTCATGTGTTAATATTTTGTCTCAATTGCTGAATGTCCATTCTAATATATTTGTCTTGTCTTTTAAAACATGAGTTCGTCACAAAGAAAGTATAAATATAGTAGTGATTTATTTTATATTTGAGGTGTTTATATAACAAAATAACAAAAAAGAAATATCACAGACTTTGTTAAAGAGACTTATGCTGAATATTTCGGTTTTAAAATGGTCAAATTAGATAAATCATGGGTTCCTCAAAGTTTATAAGTCCTGTGTTGAGTCTTTACGGTTGTGGAAAAAAGAAGAACGTTCTGGATTAGACTTTGGTATTCCTATAATCTGGATGGAGCCTTAGAATCATTTCGATGATTGTTACTTTTGCGTAGTAGATGCTAAAGGTTTGAGTCAAAATTAATCGTGGAGATATCCAGACTTACAGACTACAAAAAGTCCTGTTCTACACTCAAGATTAAAAAAAAAAAATTTATTGGCACCAACAGTAACAATTACAACATACAGAACGTGAGAAAGTGAGTTATTACAATTTTTTAGCGAAAATGAAGGACTGCTGTACTGTAATGATATTGCGAAGCTGCTTCTAGACATGGGTTTAAAAGAATACAAACCTACTGAGTGGCGCCATTTTATTGACAACTGTTAAAGAAGTTTAAAATGCGTCTTCCTGCACAATGGAAATAAATTTGCGTCAATTCTAATTGCCCCTTCAACGAAACTCAAAGAAGAATATGAAAATGTAAAATTAGTTTTATAAAAAATTAATTACTCGGAGCATCAATGGCCGATCTGTGTAGATTTGAATGGTTAATTTTTTACTTGATCAACAAAGTGGATACATGAAATACCCTTGCTTCATTTGTATGTGGGACAGTAGAGCAAAGCAACTTCATTGGGAACAAGATGTTTGGCCTGTAAGAAATTCTTTAACTGTCGGTAAAGCCAATGTAATTAGGGAGCCATTGGTGAGCAGAGACAAAATCATACCACCATTACATATTAAGTTTGATTAAGCAATTTGTAAAAGCGTTTGATAAGGAATGGGATTGTTTTAATTACATTTGTTGAAAATTTCCGAAGCTTAGTATGGAAAAGTTGAAAGGTGGAATATTTGATGGTCCTTGGTAAAAGACACAGATTTTATTAAAGTTATGACTGTTTCGGAAAGTAAAGCTTGGAAAAGTTTTTTGTTGGTAGTCGAAAATTTCCTAGGTAACCATAAAGCACCAAATTATAAAAAAATTGTACAAAATATTCTGACAATCTTTCAGACTCTAGGAGCAAATATGAGTATCAAGTTTCACTATCTCCGCAATCATCTGGATAATTTAGGAAATTATAGTGAGGAAAGATATCAGGGTCGATGGGATTGTCACATGATTGCAGATTACTGCTGGTCTCCAAAAAGAAATTGTCCCCTGAAAAATTATAAAAGAAAAGCTCATGAAAGGCGTTTTATGGAAATATAACATATGTTTTCGACATTTTTACCTCTATTTACTTCGCTGTATCCTAATTTTTCAAAACAAACTTACCATTATAAATATATCTGTTATTTTGTTTCTTGTTTTCCGATTTTTGTAATGTAAAATAAAAATAAAGATTTAAAAGAAAACGAGAGCAAATCTTACAAAATCATTGATAGTTTCATGAATTGTGAGCATAAATATATCCAAAATCAATCTTATTTCTAGGGCAACAAAACCACTGTAGACCAGTGTAATATATGAACAGTTAATATTTTTCATGCTAAATATGTTATTATTATTTTTTCAATTATTTCTATTGCTTCAGCGTGAATCATTGAAATATTGCTTCGGCGTGATTATACATTGGTCGTTATTATAATTTTTATAATTTGAAGTAAACATTTTTGCAGGAAATTCCAAAGAAACGAAAATCACTGAACGAAAACCGCAGAGTCAACACCTCTTGATTCAACTAATGGAAGTTCTCTGGCTGTTACATTCTTCAAATCCCGAAATCCCCTCTCTTTCATTAGTGGTTTCGCAAGGTCTTAAACACACTGAACAAATAGTTCACGCTCTCGTCGAAATAATTCATGCTTTTAATAGTTGTGATAATTACAGTAACGTAACGATAGCTGTGTATTTACAATTATTGCTATGCGTCGATCCTTTGATAGCATTCAGCGCTAAACAAGCACTCAGCATCGTTCTGAAACCAAAAACAAAACGAAGGAAAGTATTTATTCCAAGTCCACCGCATTGTGTATCTCCCCCATCACAAAAAAATACTGACGATAGATCCAAAACCCCTCCTGCAGTGCAGCAGTCATCCAGTCGTGAAGACGAAAGTATACAACAAAGACAGCCTAGTCACTTTGATGTTGATGCTGTTGAAGCTATTAGTTTACTGGAACAACCTAACCACCAACAAGACAATCATAATGTTAATCCTTTGGAGGCGTTACTTGGAGGAGGAGTTGGATTCCCTCCTTTATTAGATATACCACCAGATGCTGATGATGAAGCTATGGTTGAATTAGCAATTGCTCTTAGTTTACAGGTAAGAAAACTAGTGTTACATTTTATATGTATTTAAAATTAACATTTAATGGATTACAGTTTTAAATATGTCATTTCTAATTAAGACAATAATTCTTATTTTAATTCAATACATTATTTTGTAATATTTTGAATTCGTTGTACGTTAGAACTGTAATTACGGAAATAATGTAATTTACTTGCAATTAATACAAGTCTTCATATTTTTATTGTAGGAGCATGAAATTGGTGGTGAACAAAATCAAGCTTTACAAAGTCTTCAAGTCCAGCTTGGACAAGATGTATTAGGACATCAAAGCCAAAACGCACAAGCTCAAGAATCTGCTAATTTTAGCGATACCACTGCATCAGCAGCTGGATCAGATGACGAAGGTTCTACAGCTGCAACTGATGGTTCAACCTTGAGAACTTCCCCTGCAGAACAAGCTGGATCTGAAAGTGGTGGCAGTGGTGTGGAAAGTATTACTGGAGAACACAACGTTTCTGGAAGGTTCGTTTAAATGAAAAGTACTTTAAGTAATTATAGGGGAAAAAGGTTGTGCGTCTTGGGACGCCCAAGTGATAACTTCAAATGATTTGAAAATTTAAATTAAATATTAAACATATTTAAAGTATCAAATACTTTTATTTTTTAAAAACATGACGTCAGAAATATAATTTATGTATCTGTTTAACTCGTCAGTGTATTCAGGTTTAAATCCCCGAATATCCAACTTTTTAAAAATATTAAAATATCGTTACGCTTTTTGGAACGTGACCACGCGCCTGATAAGTTCACAGCGGGCCATAAGAAGTTATCACTTCAAAAATCATGGATGTTTACACAACTTGCAACTATCTTATTAATAATTATGTCATAAAAAGTAAATGTAATGTTACCTATTGCTAAATTTATTAAAATATCATTTCATAATTTAAATAAGTATACATTAATATATCTCAGATTGAAACTACATATCACAGATAGCATTTGGGGTATAAAAATTTAAAAAGAAAGGAATTTAAATGCAACCAAACAAATGAAATCAAAAATTTGAAAAGCAAAATACAATCAATCACATTTTTATATTCCTGTGTCTTAACTGAGTGGCAACCTAAAAAAAATTTATTTTCTATGTTGATCCCATTCCTCACATTACAATTAATAATCGGTTGATAATTAATTTGGTGTACACAAATATCTTAATAGTAATTTATGGAAAGATCATTTCAGTTATACTTAGTTTTTTAAATGTGTATTTTATCTGTAATTAGTGGTTCTGTTTTTAATAGATCATCAGCTTACGGCGATAATATGCAAGAAGCTATAAATCTAGTTTCTAGATCAGATACAAGTTCTATTGCGAATACTGTTGGGGGTATGGTCGAGACTGATGCCCAACACGATGAAGTGGAAGTTGAAACAGAAAATAGTAGTAGGTTGCATGTTCTTAGGTTACAATTGCTGGAAAAACTGATTGAATATTTACCAAAATTAAAAAATGTTGATGGCACCAGAGCAATTCCGTTCCTTCAAGTAAGTGTTATCATCTTTCAAAGGTTTTGTAGATTTTGTTATTTTATCTTAATTTTTACATTACATAATATATTATTTTTAATAAAAAAACTTAAAATGTTATTTATTTAAAAAGCAAAAGAAGAAGCACAAATGCAGACAAAAGAAAAACAAAAAGGCCGTCCAAAGAAACCATGGATAAAGGACGAGACTCTAGCCATAATAGAGGAAAGAAAAAACCTAAAGATAAAAGGAACATTAAATGAACAAGAAAAACGTAAATACAACGCACTATCAAAACAAATACAAAGAATGTGCAGAAAATACAAAAACGATTATATAAAGGAAATTTGCAAGAAAATCGAACAACATTCCAATAAAAATGAAACACAAGACCTCTTCAAGGAAGTAAAACTGTTATCGCGAAAATTTAAGACAAAAAGCACACAAATAAAAGACATACATACATATATAAAGTCACTGCTTTTTCCCATAGGGGTAGGCAGAGACCACTTCCTTCCACTTGCTACGGTTCTTACACACATCTTTAGCTTCCTCTACTTTCATCAGATAATAAACTACTATGGAAAACATCAAACATAACAGAAAGATGGAAACAATACTGTAATGAGCTGTATACAGTTTAAAATGCAGAGGAAGGATTGCTATAATATTCAGCGTACTAGTTTTTAGCGTCCGCTACTTGACCTCATGCAGAAGCACAGAGAACACATATGATCTCACAAAATTGTATCTTATTTGGGTGCTGAGGCTTTTGTCACTTAGCAAGTTACGGATTTTCAGAAATGCCATTTTGATTCTTGTCTAATACACAATGTAATTAAGGAGGTTCGGGGGTCAAAGAAAAAATGCAGCCAAGTTTTTAAAAAACATGTATAAGTCTTTAAACTTGGTTATTATAGTTCTTTATATTAAATTTTAATTTTTCAATAATAAAAGTTGTTAAAAAAAAAAAAAAATTTCGCTCCTTTAACATGGGTTCTTATAAGAAATCATGAATTCTTAATAGTAAAATAAACAAAAACATTGTAAAAAATGTAAAATTCGTTGAAAAAAATACGTGTGTGTAGGAAATTTGTTACTGAAGAGTTTACTTACTTACTTACTCCATGGCGTTACAACCCTGGGTGGGTTTTAGCCGACTCGACGAAACTCTCCATTTTTTTCTGTCCATCGAGACCCCCTTCCAGTTATTAATGCCCATAGCCTCCAGGTCTAGCGGTCTTTTTTCAGTTGGTGCCCCCTCCCATAAAAGACTTGATAATCTGTCTTCTGAAAGTCTTCTCACGTGGCCGGCACATTGGAGTCTTCTGGATTTTATTTCCTTTATTATATTAGTGACTCCGAAAAGCTCTTCCAGTTCTTTGTTGGTTCCCCTCCTCCATGTTCCAGTCTCGCCATCGCGTGACGGCCCGTATAATTTTTGGAGGACTTTTCTCTCCCATATGCGCAGTCGTTCTTCGTTTGCGACAGTCATCGTCCATGTCTCGCAGCGGTACATAACTACTGGTCTTATCACCGTTACATATAGGTTGATCTTAGTTAGCCTGGTGAGCTCTTTAGATCTTATAATGTCTTGAGTTTGGGTGCTTAAAAAGTATTATCGACTGTCTCGTTTTTAAAATATTTTATTTTTAACGATGAAAAAATTTGATTTACGGCGTAAGAACGTTAGCATTAAAGAAGTAACGGCGCATTCGTGCAGACGACTCAAGTCTCAAGTCACCCATGTAAATACACATAATCTGTGTGTTGTGCACTAACCAAGAAATAATGATAAGTGAAAAGTTAATAAATATAGTGTATTATAAGTAATCATAATATAATGTTATATATAAAGTTGATATTAGTGTAAAGTTTTCTGTACTTTAAATAAATATGACATACGTATTTACAATTTGATCATAACTGATGCCAGATTCGCATAATCTTTTTTGATTACCCAAGCTTAAAACATTTTTTTATCGGTGAATAAGAACTTAGTAATTATCTAAGTATCTTCTACTATCGTAAAAGGGCATCGTATGCACCATCATCTGTCATTGGTAATAATAAATCACTGGCTAAACTTGTTACTTTAAAACTTTCTTTGCAATTTGGGTATTTAAATTTGACGAAGTTGTTTATCCATTTTAAACGTTTGAGGTTATGTTGTCAGCTGCTGCTAATAAAAGTAAACACATGCTAATTTCATTGCCAATCTCATTACTATTTGCACTGTTGTCACATTTTTTTTACAACTACACACATAAATTCGGACTCAATTTTCATCATATTATTTAAATAAAAACCATATATTTTATTAAATCATGATTAAATAATGATTTGTCAATTAATTTTATAATGATTTTTTTGTAAAAGTGTCTGTCAATATCAATTAGAAAAATCAGTATATTTTTTATTTGAAGTTGGCAGCGCTGATTATTTAACATGTTCAGCATAGGACCCCCTCGCGTCCCGCTTCATCACCCCGCTCTGACCACCGAACCTCCTTAAACGTATCTAAAAATGTTTAAATATTTTTATCCTATTAATAAAAAATAGTTTGTTATGAAGTAATTAACATCTACACAAGTATTTAGACCATCATTAAATAAGTTATGTAGATTACTTAATTTTTTTTAGGTAGTACTTCAACTTACAACAGATATTGATGGCCACTGCGAACGTGACAGAGCTTGTTTAAATTTGTTACTATCTACTATAATTACTGAATTACAATTCAAAAATGACAATTTTGTTGATATTTGCACCAGAACTAAGCAACGTGAAGTTCAGCTAATTCTAATGAGATTACTAAGTAAGTTTTAATATATATTTTTCAAAAATAATTTATTGTTATTACCAGGGGTGTACTGCAGAGGTTGAAGTGTAGTTTCCACTCTTATAATTTCTACGCCACTTGTATAAATCCTATTAGAGTGTGTTTTTCAATTGTTTGATAATGTTTTTGGAATTAATGCAATAAAGTGTTTATTTTTTAAAATATTTGGTAAAAATATGTATTACAAAAATTGTTTATTAATCAAGAGATTTAGTGAAAGATACAAGAAGATAACCACTGTGCATCCTAATACTCTCGCGAGTGAATTGTTCAATACAAAAGGTGAAGTACGTCGCTTAAAACGTTTTAAATCGATTGACCTACTATGTAGGTTTGATTAAAATTTTATTTGTCCCATGTTGTCACAAAATACAGATTTTAATATTGTATTTATAAAAAAAAATACTCTTCAGTGGGAGTGTCATTTTGTAGTAGTCATAAAATTTACTTATTGTTTTGTAAAAAAAGAACGGATTGTTTACTATCCATGGAGTTAAAAGAAATTATTATTGCATGTATTTACCAGTTTATTTACGTTTTAGGTGTATTTATGCAGAGATGTAAAACATCCTCAACCTCTTCAACATCAAGTAAAACACCTGCGACAGATAATTCAACTTTCGTCTCCCGCAACACCGCCACAGCTCTCCACAAATCTGACTTAATAAACTACTGCAATAAGCTGCTTCAAGCTCTTCTGACTTATTGGCGGAGCTCAGCAGAAGACGACGATTCTACAAGTATCACTGGAAATCTCCTCAAGGAGCGGTTACCTCATCCTCCACCTGATATGACACCATTTTTCCAAAGACAGTTTGTCAAAGATAATCAAGATGTGTTCCATACCTATCCCCAACTTTTAACAGAGATAGCTCTAAGATTACCTTACCAGGTCCACAGACATTCAGAAGTATCAGAACCAATTAGTACAGCCTTTGACGTTTCCTGGTACAACCATCTTTGTGATTATATGATGACATCTCAAACTCCTTTCGTAAGTAATTGTTAACTAACCTATTTCGCGCCGTTTCTTTTAGGCATGTAATGTATTCTTTAGGTAATTTGTTTGAGTCTTAGGAAATTTCAGTGTAGTGACCTTGTGATTTATTTTCGTTGACAGCAGCCTGTACTAACCGCATTTTAGAAAATAACTGTTCATTGTTAATTTATTTCAGGTAATTTAAGTGTACACCACATTTGTGTAACTTTAAAGTTGTTTATTGCCTTTGTTGATATGTCTTGAGGATTTGGTAAATTGCGATCCTATTTACATCTGAAGTAATAATTAAATGAAGTTTTGTTCGATACTGATATTGTCGGTTGCATGAAAACAACCTTCGTAATCGAGGAGTACGACTTTTGTGAACAGAGAAACATTCTTTATGGCCAAATGAAAATTGGGCAACTGTACTTGTCACTGATGAATCCCAGTTTGGAACTTAACCCGACTCCAGAATGGGTTGCGTGTAGAGATATGATATGAGAGCCTAACAATGCAAACCGTCTCCACATTGTTCATCAGTATTGGTGGAAGAACCGATCTAATTTTTTGGCTGCTAGATAGTATATGGATTAGATAATGGTACCAGTTATTGCTCCATATGCAGCAGCTATTGATCCCAACTTTGATTACATGTATAACAATACCAGACAACACACGTCAAGGGTTGCAATTTATTTATTTACTTATATACAGGCATGCCAATTTACAAAAAACAAATATTTAAGATACATTTTTACGCTACCTTATATATCTACAAATATAATCATAATCAATCAAAACTAAGTTACAACAAATGAATGTGCCTCATTTGATTTTTGAATGAATATGACGATGTATCAAATAAATCAATTATTTCACTATTTTTATTTACCAATTTAGCTACCTTTGTAATTGACTCATTTTGACCATAGTTCATACAGTGGTGAGAAACCATGAACAGTTCTGAAATTCTTGTTCTTCTAGGATTGACATTCAGATTAAAAAGTTCAATTAAATTTGGACAACTTATAGCTCCTTTTATAACTTTGTGCAGAAATCTCAAATCAATTTCAGCTCTTCGATATTCCAAACTTGATAAATTTAAGATGTTCCAAATGTTAGAATATTCATAGTTTCTTTTCTGATATCCAAGTTTGAATGCACATGACCTTAAGAATTTATTTTAAACTATTAATTCTATTGATATCTGCTTGATAAAACGGACACCATATAATACAATTATATCCAATAACAGATCGAATGAGAGAGCAGTATAATAATTTAGAAGTGTGCAGGGAAAATTTGTCTGAAGATCTTGCAATGAAGCGAAACAATTTAAATGATTTAGAAACAATATTATCAATGTGTGTCTTAAATGTTACTTTGTAATCAAATAATATGCCAAGATTCACATTGTTCTCTTGTCTCACTATTCTATGATTTGTTTCTGCTTAGAATTTATTGAATAAAGTGTAAAATACTAATGATTTTACTTACACTAATTAAACTTTCAGGTTAGGAGACAAGTTAGAAAATTGCTAATGTTCATTTGTGGAAATAAAGAAACCTACAGGCAATTAAGGGACTTACATGGCTTAAGAAATCATATGAAAAAAGTAATGGAATGTTGTAATAAGGCTGGCTATCAACCCGCTACTGATATTCAGCACGCTCTTAGTCTTCCTTATGACGCCTTAGTAGAGTTGATTGAACATCTTAAATATTGTGTTGAGGTAGGTAGAGGATATAATAACATTAGAATTTATTTTCTATATTTTTTATTTTATGTTTTAGGTGGCTCAAAGTCGTACAGGAAATTGGCAACGTTTCTGTATAAAGGAAGAGGATGTAATACAATTTTTAATGCGCATCAGCTTTTTATTAGACGACGGTGTGGCTCCTACTGTTTTACAACTTTTACAAAGCGCTTTAGTAATAAATACACCATCCTCTAAGAAACCGGAATCTACGAAAACTGCTACAACTAGAAAAGATCGCGAAAAATCTGACGATTCAAGTATCGAAGCAGTTTTTGAAGAGTCAAATTCCGTAATTTTGGTAGAACAACTAACGAAGCAGATATCTAAAGAAGTTTTTGCCCGATTTATAAAAACATTCATGTTAGAAACAAATATAACTTCAGTTAGGTGGCAGGCACATGCTTTGTTGCAGGCCATCTATAAGAATTCTAAACCTAAAGATCAAGAATCTGCATTAGAACTTTTATGGCAATTATGGCCATTATTACCCGCTTATGGGCGTAAAGCAGCACAATTTGTTGATCTTTTAGGTTACTTTTCGTTAAAATACACAGAGAAACCAGACGGAACCGCCTTAATTCCCGAATATGTTGAAAGAGCTTTTAGTGTTCTTAAAACCCAAAATGAGTTGCTTGCCCATCACCCAAATGCTAATTTATACGCTCACATGAGCCAGTTTGTTGATTTAGATGGATATTATTTGGAATCGGAACCATGTCTAGTCTGTAATAATCCTGAAGTACCTTTTACAACGATAAAATTAAGCTCTATAAAGATAGATTCTAAGTTTACCACAACCACGCAAATTGTTAAACTATTATCAAGTCATACTATTAGTAAGATTACGATAAGAATAGCAGATCTAAAAAGAACAAAAATGGTAAGAACGGTGAATATCTATTATAATAATAGATCGGTACAAGCAGTAGTGGAATTAAAGAATAAACCTGCTTTATGGCATAAAGCTAAGAAGGTAACTTTGCAATCTGGCCAAACTGAAATAAAAATAGAGTTCCCTCTACCTATAGTTGCCTGTAATTTAATGATTGAATATGCCGATTTTTATGAAAACATCCAAGCTTCTTCAGAAACTCTTCAATGTCCAAGATGTAGTGCTTCGGTTCCTGCTAACCCTGGAGTATGTGCAAATTGTGGTGAAAACGTTTTCCAATGCCACAAATGCCGTGCTATAAATTATGATGAGAAAGATCCTTTCTTATGTCACGCATGTGGTTTCTGTAAATACGCCAAGTTTGATTTTAGTCTACTAGCCAAACCTTGTTGTGCAGTGGAGCCGATAGAAAATGATGATGATCGCAAGAAAACCGTTTCTAGTATAAATTCTCTCTTGGAAAAAGCTGATAGAGTTTATAAACAACTTATAGCCAATAAACCAACTTTAGAATCTTTGGTTCTCAAAATAACAGAGCACAGATCTGACAAGAAAATTGAAGAAACCCCCAGTAATTCTAGTACAACCTCGGCTGCATCGGTGACAAATTCCGCAGGAGCACAATTAAAAGTTAATAAGACGATACAGATGTTAGCACAACAGTACTGTAATGAGTGTAAGACATCATTTGAAGAGTTAAGTAAAATTATACAGAAAGTATTGGTGTCAAGAAAGGAGTTAGTCGCTTATGACAGGAAACATAGGTAAGCTTTTTATATAAAACAAGACGTGTGCCTGATGGAATTTTCCATCATAACTATCTTACTATTCTCAAATATTCTTATGCACTATCCATTAATGGCAATATTCGTTTCTTCATGATTTCTGGCTGTATGAACCAGACTTTCGTTATTTTTTAGTCTCGTCCAATGCCTTATATTTCTCAGCCAGGACATCTTTTTCCTTCCTATTCCTCGTTTTCCAGATATGCAGCCTTAGGTTAGGTTAGATTAAAATGACGGTTCGGAGGAAACCCACTTAGGCCTTTTGGGCCGTTGTGATACCGTGATGGACGGCGGTGCCTTCCCCCTCTACCGTGAGAACTAGTTAAAACTTTTAATAAAAAGTGTAAGGTCGGTTGCCCTAGTATAGAAAGCCGTTTTCTGCTTAGGGCAGGGCAGTGGCAGGGAAGATGTACCATGGTTTCCTCTTCTTCCTCATTGTGACAACTTCTACAGAAGTCGTGTCTAGCTCTGCGATTCCCATGCGCCGGGTATGGGATCCACCTGCCCAGTGTCCTGTTATGGCCGCGATCGCATATCCAAAGGACTCCTTGACTAAAGTTAGTTCGACTTAGATCTAGTTTAGGCCAAATCTGTTTCGATGATGTGCATGTGGGTTCATTTTGCTACCTTAAGTTGGCTTATTGAACTACTTTGCTGTGCAGTTTGCAATCGGTACTCCTTGCTGAGATGAGACAGATACAGCTGGGAGGGTGGTGCCCTCTCTTGCTAGCTGGTCCGCCTAACAGATACCTAGTATGTCCCTGTGTCTGGGTACTCAGACAATGTGAACTCTAAACTTAGTTGCTAGCTTATTCAGGGCGCCTCGGCAATGTACCGATGCTCTAGAGGTCAAGTAGACTGAGTTCAGTGATTTGATAGCAGCCTGACTGTCGCAAAGAATGGATATCTCGCTGAACTTTTGCTCGTTGCGGATTATCCAGTCAGCTGCCTTGGTAATGGCTGTCATTTCAGCTTAATACACATTACAGTAATCAGGCAAACGAAACGACAGGCTAAGTGAGGGGTCTTTTGAGAAGACACCGCAACCTACTCTCCTCTCTAGTTTAGAGTCGTCCGAATAAAATACTGCGCTCTGAGGTTTAACTAGATTCTCGGTCCAATCTTCTCTGGATGGGATTTACAGGGATAGGTCGCCTTCAAACATAGGGGTAGGTTTAGTGTAATCAGTGTTTTTTGTGCACAGGTCCTATTCTCTTAGGATTCTAGAGTGACCATAGTGCCTTTTGGCCCATGGGGACACAGCATTGAGTCTGAGAACCGCACTAGCTGTGCATTCTTTCCCAAACAGATCTACTAGTAGTAGGTGTACTCCTATGTAAAATTTCATGCATCATTTGAATAATACAACCACCTTGGAGGTATAATTTTCCAAAATAATTTTTTAATGTTCCAGCTACGTTATAACAGGCACTACTTTTTAGCAGTTATTATAAATCCTGGTGGATTATTTATTTAACACAAATTAATATTAATTTAATAAAATGGTTAATACCATTAATTTAAAATTACACTCGCAAATTGAGAAAAACAGATTGTAAATATAATTTATTTTTTAATTTTAATATTTTATTGCAAATATTTAGATAGATTTAAATGCTCCTTAAAACATTGTAAGTTTTTAATGTTAAAATTTCAATTGTGTGTGTTGTGTCTTACACAACAGTCTTCTGCGTAAACCCAGAAGACTTAGCTCAAGAATTCCTGTTGTTTAAAACTGAGAAAAAGTAAGAGTTGATTAAGAAATGGGGCATATTACCTCAACAACTGATGGCCTTTTTGGAAGTATGGGAAGACAAATGACTGCAGTTGTAAGGGCTTATGGGGTAAATACACGCTACTAAAGGAAAACAAAATGTATTAAATGATTAACCAAGTTCAAGATCAAAATTTTTCTGTTTTAAACCAGTATTTTGTTCAAGTTTGACATTTTCCAGTTTTTTTAAGTGAAACTTTTAGAATCGTTGTGATTTCAAACTCGATGAAATGAAAAAAAGCGACACTAAAAAGAGATAAACACATAAATCTATAGGATTAAGCCTGCGAGAGAATGAGAAAGAATACATTATACAGCGTTACCAGTTTCCTCTGTGCGGTGCTTCTTACGTAGCCTTCCCACTCTGTTTAAATAGTTTTCAAAGGCATACGATGGAAAATACATTTTTTTTCTTAACAGGTTTCTTATGGTATAACTGTAAGACACATTCCAATTATTTTACCTATGTTAGGTTAGGTATCATGCGAGTAGGGCGTAGTAAGGCCGCCTCTCCACTGCGGCCCTTAATGGGTCTATCGCGACTCACCCCTAGAGGTTACAGATCAACGAACAATCCAATTCTTGGGAAGTTCATGGTTGCATGAGGTGAGATCTTCCTGAAATCGGTAGGTTCTAAGTTGGTGAAACCAAATTTGTTGAACCTTATTCTTCCTAAGCAAGGACCTGAACCTAATATGTGTTCAGCTGTTTCGTCTTCTACTCAGTAAAACCAACAATTCATTTGTTGATTCAGACCTATTCTTCCGAGGTGGTATCTTAGACTACAATGTCCTGTAAGTAGTCCCGTCAAAATTCGCAGGTCATTCTTGCTACATTCCAGGAACCGCTTAGTTGTGTTTCCCGAGGGTTTAGGTAAAAATTCTTTCGAATGTGTCAACCTTGGTAGATCCAGTGTGTAAGTCTTTTTCTCTCCACCCAGTCCAAAAGAATTGTTTTGGCAGCACTTGTGGTGACTCCAAAGACTGGTTCTGGTCCCGTAAACGCAGATTCGGCTCTCTATTTTGCGAGGATGTTGCCCTCCACTCCCTGGTGCCGAAGCACCCACAACAAAGTCACTCTGTTGTTTGCACCAAGGCACTCTAGGGATTCGATGCAGTTCTATACAAGCTAGGAGTTTATCATGTTGGAGTTCAGTACTTTAAGAGCAGTCTGGCTGTCTGAAATTATACTTATGTTTTTGTTCACTAGAGAACTGTTAGTCAGCTCTCTTGCTCATAATTCAATAGTGAAGATTTCAGCCTAAAATACTGATTGATATTTCAGTCTTTCCTGCTAAAAACACCAGCCACAACTACAACTGGGGTTTTTGAGCCATTATTCTACCCAACTTAGTAATAAAAGATTATATCTTAACAATTTGTATAATATAGAAAAAATATTTAGATGTTATGCCTGTTCCTTAAAATTTTCCGGTGTGTATATTATACTTAAGTGCAAAAATATTTATATATTTCCACAGGGATATGGAGCTACCAAAATCAACGCCAGTCCTAAGTGAAACATTAATTTGTTCACCTTGCGTTAATAATCGTTGTTATGGTTGTTCTACCGCTGCCACAGAACATTGCCTGACTCTCTTAAGAGCCTTGGCTCACAATCCGACTACAAGACAAGTTTTATGCTCCCAGGGTCTTATTCAAGAATTAGGTAAATATTTCATTACTCTGCTACATTTCACTCGTTAAATCTTACCTGATTGTGAAACGAAAAACAAAGCTATGTTTTTCATTGGTTTTATTTTTTAGTTTGGAATAATTTAAGAAACGGAAGTGTTCATAACCAAGAAGAAGTTCGGCAATTACTTTGTGTTCTCACTAAAGATAATAGGATTGCTACAGAAGAGCTATGCAATCTTTTGATGGAAAGAATAAGTTTAAGTTTAAATGGTCACATTAATTCTGCAGATTTAGGTAAAGTTTTTGTTGGCACTTTTCAGAAATGTATAAAAATTTAAATTTGTCTGTAAAATTTAAGATGAAAACTTTACATTTGTATTTTTTTAAATGTAAATTATTAGTGTTGCTCTTATATATTTGATTTTTTTACTGAAAATAGTCGCAAAAAGGGTAGACCTATCGTTTGGGCCGCGGACGGCCCGCACTGAGACTATTAGAAGGGAAAGGGATTATAGAAAGGAGATGATTGTAGACCCACTTGTTGAAAATTGCAGGTAATAGTTCTCTGGAAATACTGATTTTGGAAGCTTGTTCCATTCCGTACCAGCCCTGTAAAAGAAGGATTCTTGATGGAGATTGGTCTCTGTAGTGTCAATCGTGAGAGTAAATGGGTGAGACTGATCAACTTGCCGAGTTCTTCAGCCGAATGTGGCCAGTGGTGATATAAGAGTTTTTATTTCCCTGGAACATCTGCCATGGAAATATCTGCAGAGGAATGTCTGGTCTGCAACTCTTCTTCTATGTTCTAGTGGATGAAGGGTATCTGTGAGAGTTGAGCTGTTTATCAACCGAATGGCTCTTTTCTGAATGGAATTTCAGAAGACGTAGAGAATGCTATGGTGCTGAACCCCAAATGTGCAAGCAATACTCCTGTGGAGGTCGGATTTGAGCCTTGTACATCGTCAACAAATGATCAGGAGTAACAAACATTCTAGCTTTCCACAGAAAACCTAGCCTCTGGCTTGCTGACTTTTCAATGTTAGCAACATGGTCATGCCAAGACATATTATTAGACACCGTGACTCCCAAAATCGAGATGGAGGGACTTGATTCAAGGGTATTTCCGGACATTGTGTTGGAATGATTTGAGTAATTCACTTTCTTGGAGAACGTGGCGCTTTGTGTTTTCTGGGCGTTGAACTGAACAAGATTGTTGGTTCCCCACTCGACGATTGCTTCAAGATCTCTATTGATGGAATCAACCTGTTCCTGCCTGAGTCTATTTGTATCATTCACCAAAAGTGATCGATAGGATGTGAAAGTTGAGACAAGTGTGCTATCGTCTGCGAAACTGTAAATGGGGTTCGTGGTGGTTTTCAAGAGATCGTTGGTGTGTAAAAGAAATAGGGTTGGGGACAAGATGAAACCCTGGAGGACCCCTACATTGGTTTTCAACACATCTGAAGAAAGAAAATTTTACAAACAGTTGCTCATAAATAGGCAATTTAAATAAAAATAAATAAATATTTATTTTACATTTTATACAATTGCATAATCTTATAATAATTTTACATAGAAGTAACTTTTATACATTTTTTAACCTTAAGTTATTTCAGGTACAAGTGTGCGACATGAAATAGCACTTCTAGCAGCCATGGTTCAAAAAGAGGATGATTGTTGGGAATTAAAGTTACGCTGCATGATGGGATTATTTTTGAAAGCATGTGAAGGTTCCAAAAGTCCTTTAGTTATGGAATCAGTAATATTACCTTGCTTAAAAATATTACAGAGTTTGATGAAATCACCAGAAACGGTTTTTAAAAAAAACAAGGTAATTAGTAATAAATGCTAAAAAATACTTTAGGAATTTATGATCCCAAATAATTTGACTAAGTTAAATTAACTTGTAAATTTTAAAATACAATAAATTTATTTTTTTTTTCTAAAAAAACTTGTTATTTAAGAAACTCTTTGTGTTTTGTAGGATAAACAAAATAGTGGCAGTGTTCAAAGTGTAGCCCTAGTCGGATCAACTGTGGATGTGCGTAAATTTTTGGAGAAAGATCCAGATCACACATTTAATGGCTGGAAGGCTAGGTTCCCTAAAACTTTAGAAGAATCCTCCACAGCTAATCCTACTAAAACCGAAGTAAGAATTTTCATTTGAATTTGAAGCAGAGTTAAGTCATTGTTATGACATATTTTTTATATTGGTAAACCTTATTTACAGACTAGAACGTATTACCTGGCTGAAAAATACTGGCGCAAATGGAGAAGAAACAGCAAAAAGCTCTATACTCACGAAAAACTAAATCTTAACGACACATCTTGGCTTAAAGCTGTTATTTTCAATACTAGTTCACGCTTAGCCCGACAAGTAGCGTGCAACATAATAGAAATAATGTGTAGTAGTTTTGAACGCAAACGCGATATTCTTGATTTGCTTACTCACTTCTTAGTAGAATTAAGTACTGCTGGTGAAAGTGCTGCCGAATTTCTTGCCATTTACCAGAACCTTATCCAAGAAGTACCATGGAAGCAATATTTAACCGTCAACGGAGTATTGTTAGTATTAGCCCATCTTATTACTGTCGAGATTGAACAGCTTCACAGACTTGAAGAAACTACGCTCACATCAGATCTCGCTCAAGGTTATGCCTTAAATCAGATAACCGAGCTACTCTCTTCCTTCTTGGAGGATGTTGCTATTAGAAGACAATATAAGGGCAGGCTAGTCGGAGCGGTTTTAAATGGTTATTTGTCTTTAAGAAGGCTTGTTGTGCAAAGAACTAGATTGATAGATGATACTCAAGAAAAACTTTTGGAGTTATTAGAGGAAATGACAACAGGTAAATTGAAATTTATATTTTAATTATAATTTTTTCATTTGATTACGTACCCCAAATTGGTAAAACAGTAAATTATGATATTGTACGACAGTCTGAAAGTTACGAGATTTTCTTTTGACACGCTTTATATTAACTTGACTTGTGTCTATCTACCTATGTAACGGAATCTTTGGACACGATTTTCACCCACTTAAAAACATCGGATCGACTTGAAACTTTGTATTATACTTACTAAAGGACCGATGACGATACAATCATTTCGTAAATTTTTTTCAAGTATCCTAGCCAGGATCAGTTATATTTAAAAAAAATTGTTTTCTATAGATTAAAAATGGCTGATATCTCCCATAAATTTAATTTAATATCACCATTTTAAATCCTAGTAATTTTAATATCTCTTCGCGTTTTTTATACACTTTATATAACCCAAAATAAAAAATGAAAAATAAATAATAGTTTAAAAAAACTAAGACAACACGCTTTATAAGAAAACCGAACTAAAAAATTAATAATTTTACAATCAAAAGCGTGGGTTGCGCTATATCAATTAATATATTTGATAATAAACAGATATTGGTAAAAGTAAAGTCTTCAAGAAGAAAACTTAAACGTCATAAAAAGCACCGCACGCTTTTAATTGTAAAATTATTTTTTATTTTTTAGTTTGGTTTTCTTATACAGCATGTTGTCTTAGTTTTTTTAAAATAATATTTATTTTCAGTGTCCTTTACTTTACTTGGTAGCAATAAAGAATATTTATTTTTGTTTAAGGTACTGAGGAAGAAACCAAAGCTTTTATGTCTGTCTGTATTAAAACTGTAGAACGTTATAGTCTTCAAGATATCTTGACTCCTGTCTTCATTTTCGAACGACTCTGTTCAATTATTTACCCCGAAGAAAATGACGTCGGTGAATTCTTTTTAACGTTAGAAAAAGATCCACAACAAGAAGATTTTCTACAAGGTCGAATGTTGGGAAATCCATATTGTAGTCTTGAGGCTGGTTTAGGTCCGCTGATGAGAGATGTTAAAAATAAAATTTGTCAGGATTGTGAGCTAGTTGCCCTTTTAGAAGACGATAATGGCATGGAATTATTGGTTAATAATAAGATTATGAGCCTGGATTTACAAGTTAAGGATGTATATAAAAAGGTAATAAAAAAGAACATATTTTAGAAGGAATAGAAAATCTCATAGACTTCAAGCTTACAACGCCGCAACGTCGGTCTATTTGTATGTGCCATAGAATTAGTTCTAATGGTCCAGGCAAATGATTTATTTTTCAAATTCATTAACTGCTTCTAAGGAAGCTGGAATGTTTCTGTACGCATTTTACCGTGCTAATACCTACTTCGCAAGCTTTAGATACTCTATCGTACACATTGTTCAGAGAGAGTGTATCGCCCTGTTTTTTTTTTCGATTTTCTTAAAAGTTATAAACATTAACCTTGACTATGAATCACTTTCTTGGTACTACTTATGTTTGTAGATTTTTTTCTCTTAAATAATTCACTTTAAACTTAAAATATTTTCACAAATAAAATTCAACTAATTCATTAACAATAACTACGATAAACAAAATAAAACTTATATTCAATGTTAGTTTGTAGAACTAATGAAAAAGAACACAACTACAGCACGATCAAACCTCGGAACAGATTTCACGATGCTTTTAAAGAAAGACACTTTAATCAAGTGGTCAACTTTAAATGCGTAATTTTGGTATGCGACGTTGCACAGTGGTCCGAATCACCAAAAAAATCGGCAAATGTAAACCAAGGTTGAGATTTTTTCGAAATTTTGAAATTTTATGTTTTCGAGTTCGCTGATCACGAATTTTTTTGTTTTAAACGCTACCACACAGTATACTATAATAGATCTGAGCTACGTACATCCATCATTATTTTGTACTAAGTCCACGAATCCATCAGAACATAGAAACATTGCTACTGCTTCAGTTGAAAAACTTTCGCTTTCCATCTCAATTTCATGTTCCACAACACCTTCTTTAGTTTGCCTTTTTTAGCTTCAACTTACTTTAAATCTTTTTCATGTTGAACCAAGTGTTCCTCCAAGATGCCAATCTGCGTGTTCAAGTCCACTTGAAAGTTTTCTCCTAAAATTTCGAAAAAAAAATGTTGGTGCACGTCATTTCTCCAGATCCTTTCGAAAAAAAAACGTTGATCAGTCAGAAAATCATGAATAAGAATATAATTAATGGCTTTTGCAACTGTTTTTTTCATTTCATGTTTTGCAGTGATGCTAAATTTTGGAGAAAAAAAAACCGGTATATAGAAAAATAATCACCCGAAATATAGAACGCGCAGGTACAACTGGTCGCTTGCTATTGTTGAGCTGAGCCCCCTACTGTCGTAAGGCAGATCACTTTGGACAACTGTTGTAGTGTACATACGCGAGTCAGTGCCTTCTGGAAACCTTTGCAGTGATCTCTTAAACCTATCTTAGAACCAACTCTGACCGCCAACTTTGAAATTTGGACTGTTCCGGTCGTTATAAATATTAAAACATAACTTTCATTGTTAAAAATTACTAGGTCTTTACTTTCGTATTTATGTTTATTTGCATATTTAATTTCCTTCTCCATGCAGTTAGATCATATTAGATTTATATGGGGCTTATGTGCTAGGAGCCTTTCTACTGCGACCTATTGTGTGTGCCCTCATGTTATGTTAGAGTTTCCTGTTTGGACCCGTCCTTATTACTGTGCACCAGACCTCAGTTCCTCCATGTATTGAGAGGGGTGTGGTTTTTTCTCTCCTATCGTCAAAAACCTTAACATTGTCAGACCTACGCAGTAGCACAGCGTTTTCCTCATCTTCTTGGCAGAACCTGCATATGTTCTCCATACAGCTAGCAAAATCTTTATTTTTATCTGAACTCATTCATAGTTTAAAATGAAAATGGAAATAGATGCAAGAATAAAATAATAAATTAAAGGAAAACCGATTTACTAATTAATATAACGTTTTTGTAGTGCCATTAGATTAAACACTTCTTTTACAGATTTGGTTAGCAGAAGGAGGAGACCATGAACCCATGCGAATTGTGTACAGAATGAGAGGGCTTCTCGGTGATGCTACCGAAGAATTTGTTGAAAATCTTAGCAATAAATCCCAAAGTGATATTGATAATGAAGAAGTCTACAAGATGGCAAACGTTTTAGCCGATTGCGGTGGATTGCAAGTATGTATTTTTATTTAAGGATGATCATCCTCTATTTTCAAGCATTTCTTATCGATCCAATGTCATGAATAATTACGGAGTCGCTACTGTCTGTTTCGTTTACAAAATAAATTAACATTACTTCTTTTGGTAAATATGAATAATTTACAATCGTTAGTTACAAATACACATATAGTCACGCATTTTCACTTGGGGGTAGGCAGAGACCACTTCCTTTCACTTGCTACGGTTCTTACATACATCTTTTGCTTCCTCTACTTTCATCAGTGCTCTCATTCATGCTCGTCGGTTGTTGGTACTCTTAACCTGGCCTTTCTTCAAAACAATGTTGATCTGATCGAGATATGTTCTCCGAGGTCGACCTTTACCGACTTGTCCATTCACACTTGCCTTTTAAATTTGTTTCGTCAATCTTCCTTCTTCCATCCTTTCTACGTGTCCAATCCATCTAAGCATTCCTTTATCCATATTTGTAACCACATCTTTTTTTACACCTCAGCGTTCTCTTATCTCACTATTCTTCAGTTCCACTCTTTCTTCCTTAATCAGAACTTCACAGTTTGTCATGCTTTCTTCTCTTTCAAAAACCATTCTATCGTTTTGCTTACATTTATTTTCATCCCTTTGATTTTCAGGGCATCATGCATAATTTTAACCATCGCCTGCAACTCCTCTTCAGATGACGCTAATATGACTTGATCATCGGCGTAAAGATGGCATTTGACGATCAATTAATTCATTTTCAATCCATATGCACCCTCTTTCAAATCTTTTAAACAATCGTCTATGTAAAAGTTAAACAGCCATGGCGAAGCCACACATCCCTGTCTCACACCTTTTTCGATGTTAAACCAGTCCGTGTAAGCTCCGTTTATCCTGACACAAGCAATGGAATCCTCCTAAAGTGATTTCAGTGCTCGTATTAAACTACCGCCCGCCCCATACAGAGACAATGTCGACCACAATTCACTCCTCACCACTTTGTTATAGGCCTTTTCCAAGTCTATAAAAGCGCAATATACCTGACTTCTAGCCAAGAATTTTTCGACTATACCTCGTAATGAAAAGACCTGAGCCATACATCTCCTTCCTCTTATAAATCCTACTTGCACATCCCATATCATCTTCTCAGTTTCATTCGTCACTCTTTTAATCAATATCTTTGCATACAGTTTGCCGACTATACTGAGTAAACTAATACCTCGGTAGTTCTTACAGTTCTGCTGCGAACTTTTGTTCTTGTAGAGCTGCACAATAACGGCCTTGGACCAGTCGTCTGGTATGCTACCCCTCCTTCAACAAATGTTAAAAAGGCGGTACAGCAGACTAGCTACCACACTTTGTCCAGCCTTCAGCATTTCAACTGTTATCCTGTCATACCCAGCAGCTTTACCCAATTTCATACTGTTCAACTCTTCCACAATTTCTGTCATACTAATTTCACTTTCATTGCAACTTTCACTCATGTCTCTGAATGGGGCCTATACTTGTGTATCCTCTTTCTCAAATAAACTTTCGAAGTATTCCTTTCATCAAATTTAGCTTTGGCACTCTTCTTATTTATGTCTTTCTTTTTGTCTTTCTTTCGTTAGTTAAGACTTACATTTATCTTTGCTACTATTACAACCTTTTTTCTTTGTCAAAGAATCCACGAGACAAGTCACCCCGCTAAATTTTGCCTCAGAGAATACTGGATGTTCCTCGTTTATTATCACATTATCACTTTTGGTGTTGTGCGTAAATATTTATCCTGTACGGGGCAGATTATTTTAATAGTAAATTATTGATAACTATTGGTAATAAAATCGTTTAAGAATATTTACAATATTCTATTTATACACGTTTGTAGTTTTGTAGTTCTTGTAGTCATTATATTACATTTAAAAATCTTTTTAACTTCTCTGTGATATTTTTCAAATACTTAAAAAGTGATCTTTTCTTTTCATTAATGATGTGTAATATTTTCGATGTATCTTTTTAGATTATGGTTATGAGATTAGGAGCAATACAAAGCGTCAGCAGAGCTAGACCCCTTTTACAAGTGTTATTAAAATTATTTAGGTTATGTGTCAAAGTAAATCAGTGTCAAGAAGTTTTAATACAACCAGAGTTAAAATCTATGGAAATATTTTTGCGTACTTTACAACTTTGTTTAGATACCGATGGTGATTCCAGCCAAACTGGTGTGACTGAGCAATTATTAGATGTAAGTTTTTTTGATGTAACAATTTATTTAATGTTTTATTGCAAAGTTAAAACATTTTCAAATGTTTTTAATATTTGCGACAAGAAGCTTGAAAGTGCAGCTCTAAAACTTTTGTAGATTATGGAAACAATATTATCTAAAGCTACTAGTGAGACAGAAGAAAAATTCAATGAATTTTCAAAAACCCTTGGAAGCGCAGAGTATGTAAAGTCTTTATTATCTTGTACCAATCAGCAAGTAATAAAGAGCAGTTCAGTTCTAGTCCATTTAACAAGGGTTTTGGCAGCCTTGGTATATGGTAATAAAGAAAAAATGAAAGTTCTTCTGGACCATTTTAGGTATGTAGGGATAAATCTACAATCGTCTTTACACCACTTTTAACAGAAACTCACTGTCGAATTGGTTACCAATGGCTATCATAAATATTTTATAACGGTTACCTTTTTAATAAAAAAATACAAGAGCAGCAAAAAACACCAACACGACCTAATTCAAACAGTACTTACTTTTCTAAAAGTTGACTCACCATCCTTAAAACCTACTGTACTCATTGCGAAACAACCTTTTCAACTTTCCTGTGTCGCCACCAATGCTTGAAGACGAAAACTTTCAATTGGAATTTGCAAGGCATGTGACGCCTTATTTTTCTCATAAATTTATTTGCGTTAACAATTATCTCTTTCGTTTCCGCAGAGTATTTTTTTTTACCGTTTGGTCTGCTAATTTTAAATTTGTATTTTAAATAAAAAAATACAAGAGCAGCAAACAACACCCACACAACTACACTAAATTTTAACCTACACAATATTACAACTACCCGTTAAAATGTAGATTTTGTATTTTGTATTTGTCAAGCAGAGTTCTTTGGTAATCGACAACAGGACCGGATCGTAACAATATTTATCGTAAATGTTTGAATAAGAAAACCTATTTTATTCTTTGGCTAATACTAAAAAAAACACTTATTGATAATATATAACGAGTCTGTGTTCATTTTTCATTATATCTATAAGTTATTCGCTAATTATAATTTTTTGTATGGTTTTAGTTCCGTCCTAGATTTTAACAAATATGATTTGGACCATAATCAAGACGATCAACAGAAATTAGAAATGTTTTGTGTTCTGACCAATGGTATAGAAAAAAATGCAATTGGAAATACATTAAAAGACTACATTATATCTCTGGATATCGTTAAGAATGCTTTGGAGTATATTACTATGCATGCGCCATGCGTTAAGCCGACACTATTAAGAGTAGATAGCGATGAACTGAAAGATTTTATTTCGAAACCGGCGCTAAAGTACATTTTACGGTTTTTAACTGGATTGGCGCATAGTCATGAAATGACACAGGTGTGTATTAGATTTTTCGTGACCTATTATAATTAAAATATTGTTTACCATATTCTTCCGTTATATATCTGGCCGCTTATACTGTATACAATCTTTTTATAACACTCTATAACTACTTCAAAACTTAAACTTGAAAACTTTCGCGAACGCTATCTTTTTGTATATCTACAATTTATTACTCGAAAGAGCGAGAGAATTCTCTTTCGTTCTTCCCGACATCGTCTCGAAATTACTGGACGCTTTCAATCGCGTTGTGGCCATAAATCATTCATTTTTTTTCATTGTGTTTGGCGCGCTGTCGCCTCAAGGCGACAGTCGCTAAAGGCGGACTCCGCGACTCGTAACAATAATTTAGACCTACAATTTTGTTTTACTAGAGAAATTGCATCGTTAACACTGGTAAACAAAAATTATCTTTTTGTGACATGGACTCATTGTGTTATTTATTATTACTAATAGGGCATTTCATGTGAAGTGGACGTTTTTAATGAAAGGACTTTTTGGAAGCTGTTTTTCGAATTAAACAAATTTGCAAAAAAGTATTCAACTTGGTGTTTTGTTTTGAAAATTTACTGTTCCTTTTAATTGTTAAATCAGATTCAAAGTCCTCTATAAAACCGGAAGTAAATATTTCAAATTATAATTTCATTAGCTTTGACCATTTTTTAAATTATGGTAATAACAAAATAAAGTTAAAAATATATTAATTTTACCAAAAAAGTTTTAAAATAGGATTTAAATTAATTTAGTAGATACATAAATTAAAGTACATACGTGTAGCACTGAGCGTGGTACTTGCTCAGGTCGGCTGGCTGGCACAAAAACGCATTGAAACGTTTATGTGTTACATTTTCTAAACCCGGATGGTAGTTTATTGCTACCTCGTGGATCCGGAAATGATAAGATACTGAACTGATGCTTTGCTTCTCTTGCTTGTCGTCTATAGGTTCCAAATACTACTACCTACTAATATTTTTGTTCGAAATTATACATTTTATTTTAAATTTTTAATAATTTAATATTATGGTTAGACCCTGATAAGTATAAATAGGTCAGTTCATTATACATATCAATATCAACGTTTCAATTCGTTTTCTCACCAACCAGTCGACCTAAGCAAGTGCCAAGTACCATGCTCAGTGCGACATGTATGTACTTTAATTCATGTATCTCCTAAACTAATGTAGATCCCATTTAAGTTTTTTGGTAAAATTACTATATTTTTAGTTTAATTTTGTAATTAAAATAATTTTAAAAAATGGTCGAAGCTATTAAAATTATAATTTAAAATGTATACTTCCGGTTTTGTACAGGATTTCGAATTCGGTTTAAAGATTTAAAAGAACAGTAAATTTTTCATACAAATCACCAAGTTTAACATTTTTGTGCAAATTTGTTTAATTCGGAAAATAGCTACCAAAAAGTCCTTTCATCAAAAACGTAATTTTTTTAGGAGCCCATAACTAAGCAAGATACAAAAAAATGGTATGTTCACGTTTATACCAATTAAAAGTACATTTAGGCCTAATATGAACGAATTTCAGAATCTCGCCTTTTTCTCGCTGTCCGCTTCACATGAAATGCCGCTAATGTTAAATGCACCTCAGAATGTAATTGTTAATGTTTTATACCGAAATTTTATTTCTGGAGCAATGTCCAGCAATAATCTGGCACTCCATTTGCCTCGTTATTATTTTTTCATGACAAAAGTGTCTTGGAGGAACTGTTCCCTATGTTATTCACTTAATGCACCTAAATTCTCGATAAATATGTTAAATCCTTCCTAAGTAGTTTCCTAATAATAATTTTGTAATTGTTAGCTTTTGTGATTTTATAAAAGTTAATACTTTTGTGTACAATTTTTTTTTTACTTAATTACATGAACTGCATTATTTAGTTGGCGATAGCAGCAGCTGAAACAATACCGATAATCCATCGATTAGAACAAGTCTCGTCTGACGAACATGTAGGTTCTTTGGCAGAAAACTTACTCGAGTCATTATGCACTAATCCCGAAGTAGCCAAACAGATAGATGCTGTTCGAGATTTCACTAGATCTGAGAAAAAACGTCTAGCGATGGCAATGAGAGAAAAGCAACTTGGACAGTTAGGAATGAGAACTAATGATAAAGGTAAATTATCTAACACAAAAAAGATAAAAATTCTTATTGAGTTAAAGCTAGGCCTGGGTAGATACTAGAATATCCTGTATCTTAATACAAGTGATACTGATACTCATTTGTATCTGATACAGAATTAATCAGGAGTTTGATACGTATGTTACTGTTTCAACCAGCCAACTCTTTTTGACTCCTATGTATATTAAAGTAGATACATTATTTATTAAATAAAAATCATTTTATTTCTACATAACACAAAATGGTTAATTTGGTTCGTTTCAAATAAACGACTTATTACAATTTGAAATACAAATATTGGGTGTGACACTAGATACTTTTGGAACCACATGCATAATTCACAACAGTTGATTCATACATTTTTATTTTTTTCAAAAGTGATTCGAATTTTTTGTTGGAATGAAGTTCCTTATCGCACGGTACGGGCTAGGCGAAAGAAAGTGTAATATTTTTCCGTCACAAAACAGCAGTTGCAAAAATAACGCGCATGCGCGTTCTGTGGTATAAGATAGGAGACGCGTAGCATAGAAATACCTAGCAACGTGTCGTCTATTTGTGTAGTGTTTGTCAAAATGACAATTGTAAAAATAACGCGTATGTGCGTTCTGTTGTAGAGGAGAGGAGACGCGTAGCATAGAAATACGTAGCAACGTGATGTCTATTTAATACGGTTATCAATAATAATATACTATGAAAGGAATTTCGTTCCAACTGAGTGTTCCACGACACTCACGCACATTTTTTATTCTTATACTCTTTTATTTTTGTTGCCTGTTCAAAAAAAATTTTGTTCTGAGTTAATAAGGTGTTTTTAAAACATGAGAAACTTAGGAATTAACACTGCAATGATAAATCAAAAGGGTAACAATCGGTTGAATCAGTAGATGTATGCTTCTTCTCAATTTATATTAGCTGACATAAGTAGCAGGTAGCAGCTCCCACTACTAACACAGCCGAGGCTATTAATATCAATATGAGTATGTTTCAAGTTCATTTTGTTTTGTATCGTCATCTAATTAATGCCAACCTTGCCCATCACCAGTTAAAGCATAAATTATTAATTATTATTTTTGTTTATATCAGGTCAAGTCACCGCAAAATCGAATATTCTTCAGCAACTCCAACAGATTGAAGAGTTTGGAGACGAATCTGGTTTGGTTTGCTGCATTTGCCGAGAAGGCTACAAATATCAACCAACCAAAGTATTGGGTTTATATACTTTTACGAAGAGATGTAACGTAGATGAGTTTGAAGGCAAACCTAGAAAAACTGTGGGTTATACCACTGTGAGTCATTTCAATATCGTTCATATTGACTGTCATATGAGTGCAGTAAGGTAAGTAATATCACATGTTTAATATTTTAATTGAATGACTAAAGTAAATTCAATTTTTCATATCTTTATATTAAACAGTAAATTTCCTTAGTGCTTTTATTACGTGAAGGAACAATCTGTTTCCTGTAGAACAATTAAGGCGTTGGGAACCATAGTGGACCATCCCACTCATGAAGGCAATCTGACATAAGGTGGAAATTAGTGAATTAAAAATCCTTGGTATTCCGATTATCAAAATACTCGGTATTCCGATTATCAAAATCCTCGGTACATTCCGATTATTATTTTCGAGGATATTCATAATCGTAATCGGAATCGAGACTGCAACGTCATTTCGGTAGTTCGAATCCTCGCTTCGAGCTTCTATCTTCAACGGTACACTAGAAGAACATGAATTTTAATTAGCTGACGTGGCAAGTAAAAGAGTAAAAAAATTCAAAGCGGCAATGCATCGAATATCATATTATTATGATTGTATTTTATTTTGCAGGGTAGAACTAGGGAAAAAAAATATATTTTATTTTTAATTTTCAATGCATTGTAAAAATATTTAGGGAAGAAAAGTTATATTTATTTTATTATATATATTATTTATTGCCAAATATTAAAAATAGTTATTAAAAAACAAGAACCATCGATTTTAAACCAATGTTTCTGTGGTAGACAATTAGAGCATATATATATATCGCGTTAAAACGTGCGTCGGCGTCTTGCGATTCCTAATCTCCATTCCTCTCTATTTGTCCACATGTCCTCTCTCAGATCTCTCTCTTCCATCTCTTTTTGTATGCCTTCTCTCCAGCTCTTTCGTGGTCTTCCTCTTCTTCTTCTTCCTCTGGGGTTCCACTGTAATATTTTCTTTGGGATTCTGTCTGGTGGCATTCTTTGAACATGCCCGTACCATATCAACTGTTTAGTTCTTATTTCGTCTGTGATGTCGTGCTGTACTCCCATTATTTGTTTTATCCTCTCATTTGTAACTCTTTCTAGTCTTGATTTCCCCGCTGCTCGTCTCCAGTAATCCATTTCTGTGGCTCTAATTTTTCTTTCGATCTTTTCTTTCAAAGGCCATACTTCGCAACCGTACACTATTATGCTCTTCACTATCGTGTCGTAAATTCTTTTTTTGTTGTTGTTACTTATTGTTCTATCCCACAGTACTCCGTTTAACATTGATATTGCTCTTCTTCCTTTCATATTTCTGTCCAATATTGCTTCTTCGAGTGTCCCATCCTTTGATATTCTCATTCCTAAGTAATTGTAAGCTGACGTGTGTTTGATTTTTTGTCCATTTGATAATTGTCAGTCCTGTTGCACTCCCCCAATACACATATATTCCGTTTTTTCTACATTAACCTCTAGTCCCCAAATTTTATATTCTTCTATAAGTTTTCGTGTCATATACTCTGTGTCGTCTATGTCTTGGCCGACTATAATTTGATCGTCTGCGAATGAGAGTGTGTATAATGTTGTGTCCTCATCTAAAGGTATGCCCATGTTTTGGCATTTCCGTTTCCAATTCGCTAGTGCCCGTTCCAAATATATTTTAAATAATGTTTGTGACAAGCAACACCCTTTTTCAGCCCTTTTGTGATATTAAACCCTGTTGTTAGGTTTTGTCCAACTTTAATTCTTGATTTGGTTTTATTGTATAATGACTTTACTCCTTTTATCAGTTCAATATTAATGTTGGAAGTTTCCAGAGTTTCCCAAAGTTTAATTAAGGGTACGCTGTCGTATGCTTTCTTTAGGTCAACGTACAGTATATGGATCTCTTGATTGAATGCTAGTTTTTTTTCTATAATTTGTGTTAGTGAGAATAGATGGTCAATCGTTGATCTTCCCGCTCTAAATCCGGCTTGCTCTTCTGCTTCCATTTCCGTGTATTCCCTTTCGATTCTGTTTTTTAAGATCTTGCCATATATTCTACTGATTGTGTTTGTTACGGCAATTCCTCGATAATTGTCGCATTTGCTTTTGTCCCCCTTTTTGTGTATTGTTGACATATGTGATATTTTCCATTCTTCTGGGACTTCGGACTGATTAATACACCTTTGAAATAGATCTTGCAGCATTTTATATAATTTATCTGTTCCGTATTTAAATAATTCTCCTACAATATTTCCTGGGCCCGGGGCTTTGTTATTTTTTAAAGATTTACATACTTCCTTCACTTCTTTTGTATTAATTCTAATAGGGGATCCTTGCGTATTAATTCTATCATTCATATATTCTGTGTTCTTAAATTCTTCTCTGTCTTCAGTTAACATTTTTTCGAAGTATTGTTGCCAATTTTGTGCTGTTATTGGTGAGATTATGTCCTTGGTATTATCTTTCCTCATGTTTTTTAGTATTCTCCAGCTTTCTGTACTTCTTCTACCTCCCAGATACGTATTTATTCTAGAACATGTTCTTTCCCATTTCTCATTCTTTTTTCTGCAAACTAATTTTCTAACTCTCGCTTGTGCTTCTTTAAATTTTATTTTGTCTTCTATAGTTTTTGAGCTTAGGTATTTTTGGTATTTCTTTCTTTTTTCGTTTATTTCTATTTCTATTTCTTGGTCCCACCAATACGGTTTTCTTTTGTTTTTTATATTTGCCTTTTGACCTAGTGCTTCTTCTGCTGCCGAATGCATACATTTTTTAATATGTTTATATTGTTCTTCTATACTGCTAAATTTTGTTGTCTCTATTTTCATGTCCAATCTGTTCTGATATAATTTTCTAATGCTTTCCTGGTCTAGATTTTCTATGTTGTATCTAATTTCCGTTAGTTCTTCTTTTACGTCTTGCTCTTTAGCGATTTCTGTTTTCTGTTTTCTATTTATTGGTGCCGTTATTTTAGTTTTCAGAAAATAATGATCGCTACCGCATGATGGTCCCCTATGTACTCTAACATCTTGGAACTTTATATGTGAGTTTTGTCTGCTTATCATAAGATCTATAATGCTTTTCTGGTTTTTTGTTGGCTGCGTCCATGTGTATTTGTGTATGTCACGATGTTTAAAGAATCCATTCAAGATGGTTAAATGATTCTGTTCGCATATATCTATTAGTCTTTGACCGTTGTCTTCTCCATATTTTCCCACTACCTTGCATATATTTAATATATAAAAAAACTAATAATTTTAACATAGTGCATTGTTAACGAGAAAAAATAAATAATAAATAAAAACAAATAAAACCTTGGCAAACAAAACGAGTATAAACTTAAAAATAACATTAAAACAAAAAACAAGTATCAAAAACGTAAATTTAAAAAATTGTCCGATCCAGGTTCTTTAGAGAAAGTCTATTTCTTGTGGAATTAGTTAACTGCCTGGCCTTGGAAAACACTCTTTTAGAATGTACAGAAGTTACAAGAATGTTTAAGTACTAGATCGTACAGTTCTAAAAAACTAAGTTTGTGTTTGGCCCAAAATTCTAAAAGACGATCTTTTCCATCTCCAAATACTGTAACAGTTTTCTCACCCCTGCTAGCCGGAGTTGAATAAGTCTTAACCTCGTATACTCAAATGCACCGAATCGATTATTTATGTTTTCAAACAATTTTAATTTTATGGCCGAGCCTTCATCAGTGTCAGTATTGGTGTTTTCTAAGAAATACTGGAAGCCACGGACTAAAGAAATTACCATTGACAAAGTAGGGTAGCTTTGACTAGAAATTATTGTTGTCATATCATCAGCAGGTTTTAAGACTTTTATAAGGTCATTAATAATATTCCACTCCTCTACTGAAGGAAAATCATTTTGACGAACTGGCCAAAGCATTATGTAAAGGGTCTTTTATTTCAGTTAGTCTTTTTAGCATGATAAAGCATGAGTTCCATCGAGTCGGCACATCTTATTTTACTTTAAACAGGGGTAATTGCATTTGATCTTAAACTGATTTTAACTTGTCACTATTGTGCTTGAAATGACCTACTAGTCGACGACATTTTTTTAAAATCGCATCTAAGGTCTCACTGCTTTTTAAAAAATTACTCACTGCTTGTGTCAGGATAAACGGAGCTTATACGGACTGGTTTAGTATCGAAAAAGGTGTGAGACAGGGATGTGTGGTTTTGCCATGGCTGTTTAACTTATACATAGACGATTGTTTAAAAGATTTGAAAGAGAGTGCGTATGGATTGAAGATGAATGATTTGATCGTCAAATGCCTTCTTTAGGCCATGATAAAGTCATATTAGCGTCATCTGAAGAAGACTTGCAGGCGATGGTTAATGTTATGCATAATGCCCTGAAAAATAAATGTAAGCAAAACGAAAGTAATGGTCTTTGAAAAAGAAGAAAGCATGACAAGCTGTGAAGTTCTGATTAAGGGATAAATAGTGGAACAAGTTAATTAGTTTGTATACTTGGGTTAAAAGTTTACGAGAGATGGAAAGTATGAACAGCCAGGAAGTGTCAAAAAAGGCACGTCTGGCTGTGCATAGAGAAGTGTTGGTTCCTACACTTATGTATGATAGTGAATGTTGGGTTTGACAGAAGAAGCAAAAAAATAGGATTAATGCTGCGAAGATAAGTAGTCTGAGAAGTATAGCAGAAGTGACTCAGTTGGATAAAGTGAAGCATAGTAAGATAAGAGAGCGCTGTGGTGTAAAAGAAGATGTGGTTACAAAGTTAGATAAAGGAATGCTTAGATGGTTTGGACACGTAGAAAGGGTGGATGAAGAAAGATTGACGAAACAAATTTATAAGGAAAGTGTGAATGGACAAGTCGGTAGGGGTCGACCTCGGCGAACATATCTCGATCAGATCAACATTGTTTTGAAAAATGGCCAGGTCAAGAGTACCAACAACCGACGAGCATGTATGAGAGTACTGATGAAAGTAAAGAAAGAACCGTAGCAAGTTGAAGGAAGTGGTCTCTGCCTACCCCTACGGGAATGTATGTACAAATAAGGATACAGTTAACTCTGAGATTTTGTAAAGGTTGACATAAAAAACGAGGAACTCCCTTGCAGCATTTTACTCAACATCTTCTATTTTTGTACCCTGGAAGTAACACGATTAACGAGGCAAAAAGAACTTATTATCTATGAGTTAGTTTATTCCGCATTACTTCCTTACTTTTTACCAGAACTTGAAGACCAAAATAGTGCACTCCTTTGCACGGAGGATGAAGATGATTAATCCTCTTGGTCGCTGAATCCAAAATTTCCACAAAAAACTTATATAAAACTTGCATGTTAAAGGCCGATTCTCACTTTAGTGAAAGGTAAGTGGCAAGGTAGGCAAGGCAACAGCTCGGCAAAAAATCATTTATCATTGATTCTTATGAATTTTGCGGGGTTTAATTCACACTACACGTGCACATATGCCTCTGAGACCTGGACTTTAAAAATGGCCAATCAAAGAATAATAGATGCTTTTGAAATGTGGACCTACAGAAGAATGCTGCGAATATCATACACAGAACACCTTACTAACGTGTCAATTCTTAAAAAACTAAAAATCACCACAAGGCTATCAACCAGGATAAACCAATCATACCTACGGTATTTTGGACACATTTTAAGAAGAACGAATGGGCTGAAAAAACTTATTGTAGAGGGAAAATCAATGGTAAACGACCAAGGGGAAGGTCTCTGACGCGCTGCAAGAAGCTTCTCTTGCAGCTCAAGACACAGAAGGATTGAGAACTACGATCCGAGCAATTGAGACATGATGTAACCATACCTACTCGAGAGTAATAGGACAAGAGAAAGACACGTGCAACGTCTCGGCAATCCTTGGCCTTTGCACGCGTTGTTCTTTCAAAACAATATTTGCCAAACATGTGCCGTGCCGTTGCCGATCCGCTTCCTTGTAAAATGTACATCTAGTGAAAATCGGCCTTAAGTAATTTTAAAACTGTTTTCAAACAATTTGAATACGATATTAAAGCTTTTTATTAAAATATTTTCTTATAATAAATTTAATATTTTAAATTGTAGTTGGTTAGTGAACTATACCTTACAGGTTGAATGATAGTTTGAAGAAAAACCAGAAATGGACCTCCCCACAATAATTATTACTTAAATACTTAAATGCAACTTTAAATCGCTTTATGTAAAAAAAAAGGGTAAGGTAAGTAGAAGGTCAAACGCATTGGGGATTGATAGTAGTGTTTCATAAAATTATGCAATGATGCATCTTCATTGAGGATGGTTCAAACTGGTTCCAGCGCCTCATTTAAACTGATTTTAATTTGCATAAATTTTTTGTGTTTTTTACGGCGATTGATAAAAATCATTAATAGTCGTATTTCGTATCAGAAACAGTGATTTTATCAAATATTTTTAAAATGTTAAAGGTTAGCAAGAGCTCGAGACGAATGGGAATCAGCAGCTCTTCAAAACGCCAACACGAAATGTAATGGTCTTCTTCCGTTATGGGGTCCACAAGTACCAGAGTCATCCTTCGCCAGTTGTCTTGCTAGGCATAACACTTATCTACAAGAGAGTACGAGTCACAGAGACATTGGACACAATTCCACTATTCATGACTTGAAAATTTTGTTGTTAAAATTTGCTCAGGAAAAATCGTTCCATGAAGATACCGGCGGAGGAGGACCACAGAGTAATATGCATCTTATACCATATTTGGTTCACGTGGCTTTATATGTTATAAATACGTAAGTAAAATTATATGTTTAACGATTCAACTATGGCAATTATAGAAACTATTTTCAATGGAATTTTTGATGTGAAACATCTAATTAAACCGACAGCTGGCGTGACGACCGTCAGTCTTCCGTCCGACAAAAAATACCTTGGCATAGTAACTAAAAAAATTAAATCTTAACAATAAGAATGTTTGTTTGAAATTGTTAGTTACTGTGGCGGACATACCGCCCAATTGGAGGTGCAATAAAAACCCTAGAATTTATTTGAGAAGCAGACACACTCGCATTTATGATAGAGTCCTGCCTGCAGATTTATGATAGGGATAAGTAAGTAATCCTTTGGTCGGTGGTAGGCCCTGTAAAAATATATGGCATTGCAGCCTTTGTAACGGGCCGACCGAGCAGGAAAGAATGGAAGACCCTACGCAGGTAAAAATAGTTGTAGACCTTGTAGGGCAGAGTATCCATAACTTAGCTACTAAGAACATCAGTCACTTAGACATCATTAGGTGCACACCGTATCGTCCTCCAGCCAAAACTTCCAGTTAAAAGTATTTGTTGTTAATTCAATCACACCCTTACGCATCGACCTGTTTACAATTTACAATACTTTAGCACTCATATTTAAAATATCAAAGAAAAGTATGAAGAAAATGTAGCATATTTATATTAAGTGATTATTAAGTAGTTTGTATTTAGTTTTTTTAGTAAACCATGCATATTTTCTATACAAAATATTATCGATGTTTCACATCTACCAGGCGTCCCAAGACGACTGATTTTCTTTTTTCTTTAAAATTTAAGAATAAGTTACATTTAGTATGATTTTTCTATTTTGATTAAATATATATCAGTGAGATTCTTTATTTGGTTTATTTTATTAAGTAGTTTAATAATAATAAAAAACATGTTAATTTTGTGATTTATAAAAATATATTTTTTGCAGTACAAGAGTAAATAAGAGGGAAGAAACCAATTTAATATCCTTCCTTGAAACGAGCAATTCAGAAAAATTGATCGAATCATCATACGACGCTGAAGGCCCTCTTTATTGGACGACCATATCAATTTTACTCCATTCTCTGCAACAGTGGCAAGCGCACCGAATTTCACATATTAAAAGATTAATAATTTTAGCGCACGTTCGACATTGTCAACCGTTAGGTCCTGTTAAAAATTTGTCTGACAAAACGGTTAAAGAGTATGGCGTCTATAAACCTTATTTAATTTTCTTTGGACTCGTAGATGGAATTTACAATAATTTTTTTAAGGTAAGTTTCAACAAATAGTTTAAAAAATAAATAGAATAAAAAATTACACATTCGGATTTGGAATATTTATTTTTACAAATTTCAGACTTTTAAATTAGATTGAATCAAATAATTCCTAATTAAATAAACAATGAATGTTACATTTGTTTTGTATTAATATTTTTTAGAATGTGGGAGGTTCCGATGAACAGTGGTCAAATAATTTAGCAGATTATATTCGTCACAATGATGAAGCATTGATAAAATCTTCGGAGAAGCTGTTGGCTGCTTATACCGATGAATATTTATCTTGTACTTCCTTTCCCGAATTTTGTGATGTAATAGGTAAGCATTAAATTTAAAAAAATAAATGATCACAAGAAACAAATACCAAGTGTCATAGGTTTTCATAGGGTTGTAGTATGAGAAAACTACAACGACGTTGTTCTAGTTCTTAAAATTGCTATGAAGAACTCAAAATTAAACAATTTTTTTTTAAATGTAGAACAGATTTGTGTGTGTGTGTTGTGTGAGTTGTGTTGTGTGTGTTTTGTGAGTTGAGTTGTGTGTTGAGCTGTGTTGTGTTGTATGTGTGAGTTGTGTTATGTTGTGGTTTTCTTTGCTAAGCAAAGGAATCAGAACCTTTACAGTCCCCCGCAGTGGCATAGGAAGTATTCCCCGTCTCCTCTTCAATATATAAACAGCATTCACTGTTCTCAGCCCCTCCTAACCCACAAATATTTTTGCAGAGTCGACAATGTCCTGTCAGCAGGCCCACTATTACTCTTAGTCTATCGGTTAAGGTTAAGCAGACTAGGATTCTTTGATGAACTTTTTCGCTTGCCTCTGACCTCCGTTTAACCAGAGCTATTTTGGCCAGTGTATCTGCCTCCTCTTTCCTTCTAACCCCAAATGTCCTGGGATCCATACCAGTATGGCCTTCAGCACGGCTTGGCTATCAGAACAGATTACCTTTCTTTTACTTTACTTTTATTTACAAAGTTTTCTGATTATCTTAGTAAAGTGCTCAATGGCGTAGAGTGTCGACCCACACTAATCGCCATCTTTATTTTCTTTGATTTTTTGTACTCACCCATTCCATACTTTTCCGAAAACATCTGACATTATCTACTATTCAGAATTGGTTGATCCACGATGCTTGATAGGTACGGAGATGAACAGTTTTCCTGAAAAAACAGGCGAACATTTGACTTTTTTTTGGTTTTGACTAATCTTGGCCATACGACCATTCGGTCGACTGCTTAATTCCCGATTCCTAAGAATGGATCCATGATTGGTCACGTGTCACGATCTTGAAGCACTACAAATTGTTTTAGACATCTCCTTACACCAATCGACACTTGCTACTTTTGAATTGTAAAATGATCCGTGATCCAACATACATATAGTTTGTTGATAACTTAATATTCTTGCAATACATTATGTATGCTGGTGGAACTAATGCAGGATATCTCTATCTCATATGTTACATGACGATTTTTCCAAAATCAATTTACGCACAGCATCTATTTTTTCTTGCACCACAATTGATTTTGGACGACCACGAAATTCGTCCGTGAGCTAACGACAGCCATTATAAAATTTACCCCAACTAGTAAAATATAGTAGTTTTTGATGGTGCTTCAAAGAATTAAGTTCATAGACGACGAATATTGTGAAAAATGAGTGTTTTTTTTGTTGAGACAAAATTTCAGATTACACCTAGCAACATTAATGTTTTCAGTTCTGTAATAGTAAATAGTCGTCAGCAAACTGTATGCAAAGGTATTTGATTAAAAGAGTAACAAATGAAGCAAATGAGAAGATATGGGATGTGTAAGCGGGATTTAAGATAGAAAGAGAATGCATGGATCAGGTCTTTTCATTACGAAGCATAGAAAAAATTTTGGCTGTAAGTTAAAAGGTTTACTGCGCTTTTGTAAACTGTAAACCATGCCCCAAAAATAAAAGGAATAAAAGTAAATATAAGCAAATTAAGATCAATACTGCGGAGAAGTATATTAATAATACTCGAAGTATAGCTGAAGTGACTGATGGATAAAGTGAGGTGATAGTGTGATAAGGGAACGCTGTGGTATGAAAGATGTAGAAACAAAGGAATGCTTGGATACATCTGACAAGTCGAGAGGATGGATAAAAGAAGATTGACGAAACAGATATATAATGCCAGTGTGAATGGGCAAGTCGGTAGAAGTCGACCTCGGCAAACGTATTTTGATCAGATCGACATTGTTTTTAAAAAAGCGCAGGTCAAGAGTACCAATAACAGACGAGCATGAAAGTAAAAGAAGCGAAAGACGTGTTAAAGAATCGTAGCAAGTGGAAAGAAGTGATCTCTGTCTACCACTATGGAAAAAAGGCGGCTATATGTAGAGATGATTTTTTTAAAAAGAGACCTGTCAAACGAAACGTCTTTTGAGTGTCAATTTTATTCCGAATTGGTGGTTTCCACCGAACCACACCTTTACTTCTTTAACATGATTACATATTCCCGTTTAAGAATATACGCTTTGTTTAATGTTAAGCAGGTTTTTTTTGACTTTTCATTCTACACCAACTGATTTAACCGGAAGTGGTCCCTAATATAATATATGTGATGTAAATTTATTCATGTTTATAATTAATGAAATTTTTATTTTGTTTTAGGTTTGCTCGACGTTATTGCAAGTCCAGATACGTTTATAAGTGACACGCTGAATGAAATATCTTAATATGTATAAACAAATTTCCGATTTTAATTGTAAACAAAGGCTGTACACTGTTTTTACTAATCGCTTGCTGCTAGGTTGTAACCTAAATAAATGTAGCATATATTCGCTTGTTGGAGTTTTTAGATAAACTAAATTATTGTAACTATTATGAATTTAAATATATTATTTGAATTATTAGTATTTTTGCAAAATAAAATTTAAATATAGGTAAACTTGATTTATATTACATAAATAATATAAACTGCAATACAGGTTATTCAATACAACGCATAAAAGTAAAAAAGGAATAAAAAAAACATTGATTATTGAAAAAACGACATAGGTGGTAAATAACAAAAAAATTTCCAAACAACCAGTTTACAATCTGTTGACGCCAAATATTTTTGGGTTTACAGGAAGTATTCAATAACCAATTAAAAAACAATGGCGGATATATATATATATATATATATATATATATATATATATATAAATATATACTCCAAAGGCATCCTCATTTACAGTTTTCAATATTTTTAATTTTTTTTTGTTTTTACCTAAAACCATCCGTGTTCTTGCTTTTGGTTTTGTTAAATATCTCGCTATTAAGCTTATTATTCATGGCTGTACCATTAAGATTTAAATTGTATATTCTAAACGGTAAAAAAAATAGTTCCAGATTAGGTTATTAAAGGTTTGTTCCAACTACTACTTACACATTAATTTTGATGCATGGTCTATTGTAGAAACTGTTTGGACTGACATGCGCATTGAGTTTGGTCAATGAGTAGTTGGGTTGTTAGTCATTTACATAAAACAGTCACAGAACCGTTCTACGTTCATATTTTCTAGTATTACTCAAGTTAAGAATAAATTCAATTACAACGAGGAAGAGTTCATTGCAAAAAAATTTTTTTGTTGAAACCGACAATTTTTCTAACCTAAAAACCACTTCTGAGCGGCCCCGAGTTCTTTTACCAACCTTATTGAGTTTTTGCCAACCATATTGAGTCACTAGCCAGTGACTTATCTATCCAATTACTATACTATTACGTCACGCTTTAGTGACATTCCGAGCCAATCAAAAGCTGGCAAATGTGACCAATCTGAAACTGGAGTTCTAAGACAAGGCTCCTTTTTTTGTTTTTGGAACGAAGTTCCTTATCGTACGGCGGATGGGGGCGTCACGAAACAGCAGCAATAACGCGCATGCGCATTCTGTTGTACAGGAGAGGAGATGCGTGGCATAGAAATACTTAGCAACGTGACGTCTATTTGTGTAGTCCACATGTTTGTCAAAAAATATTTAAAATATAATACTTTTATCGATAATATTATACTACGAAAGGAACTTCATTCCAACTGAGTGTTCCACGACACTCGCGCACTTTTTTTATTGACGTACGTTATTTTTACACTTAATTTTAGAAGAGAACGTGTTTTTTACTTATGCCTGTTTCTATAAATAATTATCCCTCATCATTTCGATATTCTGAGTTATTTTCTGGAAGCCTTCACGGTACAAACTATAATTTGACAATAAACTTTTGTGTCTGGCATAGCGTATGTTTACTGGAATGAATATAGTACAAACACAGTTATGCATAATCGGCAACAGCGCACTGCCTTCGTTTTACGTCACGCGGCGTAGTGGGGTATTCTACAATAGATTAGGATGTTACCTTGCCAACGACAGACATTTTCGAAAAAATTTCTTATGAGAATGTTTTATTCATTTTATTTTAGTTTGTTTTTAGATTCAATTTTTAGAGTATCTAATCCTTTTTGTTTCGTTTTATTTAAGCTCATTTTGTTATGTTTTTATTTAATACCACTTAATTATTGAACCAAATTATAGAGTATTAAAAAACTATTATGGTGTTTTATATTTTCATTGAAGGTGATATCATGGAATGGGTACTATACAAGCACAGTAATGCTTAATAAGGATAATTGGTAACAAACGTACTGCCTTAGCTTTGGTTCGTTTTAAGCCGCGCGTCGTAATGGGGCGAGATAAGCAGTAAAATTGGATCATTTTATTTTCTTTCATTTCATTATGAGAGTGACAACTAAAGAATGAGGGTTACTTTTATTTTATAATTAAGTGTTACTTGCAAGGAAAGTTATAAGTTATATATTGCATAACTTTATGAACAGCCAGAACGTGTCAAAAAAGAAACGTCTGGCATAAAGGAGTGATGGTGGTGAATGTTGGGTTTTGCAAAAGAAGCATGAAAATAGGATTAATGCTGCGGATATGAGTAGTCTAAGAAGTATAGCCAGAGTGACTCGGATGGATAAAGTGAAGAATAGTGAGATAAGGGAACGCTGTGTTATGAAAGAAGATTTGGTAACAAAGATAGATAAAGGAACGCTTAGATGGTTTGGACACGTAGAAAGGATGGATGAAGGAAGTTGGACAAAACAGATTTATAAGGAGAGTGTGAATGAACAAGTCGGAGATGTCGACTTCGGCAAATATATCTCAATCAGATCGACATTCGTTTTGAAGAAAGGCCAAATCAAGATAACCGACGGGCTTGTATAAGAGCACTGATGAAAGTAGATGAAGCAAAAGATGTGTGTAAGAACCGTAGCAAGTGTAAGGAAGTGGTCTCTGCCTACCGCTACGGAAAAAAGGCGTAACTATATGTATGTATGCATGCATGGAAATTCTGCGGTAGATTGTGTAAATCTGTATATCTAAATAATAATCATGCTCATTTATTTTTATTCCCTTATTTTGATTATCAAGAGTACGTAAATCCACCACCCTTCAAATAATATAATTAGTGACGACCTGTCAACTCCAACGTCTATACATTTACTGTTATTTGTAAATAGCTTATTAGTTTGCACACAGTTAAACGGTACTCAAACGAATTTTCGTTAAAACATGTCCCCTGAATCATTCTAAATTAAATCTATACATTTTGTACGTAAAAAAATAAACCATTTTTTAGAGAGTTAAATTTATTAAGAACTTTGGTTACGGTTAGGTCCGGTACTTTCACATACAGACAGTTATTCATTGAAGATGAAATTGATCTTAAATGATAACAGAAAATAACTTTCACTTTCTGATAACGTTACCTATCTACTACCAGTTACAATTTTTTGTGTCTTCCAGATGGGTTATCCGCTGTTTGCAATAGTGGAGTGTGATTAACTAAAGATTACAACCCAGGAGCGTGCGCACTGAAACTACGGATGTCCGGGGAGAGTCAGTGTCAACTGACTACCACTACGCTAGGCAAAACAAAGTCTTAAGGGTTTCTAGTGACAACTGACATGGCTCACCCTGTATAAACCCTATTTTTTTCATTTAAAATATTAACACATCGCTAATCGACAGAAAAACTCTCGAGGACGAGAATCTATATTTTTCTTACTAGCACACAGTGATTTTATCTTACTATGGTTTAATATCAGTTTGGAACTACTTAACATCTACATAATTGAGAAAAAATTACTCCATCCTATAGGTAAGAGTTCTGGGTAACTTATCTATAAGAAAAATATCTGGAGGTTAAAATTTATTTATCTATAGGTAAAAATATCAGGGGCCTAAACAAATTAATAGTTTAATAAAACAGAACAACTAGAAATTCTTTAACTTATTGTTTTTCTAAAAAACATTTCATAAAATAAACGTCAAAATTTAAATGAAAAAATATTTTGGCAATAGGAACATACTATAGCGGAGAAATATGTATAAACAATAAGCATTAATTACTTTATTTTAACAGGAATATTTGATCCTACACTCATGAAAACAAAAAATATTCGATAAGTAGCTATGATGACCATTTTAAACTCTGGTTAATAACATTTATTTATTCATTGATTGCACAGGTTCATACCATTAAACTACATTTTCGACATTTTTAAAATTAATTTTTAAGAATTAGTTGAAATACTTAATTAGAGCTTTATGTTCTAATACAACGCATTTTGAAAAGCAAAATGGCATGCGATGCAATTAACAGTTTTAATTAAAACTGGTCTAAGGCGTTATATTTTTGGTGTTTAAGAAATTTTGCAGTCTGGTAAAATATTTAATTCCATAATGCTGACAAAAACCAACAGCTTCGAAAAAAGTATATCGGTTCGAGATCCAGCACGTAAGGAAAGAATAATGATCACGTTGTTGTTAACGCGTGTTTAAACATGTACCATACCGAAATAAACCGTTATTGTCAGGCTCGGCAAAAACTTGACGTAAATATAACAAAATTAAAAAAAATATATTTTCTAAATTTTTTTGAAGGCTATTTATTGGTGTTAATTTTTAAAAGGCTTAGATTTTTGGTGTTTCTTTGTTATTTTCAGCGAATTCTGTTTATGCTAATGTATTAAGTTATATAAATAAAAAAATAAATTTCTACATTTATTAAGGTTTCTTGTATACACCACTCTACTTGGTATTAATGAAGAAAAAATAAATATTAGTTTAAAAAAGCTAAGACAACATGCTTCATAAGAAAACCGAACTAAAAAATTATATTAATTAATAAAAAATAGTTTTACAATCAAAAGCGTGGGGTGCTTTTTATGATGTTTACGGTTTTTTCTTGGAGACTTTACTTTTACCAATATCTGTTTTTATATTAAATATATTAATTGATATAGCGCACCCCACGCTTTTGATTGTAAAATTATCTTTTTATTAATTATTATTTTTCATTTTTTAGTTGGGGTTTTTTTTAATATCCTGATGATCCTGGCCAGGATATTTAAAAACATTTATGAAATTATTGTATTGTCATCGGTCGTCCTTTAAAAGTATACAAAGTTTCAAGTCTATCCAATGTTTTTAAGTGGGTGAAAATCGTGTCCAAAGACTCCGTTACATAGATAGATAGATAAAAGTCAAGCTAATATAAAGACTGTAAAAAATACAAAAAAATGCTGCACGAAAAGACAAAAATTTACTAAAAGTATAATTTTTAATTCTTTTTTAAAACATCCATAGAATTTCTACAAGGCATAAAGCATAAGCTCGAAGATGATTTAAAAAATAAAACGGTATTGCATCAAATATTGTGAAAGTCATGAATCCTATGCATATTGCTATTGTAGAAAACAAAGTTGCAGTACCTGTACTACAAGTACACAGTTTTTCAAACTACATGATGAGACTGGGGCTAAGTTTCTAACGTTAGTTTTTTTTTTAATTATATCCTTAAAACTTTTTCCAACTCTAAGGAAAATCATCATTAATAAGACATAAGTCACAATCACAATAATAAACCATTTTTTTTACATTCTTTTTTAATTTTATGACCAAGAATAAAGTAAAATAGAATTATTATTAAAGACCAAATTCGACGGATTGGGATTACAAAACACGACTATTAGCGAAGAACCCTTCTTGACGGTTACAAAGAAGTATGGCCTAAATTTTAGCGTGTAGGTATAATGTATGGGATAAAATTTAGTATGTTTATATTGGTGTTTTTTTGCTGCTCTTGCAACTCTTTATTAAAAATACATATTTAAAATGGAACGGTATGAAGAATTTCTTTGCGGGAACGAAAACGTAAAAAAATTTATAAAAAACAAGGCTTACAAATTAGAAATTATCATCGCCGAGTATTAGCTGCGACAGGAATATCGAAAAAAGTGCTTTGCTATATTCGCGTGGAGGCACAAGCAGTTAATAATTAAAAGAGTAAAGGTTGAGACATAATAAATGTTTTTTTTACTTCTATTTTCTGAAACCGTGTAGGTACCTTTATTTACTGAGTAATAATTATTTTATAAATTGAATATTTACTCAACTTTACGTGTTTAACAGAATATACTGATAATGTACGATGTTTTTTAAATTGTTAAATAAATCTAAAATTTGTGGAATTATGTAGTGTACATTTGGTACCAATAATTTTTTTTAATTTGACAATGTCAAAAAAAGCAACTCCAAATGATCTCAGAAATTTCCATTTAAATTTTTGTTTACTTTTAATTCCAATACATCCTTAATAGATATATATCCCGGAAAACATACTTAACAATTACTTAACATGAAATTTTTAACAAAGATCACATACAAATCAAAATAATCCACACACACAATGTGTGCGCGCGCGCATTAAACAAAATAAAAGTTTGAATGTTATTCACATTCACAGTCAATAAATTAATCCAAACGAGATGTGCCAAGAGAAAAGATTATCCAGCTAAAGTTCATTATTTAATTCTCAATTTGTATTTTAATTACGACACAAAACTAACCTTCAGATATACTTCTGTTAAATCTATTACCAAAAAATCATGAGACAAGCTAGGTAAAAGAATTTTGGTTGCCGAATAACCCTGCTTGAAGGTAAACAAAGAAGTACGCACGAATATTTTTAAGCGGGAATATGTAATCATGTAGAAGGGGTTATTAGTTGTGGTTTAGTTTTATTTTTAGTTGTTGTATGAGTGCGAGGGTGTACGGGTGTTTTTTGTTACTGTTATATTTATCTATTTAAAATGGGTAGACCACAAAATAAAAAGAAGTACTTTGCTCTGCGGAAACTAAAAAAGTAATTGCTAATGTAATTAAATTTATAAAAAATAATGCAAACATGGCTTGCAAGTTCCAATTGAAAATTATCGTCAAAGGGTATTGGTTGCGACAGGAACATCAAGAAATTTGTTTTACAGAGTCCACAATGAGGCTGAAAGAGTAAAAACAGGTAAGCAACCTTGAATTTCATCTCCAAAAACATCTAACGGAAGGCGTTGCTTTAAAAGTTTCATTTCAAAAGGACAGAGACAAAGAATTAAAGAAATCGTTAATGATTTTCATGTTTTACAGAAGCAAAGATCGACTTTAAAAGCAGTTTTACAAGAAGTACGCGATGCACAACTAGGTTTTGAAGGTGGGCAGTCAAATTTAAGAAAAGTACTATTTAAATTAGGTTTTCGGTAATAAAAAACACCCGATAATAGAGATGTATTAATGGAAAGTTATGATGTAAGATTAAAGCGTGGACAGTGACGATAAAAAAGTTAATAATTAAGAAAGTAATTTTTTATTCTGTCACTGGCGAAAAAAACAACCCCTATTGATCTATCAATTTATGTTTTTTTTTATTTACTTTCAATATAAATACATTTTCTGCTATATAAATATTTGGTAACCGTTACAAAATATTTACGATATGATACCTAATTCGGTATGAAACGGCACTGCACATCTGCTGAATTTGGACTGTTGACACGTCTTTTTCATTAAAAATTCAACTCCAACTAAAAAATGTACAAATGTTCAACAAAAGCTTGCGGAATATTCTCCCATTCATCAATAACAGCCTCTATGAGTTGGTTGTGATAAGCAACAGGAGGTCTACAATTTCGAATCTTTTTTTTTAGATAGTTCCATATATGCTCCATGGGATTCATGTCCCGACTGTTACGTGGCCACTCTAATATAGTAATATTAACATCATTTAGGTAGCCAATAACCTGTCTAGCCACATGGGGACGAGCGTTATCTAGCATTAATAAAAAATTAGGTCCAACAAACGGAGCAAAAGGCATTACATGTTTCGATGTTTCACATCTGGCAGGTGTCCCGCGACTGCACATTATTTTTAAACAGGTTTCACATGGTACAGCTTTTGCAAAACGCTTTCCAATTATTTCACCTAACTTCGTATTAAAAGATTATCTGAAAAATATTGACAATATGTATATTGAAAAGCTGCTGGGTACGACAGGATAACAGTTAAAATGCCGAAGGCTGGACAAAGCGTGGTAACTAGTCTGCTGTACCGCCTTTAACCTTTTTTGGAGGAATGGTAGCGTACCAGACGACTGGTGCAAGGCTGTTATCATGCCGCTTTACAAGGTAAAAGGTTCGCAACAGGACTAAAAACTACCTAGGTATTCGTTTACTCAGCATAGTCGGCAAACTGTATGCAAAGATAATGATTAAAAGAGTGACGAATGAAACTGAGATAATATGGGATGTGCAAGCAGGATTTAGAAAAGGAAGGAGATGTATGGATCAGATCTTTTCATTACTGCTTGTGTCAGGATAAACGGAGCTTACACGGACTTGTTTAACATTGAAAAAGGTGTGAGACAGGGATGAAGGTGTGAGACAGGGATGTGTGGCTTCGTCTTGGCTGTTTAACTTATACATAGACGATTGTTTAAAAGATTTGAAAGAGAGTGCGTATGGATTGAAAATGAATGATTTGATCGTCAAATGCCTTCTTTACGCCGATGATCAAGTCATATTAGCGTCATCTGAAGAGGAGTTGCAGGCGATGGTTAATGTTATGCATGATGCCCTGAAAATCAGGGATGAAAATAAATGTAATGGTTTTTTAAAAAAAAGAAAGCATGACAAACTGTGAAGTTCTGATTAAGGGAGAAAGAGTGGAACAAGTAAATGAGTTTGTATACCTGGGTTTAAAGTTTACAAGAGATGGAAAGTATGCCAGTGACATTGAGCGAAGGGTGTTGGCAGGAAAACAAATGAATGGGGCACTGCATAGCTTTATGAACACCCAGAAAGTGTCAAAAATAGGCAAACGGATTAATGCTGTGGAAATGAGTAGTCTGAGAAGTATAGCTGGAGTGACTCGGTTGGATAAAGTAAAGAATAGTGAGATAAGAGAACGATGTGGTGTAAAAGAAGATGTGGTGTAAAAGAAGATGTGGTTACAAAGATAGATAAAGGAATGCTTAGATGGTTTGGACACGTAGAAAGGATGGATGAAGGAAGATTGACGAAACAAATTTATAAGACGAGTGTGAATGTACAAGTCGGTAGAGGTCGACCTCAGCGAACCTATCTCGATCAGATCGACATTGTTTTGAAGAAAGGCTAGGTCAAGAGTAACAACAACCGACGAGCATATATGAGAGCACTAATGAAAGTGAAGGAAGCAAAAGATGTGTGTAAGAACCGTAGCAAGTAGAAGGAAGTGGTCTCTGCCTACCTCTACGGGAAAAAGGCGTGACTATATGTGTGTATGTATGTAAAAAAATTAGATTTTATGTCTGTTCCTTTAAATTTTCTGTTTCAGTTACCGATGTACCCTAATTTATTTTTTTAGAACAGCCATTTGTAAAGTGTTGCATAAAAATAATTTATTCATAATTTAAATATATTTTGTGTAAAATTCTATACTAGAATTAACAATTTATAATTATCAGGATCAAAGGAAATTACATTACAGAGAAAAAAAAAACTTAACGAAGTATCGTGGAGAATTGAAAAAAAATGTTTGAAAAAAGCGTGAATTTACAAATAATTTTTTGTATTTTCCAGATTTAATAAGCTGAGTTTTTATCTCCACTAATAAACGTTGACTGAATTTATTTTTTTATTTATATACCCAATTATTTTATCGTTTATTCTCCATCCGTAAGAGATTTTTATCACGTTTTCTACTTTCACATGATTATTTACATTAAGGCAAGGAAATAAAATTTATATTAAAGATTAAAGTTTAAAACGAAAACCGGGCCAGTTAAACATAAAAAATTATAAGGACTGAAAAAAAAATGGTGCTTAATATAATTTCCCTAAAATATGTTTGCAAATGTACAAGAGATTCTTCATAATTGAAAGTCGTTATATCTAATATTTATATATACAGGGTGTCCCAAAGAACTTGAATATTTTATCATTTTAATTTGATAAAACAGGAAACTATTGGTATATTCTACTTAAAAAAAGACAAAACAGTCGAAAAAGCACAATTTCTTTTATTATCAAATCAACATTTTTGCTTCTTAATACACTTTTTAAGTAATTCTAGCAAACTAAACACAACTTTGGGATACCTTATATAGCGATATTGGTGTTTAAACATTTTGTTTGTTAAAAGACAGGTACTGTACAATTTTATATTTCCTAAATTACAAAAAAGAAAATATAACAAATATATATATATATATTTATATACTTTTCATTTTAAACTACCTTAATTATAATAAATTTAATATCAATATAAAATTTATAAAATTAAATAAAGCCTAAGTTACACAATAAATACGAATTTTGAAAACAACTAGTTTCTAGTGTATATATTAGATAAATAGTTGAAGCAAAAATGGTTTATTTTATATGCCTTTCAAGTGCCAAAGTACTTCACTATTTGTTTAATAAAATTATTGCTAAGACATTGCATTTTATTGCCTAACGATGGAAGACCCAAATATATTTAGGAGGCCAATAAATTATTATATTAAATGCAAAAAACGTATACAATCCACCACATAATAAAAGGCACCTTAATCTTTATACAAAAGGAAAAAAAAATAAAAACAAGCGAGCCTTACAGTAGTCACATATGATGTGTAACATTTGACATCTCACTTTAGTAATAAGCAATTTTAAAATTATATTCTGAAAAAAATGGGTCAGGTATTATTTGAAATGATTTTTCAAAACAAACAATAATTCTTTTTAATTAAAATTGTATTTTATTTAATTGAAACTGATAGTGACAGAAATCAACCTTAAAATGGCCAACTCTAACCGCGCGCTCATTCGTCAAATCAACTCTCGGAAAAATGGTTTGAAGTCTATCTGACGAACAACTCTAACCGCGCGCTCATTCGTCAAATCAAATGTTACTGTTACACATTTCACGAAATGATCCCCACAAATTGCGAATAAGCGAGAGAAAAGATGTTACACATCAATAAATTGTCCTGTTTTAAATTTAAAAAATTTGTACTTGAATTTTGGAATTGATTAGTAAACAATAAATTAACTTTTGGAAATTTTGCATACCATTTTTTAAAGTATTCAAAAATTAATAAGCAATTAAATCTAACTACAAAGATTCTTATAGAAACATAAATCTAAAGTTTGTATGACACTAGGCGTTTTCTTGTAGAAAATTTGTTACAAGATGGTTTCAATTTCTTTTATGAAGTTAGGCGACTCAAGAAATGTTGCGTGTGGTTCAGTTCAGTATTTATAAACTCAACGGTTTTTGAAAATATCGTGAAAATAGTGATATAATTCGTGTATCTAGGGTCAATAATAACATCAAATGGGGATTGTGAACCTGAAATTCGTAGACGCATTGAACTGGGTAAAACAGCTATGAGCCAACTCTCCAGAGTATGGAAAGATCGCAACATCTCGATCCAAACAAAAAAACTGGTATTCTCAGTTTTTTGGTAAGCTTCGGAAACGTGAGTAATCAAGGCCGCCGATCGACGGAGAATCAATGCGTTCGAAATGTAGTGTTGGCGCAGAATGTTGAGAATCCCATCGACTGCTCGAAGAACAAACGCATACATATTAAAACAAGTAAGAATAGAGCTCCGTTTGTCGAATCAAACTTCGGCGCGGGCTCAGGTTCTTCGGCCACATAATTCGACACGATAATGTGGTGCGCCTCATTGTACAGGGGGTAAAAGACGACGAGGCCAATCACCAATGAGATGGACAGACACCGCTCGCAACTTAACTGGCCCAAACTTAGAGACAGCAACAACAGAGGCTAACAGCAGGCAAAAAATTATTAGTCACGTCCTGGACAGACTGAATAATATCAGAAATACAACACATCATGTATGACGTAATGGACTAAGAAGAGAAAGATATAATAAAAACTAAGGACGGGTCGTGAAAATTCACTGGACTGCAAGAATGAGAAAGGTCGCATATCTGAGGCACATGATGCGTGGCGAGAAATACTCCCTCCTCAGAATTATCATCAAAGGTAAGATATATGGTCGACGAGGAGTGGGTAGTGGCTGCATAACATTCGTGATTGGACTAGTGTCCGAGCTGCATGAGAACTTTTATAGACTGGCCAATGACAGAAATGCGCTTTCTCAAGTGGTCAGATAGCTGATAGGGACTCGAAGTCCATATAGTTGTACCTATATCTTTTGTGTAGCTATAAAAATTATTGCGTCTATTGCAACTGACAGTCTGATTTTAGCTTTTTTACTATCGTCAATTCATTAATCCTTTGTTAAACAGTATTTGTTGTCGTCAGTTTACAAAAGATGCAAACCTCCTGCCAATATTTTTAACATACTTCCAGTACAGTAAAAAAAATGTTATGCACAAGGCGCAAGAATTGCAACAGTGTAAAACTGAACTACTTCAGATTAATTATACACAAGAAATAATGTGTGATCTTGTACCAAATTTTGTACAAGAGAATGCTTAGTGTCACACGTACCCAACACAATTTTGTTTTTTTTTAATTCTATAAAGTTTGTTTTAAACAGAATGAAAAATTAATAGTTATAGATTTAATTTTTTAAATTATGGTCACCAACCCAAAGAGGAGATCCTAAGAAAATTCAATTAAGTATGTCCAGTGCACAATTTTTGAGTTATAAACACTTCCAAATGTGAATTTTATAATTAATTATTTCTTAATATAAGTCACTGTATAGAATCCCAGTTTAAAATAGAAAGTACAACAAACAATCCAATACCAAAATGATTTTAATCTCTGGTAAAGTTGCAGAGTTAATTTAATCTTGATCTTTTTATGTAAATCTAACTACAAACAATTAAGCTACTAAAACTAAAGCTACTTCATTAAAATATTTTTTTATTTAAGTAAACTATTAACTTTGTTGTTTTGAAAGTGATAACACAATTATGTTAGGATTTTACAAAAAGTATTATCAATTATCAATACCTACCTTATGGTTCACGATCAGAAATAAAATTTCTTAAACCTTTATGAACAAGACCTACTTTTTATTATTTTTAAAGTAACAAGTGTAAATATTTTAAGTGTTTACAACAGTATATATTTAGTAAGTAGCACTCACATTATATTTTGCTTAAAATGTATCGATAATGTTAATCTAATCTTTAAATGTTCAGTGTTATTAGTTCAATATTATCGGTCAGGGTTTTTAAACGACTTAACATAATATTTTTATTAACAAAAAAGACAATTGTACAATAGGTTTGGTCAGTTTGGATTCTGAAAGGCAAATAAATAAATTGCTTAAATCCATGTCATATTTCATTTAAGTATATTTTTGTTGTTGCAAAACAATAAGACAATTAAAACGAATGTTATCGTTGTTTTAAATTACATGAATTTAGACAACCGTCAAAATATATTTACAAAAAGAGTTAATGTATAAGAATAATCAATAAAGATCAATATTTAACAATTAATTATAAAACATAAATGTTTTAAAAACTTGTCATTTTTAACGGTAGAACTGAACATTATAAAATAAATAAAATTATAATACATGATTTTTTTATAGACATTCTTACTTATTTAACAATCAATTCTTTTCGTGCTGTTTCATCAATTTTTGTTTGCTGATTCAAAAAGTTCATAATTTTTTAAAACTGTAACTACACATATCACTGTGAATGAACGTGAGCTACTATACTGACCATCAATAAGAATTATATTACTCTAGAGACTGTCGCCTAATGAGAGCCGATACAAACTTTTGCAAAATATTCTATAAGTCAAAGTGTATGGAACTAAAGGACCAGCCAGAAGACGAATATCGTGGCTGAAAAACTTAAGAGCTTGATTCAGCCAGACAACAACTCAGCTATTCCGAGCTGCAGTCTATAAAGTGCGAATAGCCAACATCCGGAACGGATAGGCACTACAAGAAGAAAAAGAGACTGTCGAGTTTACTAATTATTAGTGAGAATTGAAACTAAAAGTTACTTATATATATATATATATATATATATATACGCGGTGGCTTGAAATTTGACTATCAATTGTAGGAAAAACTAAGATCAACAACTTGTAATTAATAATATTAATTTAATTATAACAAGCTAATAATTATTAGGTACTTCTTAACTTTTTGTATCAGTTGTTTATAAAAAAATGTAGCTATTAGAATAGAATTATTATTGAAAGGCACAGCTTAGCAGAGTGGGATTAGAACGATTACCGAAGAACCTGATTCACGAAAACAAAGTACGCGCCTAAATTTTAGCGGGTTTTCTGTGGAAAGCTAGAAAGTTTTTTACTCCTGATCAACTATTGACGACGTACAAGGCTCAAATCCGACCTCTACTGGAGTATTGCTCACACACCAAAGCATTCTCTTCGTCTTCTAGATTCCATTCAGAAAAGGGCCATTTGGTTGATAAACAGCTCAACTCTCACCCTTCATCCACTAGAACATAGAAGAAGAGTTACTCTCAAGATTGACACTACAAGGACCAATCTTCATCAAGAATTCTTCTTTTATAGGGCTGCTACGGAATGGAAAAGCTTCCAAAATCAGTTTTTTCAGAGAGCTATGGCCTGCAAATTTTTAAAAGCGGGTCCACAATCATCTCTTTTCTATAATCCCTCCTCCTTCGCAGTCGCAGTCCACGGCCTACCCTTTTTGTGACTATTTTCAGTAAAAAAAATTAAAATAATATATAGGTTAAAATTTACTGTATCTGTGTGAATGTTTTGTGCTGCTCTTGTATTTTATACTACAAAATACAAATTTAAAATGGGCAGACCGAACGTTAAGAACTACTCTGAAGAAAGAGTTTATTACTAGTGACATTAAATTTGTGAAAAACGAAGCGAAACACGGCTTGCAAATTCTAATTGGAAGTTATCGTCGCAGAGTATTTTGGCTGCGACAGAAATATCGAAATAGGTGTTAGGCAATGTTCGCGAGAAGGCGCAAGCCGTTAATATGTTGAAGATCAAACTTGGAAGTTCAAATATATTTATTTATATCAGGTTTTATAAGTATATCCATGTTTTTGATATTTTGAAGTTTAGTAGTTGTCAAGTAGTTTTTATATGACATTTTTCAGTTAATAAAATTATTATTTCGTTTTCTTTTCTCGAGAGTTTATACGATTAATATCCATTGTGAATCATTTACTTCAATTTAATACGATAAATAAGCAAGTACATATTAAAACATAATAATTACTTTAACTTTTGTTCGCTGAAATCGTTCCAAACCTTTGTTTACAAAGTAATGATTATTTTACATGCATTTACGTGGTATATTTGGTACCATTTTTTTTTTATTTTGTCATTGGCGAAAAAAGCAACTCCTTATTATCTCAAAGGTTTCATATTTTTTTTTATTAACTTTCGATTCCAATACATTTTCTGATAGATAAATATTCGGTAACTGTTACAAAATATTTAGGATACGTCATTGAGAACCAATTTGGCAGTTGATGGGCTCTTTTGTTAAAAGTGGAGTGGCGGTGATGGAAGTGTGCCCTTCAATAGTAACTTATCTCTACCTACATCTTATTAGTGAATGCGCATGTGTGGTTGTGTAATGTTTACAAATTGAAGGATGCAAATACAGTTAAAAATCATCCGATTCTATTTTATAAAAACTTAATAAAAAAAAAATATCTCAAACCTGTTAGTAAAATGTTAAGACTTAGAACGTCAAACCAACAATTTAAAAAATCGTTTGTCAACACTGTAAGAACATTCAATTTTAAGCCAGAGTTTAGTTTGGTTTCTGCAGAAACACTTATCATTTAACTGCGCTTGCAAATAGTTTGTAAACTATTATTTAACTAATCACGGTAATACATACCTGATGACATGTATCTCATACAGAAGCCTAAACGAAAGGAAATGTTGATTACCAGTGTTCAGGATTACCTTTATAAATTACTGACTTTGATAAAATCATAAAAAAATATTAATAGAATACAGAAAATTATTCAGATCTACATTTAAAAATGACAAATAAGATTATTTTCCCACTTTTGCTCTCAACAATCGTAATTAATAATAAAAAAATAAAGCCAATATAAGAAAAGTTGCGATGAACAAATTCTTACTCATTTCTGGGAGATACCGTTGTCTGCGCCGGGGACTGGTCCGTTTCAGATTCGCTTACTTCAGTCTTTGGCTTGTTCTGCAAACTCTTGCGTAACTCGTCAACTTGAGTACCGGTGTAGAGACGTTTTATGCCGCGCGGTAACGCACGACACGATTGTAAATTTATGGAATACAATTTCGGACATTTTTCCAATACTGCTTTTACTGGTTCAAGGCTAACAGAAGAACCACAAAGATTGAGAAACCTGAAAAAGCAAAACATTTTAATACAATAAAAATAGGCTTGTTTTGACATTAAATATTTCAAGATTTGTAAATATCAGTGGTCTGGGTGCGACCCGAGAGGTCCGCACGACTAACTTCCCAGTGGAAATAATGAAAAAATACCATATGTTTTGTTATAATTATTAAAATTATTATAAAAAGTTATTTTTGCAGTTCTAGAAATGCAGCTATGCAGTTGGAAAATAACACGACAAATTTTAATTTATGATTTGTTGTCATTTATACCTATCACAACAATAAATGAGAAAGTTATTTTTAAAACCAACTTGTAAATGAATCACAAACTTGTTGCGTAAAACTTACCTTATTTTTGATTCTGATCCTTTTTCAGCCAATGCCAAAACGGCTGCGTCTAGAGGGTTTGTAGCGGTACTCCAAGCTAAATCAACTTCAACCAAACTGTGAGACCATTTCTGAACAATTAACTCCAAACCGGAATTTTGTAACCTGGTTATGAAACAAGCTACAAAACAAATTATTATTAAAAACGATTGTTAAAAATAATTTTTTTTAATATCTATTATTTCGAATGTTCAAACTTGAGTCTATCTATATTTTATGTAACTGAATTGTTAATACAGAAAACCAGAGAACAACAAACCAAGGAGAAGCAACGAAAGCCTGTTTTGAGCACACATTTCCTGAAGGCGCATGACACAAATATGGTGTACAAAGAAAGTCCACCTACAGGTGACATGCAGTACGAGCGCACTTATTGACGTTGGTAGAAAGAGTGACGTACACGCGAAGTCACTGCTTCATATGGGTAACGTGCACAACTAATATAATAATAATAATTTTATTTACCAAATATGTGTCACAAAGAAATATACATACAAATAGTCACGCCTTTATTCCGTAGGGGTAGGCAGAGACCAGTACCTTCCACTTGCTCCGGTTTTAACACATATCGTTTGTTTCCTCTACTTTCATCAGTGCTTTCATACATACTCGTCGGTTGTTGGTTCTCTTGACCTGGCCTTTCTTCAAAACAATGTTGATCTGATCGAGATATTTTCGCCGAGGTCGACCTCTACCGACTTGTCCGTTCACACTTGCCTTATAAATTTGTTTCGTCAATCTTCCTTCATCCATCCTTTCTAGGTGTCCAAACCATCTAAGCATTCCTTTATCTATCTTTGTAACCTCATCTTCTTTTACACCACAGCACTCTCTTATCTTACTATTCTTCACTTTATCCAACTGAGTCACACCTGCTATACTTCTCAGACTACTTATCTCCGCAGCATTAATCCTATTTTCATGATTTTTCTGCCAAACCCAACATTCACTACCATTCATATGTATAGGAACCAACACTCCTTTATGCACAGCCAGACGTGCCTTTTTTGATACTTTCTGGCTGTTCATAAATCTATGCATCTGCGACGAAGGCAATCTTCTCGCAGACGAACAAATGCAAATGGAGGTGTCTACTTCAGATCCTCCTAGCAACCAAATCTCACAGGAAGCTGAGAGGGTACTTTTAAAATCACCCACTCCCGAGAAAACGGACCTGACAACAGGGGGCGAGGCTACGCAAACGGCCAGCATAAACCTGAACAAGAAGGTCAAACTTGCCGGCGCGACGAGAAAACGTCTTAGCCGATTGATCAAGAGCGGGATACCTCACGAAACCGCCTTAAATCAAATACTAAAAGAACGGGATGAGAGAAGAAGCGGGGATCAATCCCCCCCCCAGCTCTCACCAGCAAGCGAATTCGCTCGGATGGTAGCACTCCAGAAGCGGCGGCGAACATTCAAACGAACAAAAACGCTCCTTTGCAGCTGTAGCTCAGGGCATATGGTGGGCATAATCCACCTAGAACACCCAAATGCTCAGCTGTCAAACGAACAGCTACGCTGCTACAGCGCGATCCATCATGGACACTGTAAATAAACTACCGGACGATGGTCCACAAGTGCGATTCCAGAGCTGCACCATTTGACCTGGAATTCTCCTTTTGTCCTGTACAGACGCTGAGACGGTCCAGAGGATGAAGGAAGTGATATGCTCCCTTCAACCCTGGGAAAACGCCCAGCTGAAGTTGGTTCAGAAAGATGAAATACCGAAACCCCACATCTGTGTGGTTTTCATCCCAGACGATGAGGGACTACCCAGACTGACGGGAGAACAGGTAACCAACCGTCTGCGGAAGATGAACCGTACCCTGCATACCCAGGAGTGGACTATTCTACACAGTGAAAATGCAGGACCTGGTCAAATGTGGACGTTCTCAATGGATGACGTATCCATTAAAGATTTGGAGCGGCTAAAATTCCGCCCATACTTTGGCTTTGGACAGGTGCAATTCCGGTCCAAGGAAGCCAAGAAAGATCCGACATCGGTGGAAAAGCCGGAGTCATCGGGGTTAACCGTTAGAACCAAAGAGGTACGCATATCTACCTCGGCGGAGACAGCGGGATTGAAGAGGCCGGTTTTTCATTTGGCATTCTATAGAATGCATAGAAAATGTGTGAAATATGAATGCTTTCGTACATTGCCGGCTAGTTTTAGGCATTGTATAAAATGCCAGATTTTAAATTTTGCCGGTTACCTAATATTTATTATAAATTTGACCTTGTACTACTAAGGTATCGATAGTTCAGTAGTGTATTAATCAGCACGTTAAATTCCGACCCAATTCTTTTGTTGCCAAGCACAGTATGTATTTAAGGTAGGTATAGGAAAGTCACTGAAAAACAACGGTCTGTTTGTTATTCTCTGGGAAAACTAACAAAAGACAATCATTTCAACAGTTATTTAAACTAGTTATAACAGAGTTCACACATGATGAACTTTTAAATCGGCATTGCTTAGAGTGTTTTTCATAGGCAGAATTATTTTAAAAATAATTATGTCAGCTTTCCAAAAAGTACATTTTACGATAATAACTTGCTAATAATGTTCCGTATTTGTAATTTGTAGTATAATTTAAATGCAGTCCCGAATTTTTCATAGGAAAAAACAATACAATAGGTAACCAGCAGTTATTTTTTATTATCGTCAACTATTCTCGAAAGACAAAAAAAACTTTTTAAATCACCTGATAACGTTAAGAATTTACAACTGTCTTAAAAATGTGAAGTAAAAGTATTTATGATGTCGCATATTTAATATTTCTTAGTGCTGGTATAAATATATTCTTTTTACCACTTAAAAATAAGTGTTCCAGATCCCAAGCTGGTACTCTCACTAATCCAGAATCTGTAAGTTTGCTACATCCTCTAACATCTAATAGTCTAAGTTTAGTACTATTTTTGAGTAGACGTTCGATACAATCGTCGTCCACAGATCTAGAAGTGGTCGTCTGATCTTCCTCTAGTCCAGCGAGAGACAGTTCTTCCAACCGTGGAAATCCAGGAGATGCAACCTAAACAAATTGAAAACGTTATGTGCACTTCAAATTGTATTTAGTAAAATATTATGATGCCCACATCGTTAAAATTAAATATAATTTTTATTAATCGTCGATAGATCGTATTGAGGTTACTTTATAAAAATTAATAAATACTAGGTAACAAAAGTTTTATTTAACTGAGACGAACTCTGGAAAGGTGAACACGTTCTTTACTCAAACCAAAAAAAACCAAGTGATTAACTAAATTATTTATAGGAATTTATCCCAACTATTTTTATAAAAATACTAACTGGCCCACCAGTCGTTGCTCTGTACGTACCGGTAGGTGGTGCGATAAGTTTAAATAGGTTCAAATTGAGGTAAATGATTTCCAATGGATATTTTTTATAAGACTCGGAGAAAAGAAACGGAATAGTAATTTTATTGACTGAAGTGTCATACATCATACAAAAATATTCGACAACTACAAACTACAATTATATCAACAACGTGGATATACTTATATCTTATTTAATTATTTGAACTTCTAAGTTTGATCTGAAACAATTCAAGTCCCTATATAAGAAAGTCTGGACAGAATAAGCTGTTTGCGCGACTGAAGGGTAGACAAGGGGACTTTTTGGAGCCAGGAACCTTTGCTGGCGTAAGTAGAACGACTGTGTGTGTGTGTGTGCGCGTTGGAAAATCTTGTGGGCACGATATCTTGAGATAGAGAGGCGGTAGGTCACTAAAACTTGCAGGGTAGAAGTTTTGCCTGAAGGACAAGACCGAGATCGAAGATAACGTTACATTCCTTCATGTAGCTGCCGTACAAGGTGATCCTCAAATTTACCGCATTTTGTACTTTTTGCACGATAACTTCAGAAGTAGAGCTAGGGCGATTTTTACTTTTCCGAACCGATAATAAATAGAAAAGTGCCCTTGTTTTGTAAAAGTTGTTTTGCTACGGCAATACCGTTTATTTACCCTTTGGTTTGGAAAAACAAGAATACAAACGCAGCAAATAACACCCACATAACCACACACATTTTAACCTATACATTGAACACATCACATCATTAATCTTCGTGTTTTATAGATGTTTTAATTCCCACTTTGTTGAATTTAGCCTCGTGAGGTGCCTTTTAATAGTAATTCATTTCCATAAGGTTGCAGATATATTTTGCTTGGATAGCTTCTTAAACTTAGTTCGTTTAAATGTTTTTTTGAAGTTTCATTAGATTCAGAATAATTTAAATGCAACGTATTTTCTATTTTAATAATGTGAATAAATGAAACTAACTAAAGGTCCTCAACACGGAATGCAGTATAACAAAATTGATATTTACCTGCTCCGTCAAACTAGCTGCACCCAACCAAATTTGGCTGTTCGTGATCCGAAGTACCCTTAAATCAGGACAACCTATTTGTAACTTTTCAATGTGTAAAAGTGACATATTGTGAGCAAAAGTCCTGATGTTAGATATATCTAGAAGATGTAGATTTGGACAATTTGTCTAAAAAAAATACAATGCTTTATTGAAATACAGCTAAAGAAAAAACAGAAATATCAATGCAAAAGAGTGACCTGGACAGTAGCCAGACGAACAGCACAGGATATAATAAATATTCGCGATAAATAATCAAGTAAATAACTCTACACTAGTCTAATTTGAACGTCTGACTTATCAGGAAAGAGACTATGACGAATGCAAGATTTCAAATAATTTCTCTTCAAAAAATGTGTTCATTTTTACCTTAACGGCTTTGATAATAAAATAAATATTCAACGAATTAAAAAACATAACATTAACTTCTGAAAAATAAACAACATTGAAAATCTAAAAAAAAACATTACAAATATTAATAAAGGTTCAAATAAACCACCTTTTTGTGCCTAACAATGAAAATTTTTTTTTACAGATTTGGCTACTATTTCGTACAAGGTGATATATTTGAACGTTTATTACATTAGATTTGTGTTATTTTTTTCCGAAGTTAATATTATGTTTATTAATTCTTAGAATATTTATTTTATTTTTAAAGCTGTTATGGTACAAATGAACACATTTTTACAATAGAAATTATTTGATCTCTTGCATACGTCATAGTCTCTTTCCGGATAAATCATATGTACACTAGTCGCTAACATTTTCATACTGATTGCTAACGGAGCAAATAGATGTCGCCAACAATTCAAATTAGAGTAGTGTAGGAATCGGGGGTTTATACTTTCCCTTTTCCTACATGGAAGAAATTATTACTCAACTTTGATATAGTGGACTGGAAGTAATCAAAATTTGACTGGTTTTTATTTAACACAAAATATAGGTATTTCTATCTTCAAAAACACAATGCACTTTTACCGACTAGTAAATTACTGCAAGCAATGAAATTAAAATGGCCGAGGAAAAATGGGAGTTTAAACTAACAAAATGAAACTGAATGAATACAACGTATTGCAAGTAGTAAGCGAAGTTTAATCGCCGTGGAAAAAAAAACTGTATGACAGCCGCTCACAACAACTGTCGGAACAATAATACTGTTGAACGACCGTCGCTCTCGACGGTCGGAGGAATACTACTATTGCGTTGAATCTAGAGTAGGGCGATATATCGATCACCATGATTTTTCACCGGTGATTGACAAATCACTGGAACAGCCGGTCATCGAATTTTAGCTTAACCGGTTATTCCAGTGATCCAAAATATATCACGTTTTGCCGATATGCTGTAACTGAAAATTATTATATCGAATATATTTTTCAGTGTTACAGTTACAGTGTTAATAATTTTGATTTAATATGATTGTGATTAAGGAATGTAAACATACGAACTTTTTATTTTGTTTACAGTCAAGCTTTTATAAACAATAAACATTATTAAGTAATTTTCTCTTAGAAGGGCATTAAGATGATCTCTCTTTTTCCGCTCTATACTTTTAGTGTGTCTTAAATATTTTTTCGTGACTTTGTATTTTTGTTTTATTTTATTTTGTTTTTTTTATATGGATTTTTATTTGTTTCCACTTTATATTTTTTTATTAATAAAATATACACTATTTCTAGTTTCGCAACTCATTTAGCTAATAGAACAAATTAAATCAAAACTTTGCCTGCATTGAATAAAACTATTGATATTCCAAAGTAAAATACGAATCACTTTCATCGTTTTCGATTCACCGACACATCTCCCAAGATTAATATTATTATTATAGAAATTTCCAGTCACCAGTGAAAAAAATCACTGTTTAAAATTACAGTTATTTATAAATCACTTTCACCGTTTCACCGGTTACTACAAAATCACTGTATCGCTCTAGTTGAATCGAGCTGGCGCGGTAAGAGAGGAAACTTGCTACTGCGCCACCTCGAGACTGTGCATTGCAAACAAAAGGGGAAAGATTGCCGGCTGGCGTACCGGTAAGAGATATCGCGGGTAAGGTGAAGGGGAGCGGGTTTTGCCTGGGGCAAAACGGTTTTAAGACATTGGCGTCGTAAAGGATTAAAATTAGAATAAATAAAATTTAAAAAGAAGTGTTGCGATCTGTGATCACAAGTAGTATAGTTAATTAATTGATTATTTATCGCGAATATTTATTATATTTTGTGCTGGTCGACTGGCTACCGTCCAGGTCACTCCTTTGCATTGAAATTTTTATGTTCCTTTAATATTTTTTCATATCTGTTTAAACATATTTATAAAAATTGGTTAACCAAAGAATTAAATTTAATGTGAAAGTATATAGACACTGTTCCTTATCATTTTACTTACCGAAATAGCTGCCATAATTTGAGTGAAATTAGCAATTTTATTGTGAGCTAAGACAAGATGAGTCAAGCGACTCGCCATAGTCTGGCATAGGTTCACTAACGGCTGTGCATTTATTGGAGAGGTGAACTAAAAAAATAATTTAGTTTAAGACATGAAATAATTTGGGAAGACAATTATTCAACATGTTTACACCAAAGTGAATATGTAGACTAGTTTATAATAAAAAAAGGGTAAATATAAATATTAAAGTAAGTTACATTAATTTTTCTCGTATATAGACTTTTTTTCAAATACAATTAATTAACTAGCATTAGTTTTATTATACCTTGACGTTAGATTTTTTTTATTCAATTACTAGTTAATAAAACATCAAAATATTTACATTTATAGAAGATAAATCTAAGCGTTCTAAGGTTTTACATTCGGTGGAAATATATTTTAAATGGTCAGGTGAAATACCCTTCCAACCACTTAAGTTCAATCCCTTTAATTTGGAGCAATTTTCACACAGGGCATCCAAAAATAATTGTATATCTCGGATTTTCCATTCTCCTACAACAAAATAATATGCACGTTAGTAGAAATGATAGTAAATAGTTGGTAATAAGTTCATCTCCAATTATTTATAAATTGTTTAAAAATAATAAAAAAAAAATATGTGACAATATGTGATAAAAGATCATTACTACTGAATCCATCTCATAATAAGGGTAACCCAACCAATACGAAAATACCCTTGCAAAACTAAAATGTTTACAGTGTAGATTTTTAAACATTAACTACTCCAAACGAATTACATTGAAAGGGACTCTCGAGCTAGATTCTACGGTGTGGGTCTACCAAACACGAGGATTGCCGAATAGCCCTGCTTGACGATTACAAAGCAGTTGTAGCGAAAAATTTTATTGGAGAGAATGACTATCTTATTTACGATTATTTTTAATTTATATTTAAATTATGATTTATTTTTTCAAAGTACTGGTTTACTGGTTTCGTTTTTCAGAACTTATTTTATTGTAAGATTTTTATTTAGTTTTTCAAAATTATTTTTTAGGTTGTTTTCCAGAATGTCACATTTTACTTTTTCTTTAACTGTGATAAAATGTCTATTTCTGTGATATTTGTTCATTCCCTATCCCGTTTACATATCACGATACCCAATTTCATACTATTCAACGCTTCCACAATCTCTGTCGTACTAATTTCACTTTCATTGCAACTTTCACTCATGTCTCCCAGTGGGGCTTGTGCTTGGGTATCCTCTTTCTTAAATAAACTTTCGAAGTATTCCTTCCATCTCTTTAAAACTTCTCTCCTTTCACCATACTTACCATCTTGGTTTCTGATTTTTTCCAGTTACGAGGTAGTATTTTTACCTCTGGCTGTGCTTATGGACTACCAGAAGAGTTTAATATTGTTCTCTAAATCGTCAAATAACCTTCTATCAAATTAATCTTTATCACTTTTATGTTCGCGAGATGTTAACTTGCACATTCTTTTCACAATTTCATTCTGTGAAGTGTTAGTTTTTCTTCTTCAAGCATTTATGAATATTTCAAAATCACTCGCTGAACTTAAACATCCAAATCCTTATTTTCAAATTCCGGATTCCTGTGGATTGACATAGATTCCTTACACATAATGTTATTATTATTTGTTTCGAAAGGTCTCCAAAAAGCAATATTAATAAAATTATTAATTATTTTTAATGGATAATTCACCTAGCCTCACCAACACACAGCACTGATTGAGAAATATTGTGAACTGGCGAAATCATTTGGCTTCAGATAGCAAGTGTCCAGTCCAGCTAGTCGAGCATTTATTTCTCAAATGTATTTGATAGCGCCATTACTAATAATCTGGACGACTAGGGCCACACGACAGAATATTTTTATGATTGTTCCAGGAACGCTTTAAAAATAAAAACACTGGCAATATATAAATTTCCCATTTGCCGGGCAGTGTATATAAACACTCCTTGTAGTTCTCTTATTTTTATTGCCGTTCCAATTGAGTTTAGAAATACTATACGCTTCTTTAGAAGTTGGAGTGGGAACAATGAGTCTCTTTCATTAGTAATTTACCATTACAAAATATATTAAGGGGGGAAACCAATTTAGACCGTTTAAAAAATCGACCTTTTTGATTGCATAAATTGTTAGTATAACTACTCAAGAATATGTGGTCAAAATTTGAAAGCAAAATTCGCATTAGTTCTGATGCTATGAGCACTTAAATGACCGCCCGTCGGTTCGGCGCCGAAGCTTGCGGTTGTTAGGACGGAGCGGTCAGGGGCCCTTTTTCGGTTACCTGCCTCAATACCGCTGTACTATGGAATAATAGAGAGAGGGGGATTTCGGAAGATGTTCTTGTTTGACCTGGGGTAGAACTTTCTCGAACGTTTACGATATTTCGATAGAGCGTCGAGTTTGCCTAGTTCAGCTCCGAGATAAAAATTGCGACTACAGGAATGCCCACCGGCAAAATACTCGGATAGCAATCATTCATGATAGCACGCTCTAACGCTACTATTTCCGGCGGAAATTACTTGAAAAAATGCCAAAGCGTACTTCAAAACATGAATAACTACCCTCCAAGTTTAAACAATTTTTGATTATTCCTTCCTTGTTTGAAAAATTCACGAAAAACACCATAATTTCTGCCTCCTAACCGGTTTCCCCCCTAAAAAAAGTAAAATTAAATTCAAATGCTCTTAATTTGGGTTTCACTCAATTTTGATTAAAAATACTTTGTTTTGTTTATTTACAATATTAGTGAATAAATGCACTGTGTGCCGCCGACTCTATATTATTTAATTTTATTTGTATAGATTATAGTTTTTAAACTAAACATGTAGTATTTGACGAGGAAGATAGACCAATAGCAAAAGAATAAATGGGAATTATGAAAAAAGGTAAAAATAATTAATGATAATTTAAAAAAAAATGGAGAAATATTAAATGTTTTCCAGAACAGAAATGCAGTACTGCATAACTTTGATATCCTTTTGTCTCCTAAGAATTTCTAGGTTCGCGAAATCATAAAAAATTGTTGCAATCAGTTCAAGATGATGATGAAAAGGCAAGAAGCACAAAACAATAAAAAACTTTTACAAAGTAAGAAATAAAAAAATTACTCTATTATTATTATTTTTTGTGGTTTTTGTATACTTTTTTTGATTTTTATGTTTTTTTTATTTAAATTTTATTATCATTTTGCTTAAAAATTATAAGATGATTTCCCAAAAAAAATGTTCAAGAGTGGGCCCACGGACTACACAAGTATGAGAGCCCCTGATCGTAATTACTTACCCATATTTAAATCTTGACATGCTTCAAGTCTATTTAAAATAAGCCAGTGTAAACGCAGGTCTGTTCTAAATCGTTCCTTGACATAATTCAAATCAGCTTTGTGCCATAACTTGGGCGAAACTGATACATCTCGCCATAGTCGACAAACTTTACCAAACCTAAAAAAAAATATAAAATCGCAAAATGACAAACGTTCCAATGGACCAATACATAGTACCTTCAACAAAACTTCAACATTATGTAGACTTGAGTTATTATTGTTAGGGCCACTTAAATCAGTCAGAGTATGGATGAAACGTCAAAAAACACGACGGTTGTCGAATAACTATTCTTGACAATAAACAAAGAAGTTCAGGCATATATTCTTAAGAGGGGATATGTAATTATGTTCAAGAAGTAAAGGTGTGGTTGGGTGGTAACCAATTCTGTTTAAATTGGCACTCAACATCTGTTGGGATTAAAGTAGGGACCTTTGACAGGTCTCTTTCTTTAATAAATCATTCTCTAGTTCTGGTGCCGTCAGAGCATAAAATCGTGAAATCATGCTTTAAGTAACATTAGAATTAGCCTCATGCCTTCGCTGCATGGCCAGTAAACTCTATACCGACTTGCAGGCATAAAATTTAAAAGCAAGTATTGTTTTACTGCAGACAAACAAACATATATATATATATATATATATATATATATATATATATATATATATATATATATATATATTGACGAAGGATATGTTTTGTCATAAAGGAAGAAAATCATGAAGAAAAATTTGTTGGAAGTAGGTTGTGAACAGCCCAAAATGATGATAAAGTGGTACAGCAAATAATTGACTCTAGAATACACTTTAAAAAAAAAGCCAAAACCTAAAATACAAGAACAGAGGTGGAACAAGCTATACAAAACCTGGAAAACAAATCACCAGAGAGTGACAATATAACAGCAGAATTAATAAAAAATGGGGGAAGCACGCTAATTGGATAACATCCACAGACTAGTACAAGAAATTTGGAAACACAAAACCATGCCAGATGAGTGGAACGACAGAGTAATCTGTACAATATATAAGAAAGGGGATATATTTGAGTGCTCTAATTACAGTGGAATAACATTGCTAAACACTGCATATAAAGTATTCTCCAAAATACTTTGTGTACGTATCCGCCCTTATGTAGATAAGTTGGTAGGACAATACCAAGTGGGATTCATGGGAGGAAACTCAACAACCAACCAAATATCATGCTCAGACAAATCCTAGAAAAGACCCTACAATATGGCATAGAAACGCATCACATATTTATATTGTACATGTATAATGTACATACCTTGGATCCCTGGTAACCAGAGACAATAGATGTTATTTCGCACTAATGCCTCAGCTAAAATCACAAAATATATAAGAACAACAAAGTGTAAGCTTTATAAGACGCTAATCAAACCAGTGCTAATGTATGGCTCTGAAACCTGGACGCTTAATAAAAAGGATGAAGCTGCACTGGGATGCTTCAAACGAAAGGTCCTGAAAAGGATCTTTTGAGGCGTCAACAAAAATGGAGTGTGGAGATCCAGGTATGATTTCGAGCTGTACAAAATTTAACAGGGGCCAGATATCATAAGGTCCATAAAAATAGGGAGACTTAGATGGCTGGGGCATGTGATGGGAATGAATGCCAATGACCTCTCCAGAAAGACCCTCCTAGACAAACCAATAGGAAAACGTAACGAGGGCGACCAAGGACTCAATACATGGAGAATATTGAGTATGACTTGAGAGTGATTGGAGGATGGCGAAGGAAGGCGTCTGACAGGAACAAATGGTCACAAATTCTACAGCAGACTAAGGCCCACCCAGGGCTGTAATGCCGTCATGATAATGATGAGGTTGTGAACAGCCCAAAATAATGATAAAGTGGTGGTCATTTTTATAAACAGCAAATCATTGACTCTAGAATACATTTTAAAAAAAATAATCCAAAACCTAAAATATTCCTAGACATTGCGGATATGTATATTTGGGTTATACATTCCCAAAATCGTATGGTTTCATGTCGTCGTTTTCGCGCAAGAAATTTTTTGCTATAGATAATGATAAAATTAAGTAACTGAATTCTATTTGAAACAAACGAATTTTAACACAACTAGCACGACAGTAACGTTCACAACAAAAACCAAAATTTTGAACAATTTTACGTCAAACTAAAGATGTTTTAACTCTATCCAGGGAGTCCATTGGAAACGCGATCTCGGCGCCATAACAGGATATTGGGCAGGTGGATCCCATGCACGGCGCATGGGAATGGCAGAGCTACGACACCAATGGTACATCTTCTCCGCCACTGCCCTGCACTAGACAGAAAACGGCTTTCTATACTAGGGCAACCGAACTTTGATAACTTATCTGATCTTAGCTCTGTTAGTATTAAAGACCTCACACTTTTCATTAAAAGTTTCAACTGGTTCTCACGGTAGAGGAGGAAGGCACCGCCATCCATCATGGTATCACAACGGGCCAAAAGGCCTAAGTGGGTTCCCTCCGAACCACCGTTTTAACCTAACCTAATTTAATACCGCACTTCAAATTTATGGGAAAGATCTGAGGTACCATTGTTGGAGCAAATAGTCGAATATAACTACCTATGGTCGACCAGACGGTCGTTACAATTAACCAGAAACCTGGAATCAGTCTCCCTCCCGAAACAACTGTTGGATATGAACAGAGAAAAAGAATGTGTTGTTGGAATATCATTTTCATACCAGCAACTAGGGAGACATTTTCATAATATTGAGCCTCTTAATGATACAATAACGTTCCTGGTAATTCCAAAAGTAAGACATTCCCTTATTTTCAAATAGAATATTTTTTAAGAAACATATCCAATATTCAAGTAGTTAGCTATCAAAGCTAGTGGAGTCGACTTTTTTCTTTTTAGCATTGTTTTGTGATTGTTCAATATAAGAGGTAAATTTGAATGTAAATCAATATTTTATTATACCTGACTAATGAAGGTAGACAGCCATCTTGTACTACAACATGGTCAAATATCCTTTCGAGAATGGCGACAGGAAGTTTTTCAGGATCCCCCCACACACTTTGTTCTAAGGGCTCCTGTTCCTGTGTACTAGATACATCATTTTCAGTGGTCCAGAGTTTAGATCGTTTGGGCCTCTTTTCGTCATCAGAGTCATCTGTGTCGGAGGCTACTTTATGCTTTTTCCGTCTGCCAGATTTCTTTTTGCTCGGTGGTATCTAAAATAAAAAGTTTATTAGACAATTACTTATATTGTTAATATTGGAATTTATTTGTTATTGCATTAATATTATTGTAAATGTAAAAATATATGTGTTAATTTACATGGTATGGTACTTTTACAAAGTTTTAAATAATTTAAAAACTGTTACCAGAATGAGCCGAGCAAGCTCTGTCTGCGTAACAAAAGAATAGACAGAACCAACTCTCGCGATCCCTATCGACAAGGTCAAAAAACATTGCGGTTCTCAAAGATTAAGGAATGGAATGTCTAGAATCTTAGAAGAGGAGGTATATTTAATGCTGGATGGGATCGGGATGAGTCAGTTTTTATTTGACGATCAGTTGAACGATATATAGTGAAGTATTCAGCGTGAAGTATTCAGCGGTAGTTTGAACTATATTGTCAAAGTATTTTTGTGATTAATTGTTTGTAATAAACAATGTAACAATAATTTTTTTAGAGAATCAATTAAAAAATATAACATGACATTGAAAGTACAACATCCAGTTAAGCCATAAATGATGTTTTATTTAAAATAAATTCATTTTTTGATTTTAATTCTTTACAGTAGCAAACATTACAACATATTTTTATTTCCAGAAACAATGAATTTTCTAACCTGTGTACAGAAATTGCTTTTTTTAATTCGGATTTTGATGGTATTTTTGTCCCCACTAATCTGGCTGTGGTACATAGTCACAAGTGCCTTTCTAGGTCTTCCCCTTCCTGGTCCACTGGATAGCTTTTTCTTTTTTGTATTTTTTTTGATAACACCATTTCTGTGCTCCATAGGTTCATAATTGACATCATCATCAAAAGATTTGTCATTGTTGATGTTATATGGATCATCATCTGCATCCTCTTGGGAGTCAGGATCTGGGTCAATTTTTCTGCAATTAAAAATAAAAATAATTCACATGATTTTGGTCACTGAAAATAGCTTTTTACTGCCATCAAGAACAGCATATCTTTTCTGATAATTTGTTTTTTATATCTCAGAGCTACTTTGTTGCAGGCCAAGACTAAGAGCTTTATATAGTGGTTCCAGTGGGTCTGCCATAAGAAACCAGAGACTCAAGTCAAGACAGGATTAATGCTGTAGAGATGAGTAGTCTGAGAAGTATAGCCGGAGTGACTCGGTTGGATAAAGTAAAGAATAGTGAGATAAGAGAACGATGTGGTGTAAAAGAAGATGTGGTTACAAAGATAGATAAAGGAATGCTTAAATGATTTGGACACGTAGAAAAGATGGATGAAGGAAGACTGACGAAACAAATTTATAAGGCGAGTGTGAATGGACAAGTTGGTAGAGCTCGACCTCGGAGAACATATCTTGATCAGATCAACATTTTTTTAAAGAAAGTCCAGGTCAAGAGTACCAACAACAGTCGAGCATGTATGAGAGCACTGATGAAAGTAGAGGAAGCAAAAGATGTGTGTAAGAACCGTAGCAAGTGGAAGGAAGTGGTTTGGGAAAAAGGCGTGACTTTATGTATGTATAAAAAGTTTTATTCCCCTACGGGAAAAAGGCGTGACTATATGTATATATGTAGACACTTAAACATTTGCTGCTAGTAAGTACAATATGACTGTTAATTTACATTACTGAAATGGCAAGCCTATTTGTGCTTAAACTTATAACAATTGACACTGTTATTTGGCATAAACATTGACGTTTGGTTTTGGTTTGTAAATAATGTTATCTACTGAAGAAACAGTATATTTAATTTAACACTATTTTCGCTGGACTCACCACATTGTAGTCACTGGAGATCTGCTGTAAAATTGAACAGGAGGACTCTTCAGAAAATATTGAAACAGCTTAATGCTCATTTATATGTTATTCAGATGACCCAACAATTGAGAATAGGTAATTATGCTGCAAGATTTGAATACTGCACTAGGATCCTTGCTTTGCAATATGATAATCCCAGTTTCATCATCAAAATCTGGTACAGTGAGAAATGTCATTTTTATTTGCCAGGTCATGTAAATAGGCATAGCAATAGATTGTTATGTTTCCTACGACCAGAAGAGGTGCAAGAAATACCATTGTATAGTGAAAAGGTGACCATCTGGTGCGCAGTTTCTGGACGTGGATTTCTGGAACTTCATTAAGCAAAATGGACGTCCAGCAACTGTTAATCAAGATCGATATATTACTCAAGTTCTCACACCTTTTGTCGAAGATCTTCGGGCGTTTTGAAGACCAAGAAACTTACCCTTCGGTAGCCAGTTTTTCCAGCAGAATGGGGCAACGTGCCACATAGCCCATGCTAGAAGAACCTTTCTGTGGGAAATGTTTCCAAACAATGAGTCAAACAATGTGATTTCATATTTCACCAAATTTTGTTTTATCTTACTCTCCAGACTTCACATCAAAGGATGCATAGGTGTATGCAAAAATTATAGGTTTTCCAAGGCAACCTCCGTCGACAATACAACAGTTAAAAGAGAAAATTACAGAAGCGATATGACATAATAGAAGGCAATTGGAACATATTATTTGTAACGCTAATACTTAACTGTTCATTTATTGCTACATATTATTTCAAGTGATTATTTGCGGTACTATAAATTAATAGCCATGCAGTTTTAGGCTTAATCAATCCACTGGAGCAAAATGGCGTTATATGTGCTTTACTATCGAGATATTGAGGCTACAATGCAACATTTTTGAGGTTATTGGATATTTTTATTTTCCACCAATATTTCCACATATAGTACTAATAACTTTAATCAGGAGACAATGTTTATAATAAAATATCTGGCTTCTGTTGAAGTAAACATCGTGTTTAAAGAAAAAAATAGCTAAATATCAAGTTCCAATAGAATTTAATAACTCTTAAAGTGATATAACATGGTTTATAATATACCAATTACGCTTTAATTTGAAAATAAAATAATAAATAATTACCCATCAAGACTCTCTTCTTCAGTTTCTTCCTTTAAACCTTCCATTCCAGGACTTTTTTCACTTGTAGTTTGTGGTGTATCACATTCAGTATCTATATCAGTGTCAAATTTAGCACTATTTGAAGACACAACATTTTCACAAATATTATTATTTGGTAGGAAATTACACATTTCACCATTAGTTTTTAAATCAATGTCACTCTTTAAAAATGTAGAACAACTTTCTGTTGATGGTTGCTCATTGAATAAGTTTATTTCAGACATTATACACTACTTATTTACATTTTCCGAATAAAATTTTACACAAATCATTAATTAATTATAGATTATGTAGGCAGGAACATCATTGGAAATGTATTCATTCCCTCTGTAACAAAAATAAAACATGTTTTTGATCCATACCCACGTTTTATAAATTAAAAAATGGCAAGTGTCATTGTGAATGTAATGATCCATTAAGAAAAATATAATTATTTGAGAATTACTGATATTTGATAGATTGACACTAAATTTAGATAAATTCTTTTAAATAATATATAACACAACAACTAGCAACTTTTTGATTTACTATACATACCTATTTAATATTTAAAAATTAAGTTTAAAAAAAATTAAGGTGTATTTAAAATTATTATTACTAAATAAAAATGTGTTATGTATTACTTTTAAAATTAAATAAAGCATAAATACATTAAAATCCTTCTAGTATTTATTTGATTTCATAAATAGGTAGGTAATATTTATATCCTCCTCAAAACAGAAAGAATAAAATTGATCCTTTTAAGAAATGAATAAGTATATTCTAAGAATAAAAAAATTTAAAAACAATATTTAACAATAAGTTTAAAATAATGCTTTTGGTAACTTCATCATAATCACTATGTGATAGCTTATCTTGAGTGCATATTATTAAGATTTTGTTCAATTAAAGGCTTACATTTTTTAAATATAAGGAAATATTAATATCTGATAATAGTAGATCAAAAATAATATTTACCATTATAGTAAACTGGAATTACTTTACGCATTACCTACAAATTAAGATAATAAATAATTTATGTATTGTAAACAATAAATATATAAATTAATTTAACAATTTAAATTAAAAGTTTAGTCTACTTGATTTACATTTTTTTTTTACTTATCAAATAATTGTACTGTCTATATTACATCAAAATAGCAGGTTTTATTTATCATTTTGATTTATGCAATAAGGTTAAAAACGTATGTTTGTGGGGGGCCTGCCAACAACACATGTATTTTGTTGTTAACGAAAATTTGAAAATAACTTGTACTGTTTCAAGATATTTGCAACAAAAAATATCGACTGACAGAAGATTTGATAAGAAAATTGTTATTTAACAAGAAATTTAATACAACAAATTTTGAATTCGGCGCAACTTTCATATAAGGACAAGTGGTAAACAATTAAAAATACCAGATTTTTTTAACAACTGAAACTAATTTCAGACTTTTAACTATCGTTTAAACCATACGTGACAATACACTAAACGTTAATATGACAATTAATATAACTTATTTAGGATTATACAAACGTTTAGACTAAAAAATCGTTATCAATACAAGGAATCCATTGTAACACTACAAAGAAATAACATGTTTTAAGATACTTACCGTTTGTATTTTAATACAAAATTGAAAATCACACTTTACTTTAAATATTTTCTACAACTTGATTACTTAGTTATAGAAAACTTTTCGTTCTCATCAAACCTAATGTTGATGACCTTGTTACCCAAGATGCTGATATTTTTTATTTTTGTGAAATGAAGTTGCTAGGGGCGACACCAAACTAGTTTATTGTTAACTACATCGATAAGGCGGTCATCTTACGATGCATCCAAGCACTAGACATAATTTTCTGTAAGATTAATTATTTGGTCATTGTATAAAGGGATTGCCTAAAAAATAGATAGTTGGTCAAAGGTAATGTAATCGGTATCATTGCTTAAAAAATAGATAGTTGGTCAATGGCAATGTAATCGGTATTGGAGCCTTACGTGACTGCCATCTAGCGTTATAAATTGTCAAACATGGAAGATTTAATCCCGTACTGATGCGCCCTCGTTGAAGAATGTGGAAATTGAGCGGAACTACATGAACCTGCAACAGGTTTCTTTTTTACACAAAACACGTCATAAAGTTTTCTTTTCTTCTATTTTAACTCCATTCCCAGACAACAACGCAAACGATGGTTCAATGTAAGAGCAGGGTTGGATTTTCCCTATATATTTGTTGTCAACTTTTTATTGTGAATTTTCAGTCGAACAAAATTTGTCACTGTCAATTATTCCCGTGTGGGGTTGCTAGTCCTCCATCGGGCGCCTCCCCAGGTGGCGGATAGGGGAAAGCCTCCCAGATATGGGTGGTACCGGGGAAATCAAATACCCGGGGTGGACCAAAACTAGCAACAAAACACTGCTGTAAGGCATCAGGTGCAGCAAAACAGATCTGGAGCGGAGAGCAATGCAATCGCTCAAAACGGTTCAAAATCTGGTACTTGTGAGCATCAGATAAATGATAACTGTAATGGTCACCACACTGAGATGAGGAAAGCAACGGGAAACTACCTCATTAATACTCCCCAGGATAACCAGAAGTATCCTATAAAACTTCTACAAAATGGTTGAGAAAATAAAGAATGGCCCCGAGTACCGGCGGCACTTAAATGTGCTAGGGGTGCTAAGAATCTCCGGCTCAACCTTGAAGAAAATAGGAACATGGAACGTACGAAGTTTATACCAACCAGGAAAAGTACATAATGTAATCAGAGAAATGCGCAGACTAAACGTAGATGTGATCGGTATAAGTGAAATGAGATGGCCCAATTCAGGACATTGTCTTTTACTCAGGATCCGAAGACAAGCGAAATACAAATGGTGTAGGATTTCTCATGAATGAAGAAATGGCGAGATGTATAAAACACTTCATACCTGTATCAGAACGAGTTGCAATTATACAAATAAATGCACAACCACTACCATTAAATTTCATACAAGTATACGCACCTACTACAGCCGCCCCAGATGAAGATATTGAACAACTATACACCAATATCAACAAAGCAAGGTCTTACTGCAAAAACTCAGATATAACCATAGTAATGGGAGACTTTAACGCTAAAGTAGGTTGTGGCAAGCGGCAAGACACAGTGGGCGAATTTGGACTTGGTACATCGAATGAACGGGGCGATCGACTAGTACAATTTTGCCAAGAAGAAAACCTTACGATAATGAACACGTACTTCAAATTGCATAACCGACGATTATATACATGGGTCTCTAATGCCAATAGTCAAGTGAGAAATCAAATTGACTACATAACCATCAACAAAAGATTCCGAAATAGTATCACATCAGTCAAAACATATCCCAGTGCTGATGTTTTTACAGACCACAACTTACTAATAGCAACATTACACCTAAGACTAAAACAATGTAAAACAAGACAACAAAGATCCAAAATTAATGTGCTGCAATTAAGAAACAATAACCTAAAAATTGAACTGCAAAACGACCTAAATACCAAATTACGAGAAATACAAGCCGTTAACAAATATAACGACCCCGAAACAGCATGGAACAATATCAAAACAATAATAACGAATGTCACAAACAATAAATTAAAGCCTAACAAACAGACAAAACGTAAACAATGGATGACAGACGATATCTTAACACTAATGGACTTACGTCGGAGCTACAAAAATGTAGACAAAGAAAAATATGTCTCAACACAAAAATCAATACAGTACCAAATTAGAAAAGCCAAAGAACAATGGTTAGCAAACGAATGCAGAGAAATCGAAGAATTAAATACTAAATTTGACTACTTCAACATGCACAAAAAAGTTAAACAAGCAGCAGGTCTGTATAACAATAAATTCAGTAGTTCGCTAAAGGATCAACACGGCAAAATTATGAACATTGAACAACAACTATTAGCATGGAAAATGTACGTTGAGACACTCTTCAAAGACCACGGATCCAAAAAACCAAACATCACAGTCCAAGAGATTCTAGACATTAAGAGAAGTGAAGTAGAACACGCAATTAAACAAGCAAAAATCATGAAGGCGGCAGGAACAGATGAAATTGTAACGGATGTACTTAAACTAGGCGATTCTAGGCGACTAGAATAGGTGACACACAGTTTGGCTTCAGAAACGGCTATGGTACTAGAGAAGCACTATTTAGTATACAAGTACTTACACGATGCCGAGATATGAATGTGGAAGTCTTCGCGTGTTTCATCGACTACGAAAAGGTCTTTGACAAAGTACAACACGATAAATTAATCCAGATACTCACAAATATAGGAATTGACAGCAGTGATATTCGTATAATTGTTAACCTATATTGGAACCAATCTGCTGAAATACGCGTTAATAATCACACAACAGAAAACATAAATATTATCAGAGGCGTAAGGCAAGGATGTGTACTTTCACCACTACTCTTCAATTTATACTCAGAACAAATTATACTCAGATACGCGGATGATACAGTACTAATATCCACAAACATCAACGACTTACAAGACATGCTAAACACAGTAGTCACCCACAGTTCATCAATGGTACTCACGCTCAACACAAAGAAAACTAAATGGCTAGTTTTCAGTAAGAACCCAAACAACACCCAACAAAATTTACGAATTGGCAATGACATTATAGAGAGATTGAAGCACTACAAATATCTAGGATGTTACCTAAACGAGTCAAATGATAATGGCCAAGAGATCCGCTGCAGAATAAAACAATCCAGATCAGCATTCATCAAAATGAGAAAAGTACTGACAAGTCGAGACCTCTCAATTACACTACGAATAAGAATACTCCGCTGCTATATATTCAGTATACTCTTATATGGAATGGAAGCATGGACACTTACCAACAGTATGTGCAAACGACTTGAAGCTTTCGAAATGTGGACATATAGAAGAATGTTGAAGATCTCATGGACTGAACTCAAAACCAATCGGGAAGTGCTACAACAACTAGGCAAAGAAACCGAAATAATAACAACAATAAAGAAACGGAAGCTAGAGTATTTCAGACATGTGCTACGAAACGAAAAATATTCACTTCTCCAAAATATTATACAAGGCAAAATTGAGGGCCGCCGCAGCCAAGGTGGCAGAAAAACATCATGGCTCAAAAACTTAAGACAATGGTATGGCCTCAGCACCAGAACACTTTTCCGTACGGCAGTAGATAAAATTAGGTTACAAATACTGGTTACCAACGTACTAGGAGTACATGGAACTTAAAGAAGAAGAAGAATTATTCCTCGGGTCTGAATGCGGAATAGTTCGCTGCATATGAATTTTCACTCTACACGGAACCTAAGAGAACATACTGGTAAAATATTTTAAAAATGATATAAATTCTCACCCCCTCATGTTAATAATTATTTTTAAAGTACGTTCAATAGGCGAATGCGTACCATAATTTGTATGGTGAAAAGAAATATAGAATAAATTTGATTGTCTTAAATTTCTGACGGGAACATTCAAACTAATACCTTGGAGAAGTTCGGAGCAAAATTAAACCATTTATTAGCTTAAAAACAAACACTAACTCGCAGTTTTCCTGTCTTGTACTCAATAAGTTCATCTTCAGTGTATTTAAAATAATTGTGTTATCATAATTGCTAATGCGAAGTTTCAACTTATATGCATATTATCTAAGAAATTTGTTCTGAACTCTTTCCAAAGTAGTAGAATGAATTTGATACTGAAGAGACCACACAATATATGCAAAATCTACTTGTGACACTAAAGCATAAAAAACTGTTCAACAAAACGCAACTGCTCCTCAAATGTGACTCCTAAATTCTTTATTGTTATTACATATGATAGTGATAGTTGATTATCATTAATTGTGTATGAACTAACATACTTTTTGGCACCTCTATAAAAACTAATGTAACAACATTTTCCAACAATTAAATGCAAACTATTATTTTCACACCAAGCACTTAGACGGTCTAAGTCTTCTGATATATTGTTAACAAATATGTTAAAAAACAAAGGTGAACAATTAGCATGAATAATATTTGATTTAAAACACTCATTCTCACCTGCTGTGAGCGATCTATTAAAAAACTTCTAAGATCGTTGACTGAAACCAAAATTACTCAATTTTCCAAACAGGATACCGTGGTCTACTCTATCAAATGCTTTGGAGAAGTCAGTATAGAAAGCATCCTTTATTCTCCATCACATTCAATATTTTCTGTTCGAAGAGTACCAAATTTGTGACTGTTGATTTTTACTGTGAAAATCCATGTTAATTATTTATCAAGCGTTTTTTACAATAAAATTTTAACTGTTCATATATTAAATTATCAAATAATTTTGGTATAGAGAACTGATTACATACACTACGATAATTTTTTATATCCTGTTTATTACCGGATTTAAAAATTGGGCAGATATATAAGTATGTTTCCATAAAGCTGGAAAAACTGTCGATTTCAGTGATGACATAAAGAGAAGCTGAGAGTAAATACGCTTCTTAAGAAAATAATCAGGGATTCCATCTGGACCACTACTTAATTTATTTGGTAATGATGATAAGATTTTATTGAAAATATTATCTACTGATATTGAATCGCTAAGAAATCGTCGCAACGAACATAATGCGAATGCGGTTCACAAAGGCAAGGTTATTTTATAGCACAGTATACACCAACTCAATATTTATATATATATATATGTATATATATATATATATATATATAAATATTGAGTTGGTGTATACTGTGCTATAAGTTGTCCCTGAGGAGTAGGCAGATTGAGACCTCAGAGGCAACTGACCGGTGCAGTACGACCAGTGGAGTAGGCAGATTGAGACCACGAAAACGTACTGAACCTTACCCTTCCTAACCCTAACCTAGCTCTTGATAATGGCTCCAAAGCGGGAGCCGATATTGTCCTTTTCCGCTCGCTGTCCCCCTTTTTTATACCCGAACGAATAACCACGAGAAGGGTCCAGTAATTTCTCGAATTATCTATTGTCTTCTATGCTCGACTTTGCTAGACCGTTCGGCGGCCAAAATCCTCGGTTGTCGACAGGACCGGATTTGTAACACTAGGAATACAAATTAACGTTTATTAGGATTTAACGAAAGAGTTGTTCACGGTAGGGGTACTCAAATATTTTAAAATACATTAATATAAAAAAAATGAATTAGTTTTCTTGGTACCTGATAACATTTTTTCAAAATTAAAATTTGTATGCACAAGGAAGAAAATAATAAACAATATATTAAATATATTTAAAAGTTAATAAAACAAAACAATTTAAAAAAACTTGAATATATCAAAAGTATGTATTTTAAAATTGCACTTTTGAGATCATTAAGGGTTGCTCTTTTTGCCAGTGACAAAATAAAAAAAATTGATGTCACCAAATATATTGTGTGAGTTAAGTAAACATATATTTATTATGTAAAATAATAATTACTTATTGCTAGTTAAGAAATGGTATGAAACAATTTCAGAGTAGAAACATTTATTGTCTCTCAACCCTTACTTTCTTGATTATTAATATTTTATATCGTCACTGCCCAGCGAAGACCACGAGGAGGTAAGAGCTTATCCTTCGCCAAGGAATTGGGACAAGGAATGTTAAAATCAGAAATGTTAGTTAGGAATGTTGATAAGAAATGTTAGTTAAAAACGTTGTAGTTAAGTAAATAATTCTAAACCTAAAAAAAAGATTTATTAAAATATCTACAAGAGAGAGAGAAAGAGAAAAAAAAAGAACCAAAAAATGTTTTTTTTTTGTAAACAAACCTGTTCAATTTTATTTGTTGTTTGAAAAATATAACTGACTTTTTACTTTTCTTCTTTTACATGTATTGGTGTCATTTTTATTTTTGTTTCCTTACCATATCCTTAAATTCTTCAAAGATTTTATCTTTCAAGTTAGTGAGATAAGTATCAATTTGGTTAATTGTAATCTATAAATTAACAGTCTAGTACCTAAATAATTGGATAAAAATATATAAAATTTAAATAACATACCTCAAGGTTTCTTTTTAAATTAATATAATTTTTTTTACTTTGATGGGTTTCTTCTAAAAACAGTTTTAAATTCTGCTGGTACTTATTCTGGCTGGTGGAAATTTCATCAGCTAATAAAACATCTTCTTTATCCTTTTTAGAACTTGTTGTAGTTCCATTTAAAAAAACTGAAACAGATTCGCTTCTCTGCTCAAATAAGGCAACAGCGTGTATGTGTTTGCATATAAACATTTTCACTTTAAATTCTGCACACTCACATTTAAAAGGAGACACTATTCAGATTTCAAAGTTTACTCTCATACATTAAATAATTAACATACATACTTTAAATACAGAGAGTCCTGCTACCAAATTATTTATAGCTTTTTAGCCACTCGGAATACATGGCACTACACAGAGGCCCGAGGTCAGTAGCAGACTGCTTGAATACAAATTTACCAAGTTATTTATAACCTTACGGTCCTTCGGAATACAAAAGCCCGAGGTAGATGGCTTTCTATAACAGAAACTTACAGTGATCTTTATTAGCTTTTCGCCCCCAGTGTCGATAAAGCGTCGAATGTCACTATGTACCGATCGCAAACAGCCGTTAACTAGACGTGCCAGTTTTAACAGTCTGTTTCAACACATTTGGGGTTATCACTGTAAGAGATACTCATCAGATTTCAAAGTTTACAACGTTAAAATTATACTCTTATACTAAAAATAATTACCATAGATACTTTAAATACGAAAAGTCCTACTACTAAATTATTTATAGCTTTTAAGCCCCTCGGAATACCAATGCACTACATAGAGGCCCGAGGTCAGTAGCTTTCTTTAACAGAAACTTACAGTGATCTTTATTAGCTTTTCGCCCCCAGTGTCGATAAAGCGTCGAATGTCACTATGTACCGTTCGCAAACAGCCATTAACTAGACGTGCCAGTTTTAACGGTCTGTTTCAACACATCTGGGGTGATAACTGTAAGAGATACTCTTCAGATTATAAAGTTTACAACGTTAAAATTATACTCTTATACTATAAATAATTACCATAGATACTTTAAATACGAAAAGTCCTACTACTAAATTATTTATAGCTTTTAAGCCCCTCGGAATACAAAGGCACTACATAGAGGCCCGAGGTCAGTAGCTTTCTTTAACAGAAACTTACAGTGATCTTTATTAGCTTTTCGCCCCCAGTGTCGATAAAGCGTCGAATGTCACTATGTACCGATCGCAAACAGCCATTAATTAGACGTGCCAGTTTTAACGGTCTGTTTCAACACATCTGGGGTGATAACTGTAAGAGATACTCTTCAGATTATAAAGTTTACAACGTTAAAATTATACTCTTATACTATAAATAATTACCATAGATACTTTAAATACGAAAAGTCCTACTACTAAATTATTTATAGCTTTTAAGCCCCTCGGAATACAAAGGCACTACATAGAGGCCCGAGGTCAGTAGCTTTCTTTAACAGAAACTTACAGTGATCTTTATTAGCTTTTCGCCCCCAGTGTCGATAAAGCGTCGAATGTCACTATGTACCGATCGCAAACAGCCATTAACTAGACGTGCCAGTTTTAACGGTCTGTTTCAACACATCTGGGGTGATTACTGTAAGAGATAATTTTTATATTTTAAAGTATACATCGTTAAAATTATACTCTAACCCGTTTCTCAGGTACTTAATCAAATTTAAAAAATTACATATTTTGAATACTAAAAGTGCTGCTACCAAATTATTGATAGCTTTTCACCCCCTTAAAATACAAAGGCACTACACAGAGGCCCGAGATAAGTAGCGGGGAGCTAAAAAAATCATCAAGCTATTTAAACCTGCAGAAGACACTCTGCAGATTACTATACATACTTTGAATACGAAGAGTCCTGCTACCAAATTATTTATAGCTGTTTAGTCCATCGGGATATAAAGACGATTCTGGTGATAATTTTGGTAACGATTTTATAACGACGCCGTTCCTGTGAAATGTTTTTATATTTTTAAATGTACATCATTTCAACAGTCTAGTTACAAATACTGTAGGTGCCTTCAATATTATCGCTGAAAAAAAAACATACACATTAGTATCTACATAATCAATTAACAAAAAAACAGGTTAACAATTTAAAGGATAAAAAAGGAAATTGTAGATGGGGTCTTTAGTTTCAATTAGCTCATCAGTTTTGTGTAATTTTAAATAAAAAAATTTAAAACATATTTTAAAACTTCATTCAGCGCCTTGCTTACTCAAATAATTTGACAAATATTGCCAAACATAGTAGAGATAGTGATTCAAATTCTTCTTCTTCTTCGGCTGGCACTACAACCCGGGGTGGGTTTTGGCCTGCTCTGCTTCCGTAACAATTTTTGTTTTATGGGGTGGGGTTGTTGACCCCACGCCCAACCCCCTATTCGGAGGGCCATTTCTCCCGCTCTCGTCAGCCCTGACTCACTTTCCACCTGGGTTGGTTACCAGATCTCCGGTGAGGTTGCTCAGGTTGCCGGGGCTCACCACATTTATATTCATATAAAGGCTACTAGGAGGTGAGAGTCGGAATTGGGTAGGAGAGGCTAAGCGATGCTTACAGTAAGCAGCATCGTACGGTGCGCATGCACTACCCCATTTGAACCCCAGTGATTCAGATTGCAACTGATAAAATTTTAGCATGGTTTTAAGTAAAGCATGAGAAAAAATAGTTTAAGATAAAATTTATTCAGCCAGCAACTGGACATAGGAAACAGAAATATGAGAAAAAAGTAGCAGAAAATAGTTACTTAGATTTTAACTGATTAAAGTTTAACATGATTTTAGGTAAAATATAGAAAAGAAATTTTTTATAACAAATTTATTCGGTTTTGGAGAATATCCAAAACATAACTTCGTCCATTTGGTTGATAACTTGAATAAACACAGAAATATGAGCAAAAAATAGTAGGAGATAATAGTTACTCAGATTGCAACTAATAAAAGTTTAACATGATTTTGGGTAAAGCATAGGAAAAAAATAGTTCAACAAAAAATTTATTCAGTCAGCAACTGGACAGGGAATGTGGTTTTGGAGACTATCCAAAATACGATATGGTACAATATTGGATCTCTTTGTTGGTTTGGCGGTTCCGCAACTATAACACTATCAATTTCGTCTGGCTGGATTTTTCTTTTCAGTCAAAACAGCAAATGACAGTGTGGTAAAACTTTGCTACTGCCACTTCACACTTGGCATGTAGCATTTCACTTTGCTAAATATTTCGTCTTTGGTAAATAATTTTATGAATTTTTTTTACTTTATATGAAATACCTTAAAATTATCTCATGCCGATCAAAAGACCTCTGAACAGATAATAGTTCCGCATTAATTTAAGGCCATTTATGGTTGCACGTAAAAGTGACAAATAAGTCTGGTCTAACATAGTTTCGGACATAAGTAAGGAAGTGAGACATTTTTTAGGTCAATTTATTACACCATTCGGGCTATATTATTAAAGTTTTAGTAAAAATCCCTAATTTTTTTGAAAATATAATATAGTCTATGTCACCCGGGGATAGTTTAGCTTCCCAACGGTAAACATTTTTTTTAAATCGATCCAGTAGTTTCGAAGCCTATTCAATGAAAACAAACAAACAATAAAATATTTCCTCTTTTTTATAATAACAATAATATTTTTATTATATTATTATTATTATAATTATAAGTATAAATATGGAAAAATGTAATTAAAAAATTAAAAAACTACTAACTCACTAAACTGTTTGGATAGATAAAATTACAATATATTTATATATATTTATTATCAGGTAGTTATTGCTAAAATATAATATAAGTACCTACTAAATGAATTTAAAATATTTTCAAGCGAAAATTCCACACTCGACCGCTACGTAGAAAGCCAACTGCGCGAATGAACCGCGTGGCACTTTATTTCTTGATATAGCCTCCCCTTCCATACCCAATACAACTCACACATGCTGACGCGACACTTTTTGTGAGTAATGATGTGTTCTGCGAAGTTGTAGAATATTATTATTAAGTCACTAAACTGTTTGGGTATATAAATTTACAATATATATATATATATATATATATATATATATATATATATATATATATATAAATATATATATATATATATTTAATTATCAGGTAATAATTGCTGAAAAAATATAATTATCTACTAAACAAATTTAAAATATTTTTAAGCGAAAATTCCACACTCGACCGCTACGTAGGAGGCCAACCGCGCGAATGAACCGTGTGGCACTTTATTTCTTGATATAGACTCCCCTCCCTTACCAAATACAACTGACACATCCTGACGCGACAGTTGTTGTGAGTAATGATGTGTTCTGCGAAGTTGTAAAATATTTTTATTATTATTATTTTAAAAGAACTACTAAGTCACTAAACTGTTTGGATAGATAAATTCACAATATATATATATATATATATATATATTTAGTTTTATATATATTATCAAGTAGTAATTGCTGAAAAAATATAATTACCTACTAAACGAATTCAAAATATTTTCGAGCAAAAATTCCACACTCGACCGCTACGTAAGAAGCCAACCGCGCGAATGAACCGCGTGGCCCTTTATTTCTTGATATAAACTCCCCTCCCTTACCAAATACAACTGACACATCCTGACGCGACAGTTGTTGTGAGAAATGATGTGTTCTGCGAATATGTAAAATATTTTTATTATTATTATTTTAAAAGAACTACTAAGTCACTAAACTGTTTGGATGTATAAATTCACAATATATTATGTATATATATATATATATATATATATATATATATATATATATATATATATATATATATATATATATATATATATATATATATATATATATATATTTATATATATTATCAGGTAGTAATTGCTGAAATTAAATATAATTACCTACTAAACGAATTTAAAATATTTTCAAGCGAAAATTCCACACTCGACCGCTACGTAAGAAGCCAACCGCGCGAATGAACCGCGTGGCACTTTATTTCTTGATATAGACTCCCCTCCCTTACCAAATACAACTGACACATCCTGACGCGACAGTTGTTGTGAGTAATGATGTGTTCTGCGAAGTTGTAAAATATTTTTATTATTATTATTTTAAAAGAACTACTAAGTCACTAAACTGTTTGGATAGATAAATTTACAATATATATATACATATTTATTTTTATATATATTATCAAGTAGTAATTGCTGAAAAAATATAATTACCTACTAAACGAATTCAAAATATTTTCGAGCAAAAATTCCACACTCGACCGCTACGTAAGAAGCCAACCGCGCGAATGAACCGCGTGGCACTTTATTTCTTGATATAAACTCCCCTCCCTTATCAAATACAACTGACATCCTGACGCGACAGTTGTTGTGAGAAATGATGTGTTCTGCGAATATGTAAAATATTTTTATTATTATTATTTTAAAAGAACTACTAAGTTTCTAAACCGTTTTGATATATAAATTTACAATATATTATGTATATATATATATATATATATATATATATATATATATATATTATCAGGTAGTAATTGCTGAAATTAAATATAATTACCTACTAAACGAATTTAAAATATTTTCAAGCAAAAATTCCACACTCGACCGCTACGTAGGAAACCAACCGCGCGAATGAACCGCGTGGCACTTTATTTCTTGATATAAACTCCCGTCCCTTACCAAATACAACTGACACATCCTGACGCGACAGTTGTTGTGAGTAATGATGTGTTCTGCGAAGTTGTAAAATATTTTTATTATTATTATTTTAAAAGAACTACTAAGTCACTAAACTGTTTGGATAGATAAATTAACAATATATATATACATATTTATTTTTATATATATTATCAAGTAGTAATTGCTGAAAAAATATAATTACCTACTAAACAAATTCAAAATATTTTCGAGCGAAAATTCCACACTCGACCGCTACGTAAGAAGCCAACCGCGCGAATGAACCGCGTGGCACTTTATTTCTTGATATAAACTCCCCTCCCTTACCTAATACAACTGACACATCCTGACGCGACAGTTGTTGTGAGTAATGATGTGTTCTGCGAATATGTAAAATATTTTTATTATTATTATTTTAAAAGAACTACTAAGTCACTAAACTGTTTGGATGTATAAATTCACAATATATTATGTATATATATATATATATATATATATATATATATATATATATTTATATATATTATCAGGTAGTAATTGCTGAAATTAAATATAATTACCTACTAAACGAATTTAAAATATTTTCAAGCGAAAATTCCACACTCGACCGCTACGTAAGAAGCCAACCGCGCGAATGAACCGCGTGGCACTTTATTTCTTGATATAGACTCCCCTCCCTTACCAAATACAACTGACACATCCTGACGCGACAGTTGTTGTGAGTAATGATGTGTTCTGCGAAGTTGTAAAATATTTTTATTATTATTATTTTAAAAGAACTACTAAGTCACTAAACTGTTTGGATAGATAAATTTACAATATATATATACATATTTATTTTTATATATATTATCAAGTAGTAATTGCTGAAAAAATATAATTACCTACTAAACGAATTCAAAATATTTTCGAGCAAAAATTCCACACTCGACCGCTACGTAAGAAGCCAACCGCGCGAATGAACCGCGTGGCACTTTATTTCTTGATATAAACTCCCCTCCCTTACCAAATACAACTGACACATCCTGACGCGACAGTTGTTGTGAGTAATGATGTGTTCTGCGAATATGTAAAATATTTTTATTATTATTATTTTAAAAGAACTACTAAGTCACTAAACTGTTTGGATGTATAAATTCACAATATATTATGTATATATATATATATATATATATATATATATATATATATATATTTATATATATTATCAGGTAGTAATTGCTGAAATTAAATATAATTACCTACTAAACGAATTTAAAATATTTTCAAGCGAAAATTCCACACTCGACCGCTACGTAAGAAGCCAACCGCGCGAATGAACCGCGTGGCACTTTATTTCTTGATATAGACTCCCCTCCCTTACCAAATACAACTGACACATCCTGACGCGACAGTTGTTGTGAGTAATGATGTGTTCTGCGAAGTTGTAAAATATTTTTATTATTATTATTTTAAAAGAACTACTAAGTCACTAAACTGTTTGGATAGATAAATTTACAATATATATATACATATTTATTTTTATATATATTATCAAGTAGTAATTGCTGAAAAAATATAATTACCTACTAAACGAATTCAAAATATTTTCGAGCAAAAATTCCACACTCGACCGCTACGTAAGAAGCCAACCGCGCGAATGAACCGCGTGGCACTTTATTTCTTGATATAAACTCCCCTCCCTTACCAAATACAACTGACACATCCTGACGCGACAGTTGTTGTGAGTAATGATGTGTTCTGCGAATATGTAAAATATTTTTATTATTATTATTTTAAAAGAACTACTAAGTCACTAAACTGTTTGGATGTATAAATTCACAATATATTATGTATATATATATATATATATATATATATATATATATATATATATTTATATATATTATCAGGTAGTAATTGCTGAAATTAAATATAATTACCTACTAAACGAATTTAAAATATTTTCAAGCGAAAATTCCACACTCGACCGCTACGTAAGAAGCCAACCGCGCGAATGAACCGCGTGGCACTTTATTTCTTGATATAGACTCCCCTCCCTTACCAAATACAACTGACACATCCTGACGCGACAGTTGTTGTGAGTAATGATGTGTTCTGCGAAGTTGTAAAATATTTTTATTATTATTATTTTAAAAGAACTACTAAGTCACTAAACTGTTTGGATAGATAAATTCACAATATATATATATATATATATATATTTAGTTTTATATATATTATCAAGTAGTAATTGCTGAAAAAATATAATTACCTACTAAACGAATTCAAAATATTTTCGAGCAAAAATTCCACACTCGACCGCTACGTAAGAAGCCAACCGCGCGAATGAACCGCGTGGCCCTTTATTTCTTGATATAAACTCCCCTCCCTTACCAAATACAACTGACACATCCTGACGCGACAGTTGTTGTGAGAAATGATGTGTTCTGCGAATATGTAAAATATTTTTATTATTATTATTTTAAAAGAACTACTAAGTCACTAAACTGTTTGGATGTATAAATTCACAATATATTATGTATATATATATATATATATATATATATATATATATATATATATATATATATATATATATATATATATATATATATATATATATATATTTATATATATTATCAGGTAGTAATTGCTGAAATTAAATATAATTACCTACTAAACGAATTTAAAATATTTTCAAGCGAAAATTCCACACTCGACCGCTACGTAAGAAGCCAACCGCGCGAATGAACCGCGTGGCACTTTATTTCTTGATATAGACTCCCCTCCCTTACCAAATACAACTGACACATCCTGACGCGACAGTTGTTGTGAGTAATGATGTGTTCTGCGAAGTTGTAAAATATTTTTATTATTATTATTTTAAAAGAACTACTAAGTCACTAAACTGTTTGGATAGATAAATTTACAATATATATATACATATTTATTTTTATATATATTATCAAGTAGTAATTGCTGAAAAAATATAATTACCTACTAAACGAATTCAAAATATTTTCGAGCAAAAATTCCACACTCGACCGCTACGTAAGAAGCCAACCGCGCGAATGAACCGCGTGGCACTTTATTTCTTGATATAAACTCCCCTCCCTTATCAAATACAACTGACATCCTGACGCGACAGTTGTTGTGAGAAATGATGTGTTCTGCGAATATGTAAAATATTTTTATTATTATTATTTTAAAAGAACTACTAAGTTTCTAAACCGTTTTGATATATAAATTTACAATATATTATGTATATATATATATATATATATATATATATATATATATATATATTATCAGGTAGTAATTGCTGAAATTAAATATAATTACCTACTAAACGAATTTAAAATATTTTCAAGCAAAAATTCCACACTCGACCGCTACGTAGGAAACCAACCGCGCGAATGAACCGCGTGGCACTTTATTTCTTGATATAAACTCCCGTCCCTTACCAAATACAACTGACACATCCTGACGCGACAGTTGTTGTGAGTAATGATGTGTTCTGCGAAGTTGTAAAATATTTTTATTATTATTATTTTAAAAGAACTACTAAGTCACTAAACTGTTTGGATAGATAAATTAACAATATATATATACATATTTATTTTTATATATATTATCAAGTAGTAATTGCTGAAAAAATATAATTACCTACTAAACAAATTCAAAATATTTTCGAGCGAAAATTCCACACTCGACCGCTACGTAAGAAGCCAACCGCGCGAATGAACCGCGTGGCACTTTATTTCTTGATATAAACTCCCCTCCCTTACCTAATACAACTGACACATCCTGACGCGACAGTTGTTGTGAGTAATGATGTGTTCTGCGAATATGTAAAATATTTTTATTATTATTATTTTAAAAGAACTACTAAGTCACTAAACTGTTTGGATGTATAAATTCACAATATATTATGTATATATATATATATATATATATATATATATATATATATATTTATATATATTATCAGGTAGTAATTGCTGAAATTAAATATAATTACCTACTAAACGAATTTAAAATATTTTCAAGCGAAAATTCCACACTCGACCGCTACGTAAGAAGCCAACCGCGCGAATGAACCGCGTGGCACTTTATTTCTTGATATAGACTCCCCTCCCTTACCAAATACAACTGACACATCCTGACGCGACAGTTGTTGTGAGTAATGATGTGTTCTGCGAAGTTGTAAAATATTTTTATTATTATTATTTTAAAAGAACTACTAAGTCACTAAACTGTTTGGATAGATAAATTTACAATATATATATACATATTTATTTTTATATATATTATCAAGTAGTAATTGCTGAAAAAATATAATTACCTACTAAACGAATTCAAAATATTTTCGAGCAAAAATTCCACACTCGACCGCTACGTAAGAAGCCAACCGCGCGAATGAACCGCGTGGCACTTTATTTCTTGATATAAACTCCCCTCCCTTACCAAATACAACTGACACATCCTGACGCGACAGTTGTTGTGAGTAATGATGTGTTCTGCGAATATGTAAAATATTTTTATTATTATTATTTTAAAAGAACTACTAAGTCACTAAACTGTTTGGATGTATAAATTCACAATATATTATGTATATATATATATATATATATATATATATATATATATATTTATATATATTATCAGGTAGTAATTGCTGAAATTAAATATAATTACCTACTAAACGAATTTAAAATATTTTCAAGCGAAAATTCCACACTCGACCGCTACGTAAGAAGCCAACCGCGCGAATGAACCGCGTGGCACTTTATTTCTTGATATAGACTCCCCTCCCTTACCAAATACAACTGACACATCCTGACGCGACAGTTGTTGTGAGTAATGATGTGTTCTGCGAAGTTGTAAAATATTTTTATTATTATTATTTTAAAAGAACTACTAAGTCACTAAACTGTTTGGATAGATAAATTTACAATATATATATACATATTTATTTTTATATATATTATCAAGTAGTAATTGCTGAAAAAATATAATTACCTACTAAACGAATTCAAAATATTTTCGAGCAAAAATTCCACACTCGACCGCTACGTAAGAAGCCAACCGCGCGAATGAACCGCGTGGCACTTTATTTCTTGATATAAACTCCCCTCCCTTACCAAATACAACTGACACATCCTGACGCGACAGTTGTTGTGAGTAATGATGTGTTCTGCGAATATGTAAAATATTTTTATTATTATTATTTTAAAAGAACTACTAAGTCACTAAACTGTTTGGATGTATAAATTCACAATATATTATGTATATATATATATATATATATATATATATATATATATATATTTATATATATTATCAGGTAGTAATTGCTGAAATTAAATATAATTACCTACTAAACGAATTTAAAATATTTTCAAGCGAAAATTCCACACTCGACCGCTACGTAAGAAGCCAACCGCGCGAATGAACCGCGTGGCACTTTATTTCTTGATATAGACTCCCCTCCCTTACCAAATACAACTGACACATCCTGACGCGACAGTTGTTGTGAGTAATGATGTGTTCTGCGAAGTTGTAAAATATTTTTATTATTATTATTTTAAAAGAACTACTAAGTCACTAAACTGTTTGGATAGATAAATTTACAATATATATATACATATTTATTTTTATATATATTATCAAGTAGTAATTGCTGAAAAAATATAATTACCTACTAAACGAATTCAAAATATTTTCGAGCAAAAATTCCACACTCGACCGCTACGTAAGAAGCCAACCGCGCGAATGAACCGCGTGGCACTTTATTTCTTGATATAAACTCCCCTCCCTTACCAAATACAACTGACACATCCTGACGCGACAGTTGTTGTGAGAAATGATGTGTTCTGCGAATATGTAAAATATTTTTATTATTATTATTTTAAAAGAACTACTAAGTCACTAAACTGTTTGGATGTATAAATTCACAATATATTATGTATATATATATATATATATATATATATATATATATATATATATATTTATATATATTATCAGGTAGTAATTGCTGAAATTAAATATAATTACCTACTAAACGAATTTAAAATATTTTCAAGCAAAAATTCCACACTCGACCGCTACGTAGGAAACCAACCGCGCGAATGAACCGCGTGGCACTTTATTTCTTGATATAAACTCCCGTCCCTTACCAAATACAACTGACACATCCTGACGCGACAGTTGTTGTGAGTAATGATGTGTTCTGCGAAGTTGTAAAATATTTTTATTATTATTATTTTAAAAGAACTACTAAGTCACTAAACTGTTTGGATAGATAAATTAACAATATATATATACATATTTATTTTTATATATATTATCAAGTAGTAATTGCTGAAAAAATATAATTACCTACTAAACAAATTCAAAATATTTTCGAGCGAAAATTCCACACTCGACCGCTACGTAAGAAGACAACCGCGCGAATGAACCGCGTGGCACTTTATTTCTTGATATAAACTCCCCTCCCTTACCTAATACAACTGACACATCCTGACGCGACAGTTGTTGTGAGTAATGATGTGTTCTGCGAATATGTAAAATATTTTTATTATTATTATTTTAAAAGAACTACTAAGTCACTAAACTGTTTGGATGTATAAATTCACAATATATTATGTATATATATTTATATATATTATCAGGTAGTAATTGCTGAAATTAAATATAATTACCTACTAAACGAATTTAAAATATTTTCAAGCGAAAATTCCACACTCGACCGCTACGTAAGAAGCCAACCGCGCGAATGAACCGCGTGGCACTTTATTTCTTGATATAAACTCCCCTCCCTTACCAAATACAACTGACACATCCTGACGCGACAGTTGTTGTGAGAAATGATGTGTTCTGCGAATATGTAAAATATTTTTATTATTATTATTTTAAAAGAACTACTAAGTCACTAAACTGTTTGGATGTATAAATTCACAATATATTATGTATATATATATATATATATATATATATATATATATATATATATATTTATATATATTATCAGGTAGTAATTGCTGAAATTAAATATAATTACCTACTAAACGAATTTAAAATATTTTCAAGCGAAAATTCCACACTCGACCGCTACGTAAGAAGCCAACCGCGCGAATGAACCGCGTGGCACTTTATTTCTTGATATAGACTCCCCTCCCTTACCAAATACAACTGACACATCCTGACGCGACAGTTGTTGTGAGTAATGATGTGTTCTGCGAAGTTGTAAAATATTTTTATTATTATTATTTTAAAAGAACTACTAAGTCACTAAACTGTTTGGATAGATAAATTTACAATATATATATACATATTTATTTTTATATATATTATCAAGTAGTAATTGCTGAAAAAATATAATTACCTACTAAACGAATTCAAAATATTTTCGAGCAAAAATTCCACACTCGACCGCTACGTAAGAAGCCAACCGCGCGAATGAACCGCGTGGCACTTTATTTCTTGATATAAACTCCCCTCCCTTACCAAATACAACTGACACATCCTGACGCGACAGTTGTTGTGAGAAATGATGTGTTCTGCGAATATGTAAAATATTTTTATTATTATTATTTTAAAAGAACTACTAAGTTTCTAAACCGTTTTGATATATAAATTTACAATATATTATGTATATATATATATATATATATATATATATATATATATATATATATATATATATATATATATATATATATATATATATATATTTATATATATTATCAGGTAGTAATTGCTGAAATTAAATATAATTACCTACTAAACGAATTTAAAATATTTTCAAGCAAAAATTCCACACTCGACCGCTACGTAGGAAACCAACCGCGCGAATGAACCGCGTGGCACTTTATTTCTTGATATAAACTCCCGTCCCTTACCAAATACAACTGACACATCCTGACGCGACAGTTGTTGTGAGTAATGATGTGTTCTGCGAAGTTGTAAAATATTTTTATTATTATTATTTTAAAAGAACTACTAAGTCACTAAACTGTTTGGATAGATAAATTTACAATATATATATACATATTTATTTTTATATATATTATCAAGTAGTAATTGCTGAAAAAATATAATTACCTACTAAACGAATTCAAAATATTTTCGAGCAAAAATTCCACACTCGACCGCTACGTAAGAAGCCAACCGCGCGAATGAACCGCGTGGCACTTTATTTCTTGATATAAACTCCCCTCCCTTACCAAATACAACTGACACATCCTGACGCGACAGTTGTTGTGAGAAAAGATGTGTTCTGCGAATATGTAAAATATTTTTATTATTATTATTTTAAAAGAACTACTAAGTTTCTAAACCGTTTTGATATATAAATTTACAATATATTATGTATATATATATATATATATATATATATATATATATTATCAGGTAGTAATTGCTGAAATTAAATATAATTACCTACTAAACGAATTTAAAATATTTTCAAGCAAAAATTCCACACTCGACCGCTACGTAGGAAACCAACCGCGCGAATGAACCGCGTGGCACTTTATTTCTTGATATAAACTCCCGTCCCTTACCAAATACAACTGACACATCCTGACGCGACAGTTGTTGTGAGTAATGATGTGTTCTGCGAAGTTGTAAAATATTTTTATTATTATTATTTTAAAAGAACTACTAAGTCACTAAACTGTTTGGATAGATAAATTAACAATATATATATACATATTTATTTTTATATATATTATCAAGTAGTAATTGCTGAAAAAATATAATTACCTACTAAACAAATTCAAAATATTTTCGAGCGAAAATTCCACACTCGACCGCTACGTAAGAAGCCAACCGCGCGAATGAACCGCGTGGCACTTTATTTCTTGATATAAACTCCCCTCCCTTACCTAATACAACTGACACATCCTGACGCGACAGTTGTTGTGAGTAATGATGTGTTCTGCGAATATGTAAAATATTTTTATTATTATTATTTTAAAAGAACTACTAAGTCACTAAACTGTTTGGATGTATAAATTCACAATATATTATGTATATATATATATATATATATATATATATATATATATATATATATATTTATATATATTATCAGGTAGTAATTGCTGAAATTAAATATAATTACCTACTAAACGAATTTAAAATATTTTCAAGCGAAAATTCCACACTCGACCGCTACGTAAGAAGCCAACCGCGCGAATGAACCGCGTGGCACTTTATTTCTTGATATAAACTCCCCTCCCTTACCAAATACAACTGACACATCCTGACGCGACAGTTGTTGTGAGAAATGATGTGTTCTGCGAATATGTAAAATATTTTTATTATTATTATTTTAAAAGAACTACTAAGTCACTAAACTGTTTGGATGTATAAATTCACAATATATTATGTATATATATATATATATATATATATATATATATATATATATATATATATTTATATATATTATCAGGTAGTAATTGCTGAAATTAAATATAATTACCTACTAAACGAATTTAAAATATTTTCAAGCGAAAATTCCACACTCGACCGCTACGTAAGAAGCCAACCGCGCGAATGAACCGCGTGGCACTTTATTTCTTGATATAGACTCCCCTCCCTTACCAAATACAACTGACACATCCTGACGCGACAGTTGTTGTGAGTAATGATGTGTTCTGCGAAGTTGTAAAATATTTTTATTATTATTATTTTAAAAGAACTACTAAGTCACTAAACTGTTTGGATAGATAAATTTACAATATATATATACATATTTATTTTTATATATATTATCAAGTAGTAATTGCTGAAAAAATATAATTACCTACTAAACGAATTCAAAATATTTTCGAGCAAAAATTCCACACTCGACCGCTACGTAAGAAGCCAACCGCGCGAATGAACCGCGTGGCACTTTATTTCTTGATATAAACTCCCCTCCCTTACCAAATACAACTGACACATCCTGACGCGACAGTTGTTGTGAGAAAAGATGTGTTCTGCGAATATGTAAAATATTTTTATTATTATTATTTTAAAAGAACTACTAAGTTTCTAAACCGTTTTGATATATAAATTTACAATATATTATGTATATATATATATATATATATATATATATATATATATATATTATCAGGTAGTAATTGCTGAAATTAAATATAATTACCTACTAAACGAATTTAAAATATTTTCAAGCAAAAATTCCACACTCGACCGCTACGTAGGAAACCAACCGCGCGAATGAACCGCGTGGCACTTTATTTCTTGATATAAACTCCCGTCCCTTACCAAATACAACTGACACATCCTGACGCGACAGTTGTTGTGAGTAATGATGTGTTCTGCGAAGTTGTAAAATATTTTTATTATTATTATTTTAAAAGAACTACTAAGTCACTAAACTGTTTGGATAGATAAATTAACAATATATATATACATATTTATTTTTATATATATTATCAAGTAGTAATTGCTGAAAAAATATAATTACCTACTAAACAAATTCAAAATATTTTCGAGCGAAAATTCCACACTCGACCGCTACGTAAGAAGCCAACCGCGCGAATGAACCGCGTGGCACTTTATTTCTTGATATAAACTCCCCTCCCTTACCTAATACAACTGACACATCCTGACGCGACAGTTGTTGTGAGTAATGATGTGTTCTGCGAATATGTAAAATATTTTTATTATTATTATTTTAAAAGAACTACTAAGTCACTAAACTGTTTGGATGTATAAATTCACAATATATTATGTATATATATATATATATATATATATATATATATATATATATATATATATATATATATATATATTTATATATATTATCAGGTAGTAATTGCTGAAATTAAATATAATTACCTACTAAACGAATTTAAAATATTTTCAAGCGAAAATTCCACACTCGACCGCTACGTAAGAAGCCAACCGCGCGAATGAACCGCGTGGCACTTTATTTCTTGATATAAACTCCCCTCCCTTACCAAATACAACTGACACATCCTGACGCGACAGTTGTTGTGAGAAATGATGTGTTCTGCGAATATGTAAAATATTTTTATTATTATTATTTTAAAAGAACTACTAAGTCACTAAACTGTTTGGATGTATAAATTCACAATATATTATGTATATATATATATATATATATATATATATATATATATATATATATATATATATATATATTTATATATATTATCAGGTAGTAATTGCTGAAATTAAATATAATTACCTACTAAACGAATTTAAAATATTTTCAAGCGAAAATTCCACACTCGACCGCTACGTAAGAAGCCAACCGCGCGAATGAACCGCGTGGCACTTTATTTCTTGATATAGACTCCCCTCCCTTACCAAATACAACTGACACATCCTGACGCGACAGTTGTTGTGAGTAATGATGTGTTCTGCGAAGTTGTAAAATATTTTTATTATTATTATTTTAAAAGAACTACTAAGTCACTAAACTGTTTGGATAGATAAATTTACAATATATATATACATATTTATTTTTATATATATTATCAAGTAGTAATTGCTGAAAAAATATAATTACCTACTAAACGAATTCAAAATATTTTCGAGCAAAAATTCCACACTCGACCGCTACGTAAGAAGCCAACCGCGCGAATGAACCGCGTGGCACTTTATTTCTTGATATAAATTCCCCTCCCTTACCAAATACAACTGACACATCCTGACGCGACAGTTGTTGTGAGAAATGATGTGTTCTGCGAATATGTAAAATATTTTTATTATTATTATTTTAAAAGAACTACTAAGTTTCTAAACCGTTTTGATATATAAATTTACAATATATTATGTATATATATATATATATATATATATATATATATATATATATATATATATATATATTTATATATATTATCAGGTAGTAATTGCTGAAATTAAATATAATTACCTACTAAACGAATTTAAAATATTTTCAAGCAAAAATTCCACACTCGACCGCTACGTAGGAAACCAACCGCGCGAATGAACCGCGTGGCACTTTATTTCTTGATATAAACTCCCGTCCCTTACCAAATACAACTGACACATCCTGACGCGACAGTTGTTGTGAGTAATGATGTGTTCTGCGAAGTTGTAAAATATTTTTATTATTATTATTTTAAAAGAACTACTAAGTCACTAAACTGTTTGGATAGATAAATTTACAATATATATATACATATTTATTTTTATATATATTATCAAGTAGTAATTGCTGAAAAAATATAATTACCTACTAAACGAATTCAAAATATTTTCGAGCAAAAATTCCACACTCGACCGCTACGTAAGAAGCCAACCGCGCGAATGAACCGCGTGGCACTTTATTTCTTGATATAAACTCCCCTCCCTTATCAAATACAACTGACATCCTGACGCGACAGTTGTTGTGAGAAATGATGTGTTCTGCGAATATGTAAAATATTTTTATTATTATTATTTTAAAAGAACTACTAAGTTTCTAAACCGTTTTGATATATAAATTTACAATATATTATGTATATATATATATATATATATATATATATATATATATATATATTATCAGGTAGTAATTGCTGAAATTAAATATAATTACCTACTAAACGAATTTAAAATATTTTCAAGCAAAAATTCCACACTCGACCGCTACGTAGGAAACCAACCGCGCGAATGAACCGCGTGGCACTTTATTTCTTGATATAAACTCCCGTCCCTTACCAAATACAACTGACACATCCTGACGCGACAGTTGTTGTGAGTAATGATGTGTTCTGCGAAGTTGTAAAATATTTTTATTATTATTATTTTAAAAGAACTACTAAGTCACTAAACTGTTTGGATAGATAAATTAACAATATATATATACATATTTATTTTTATATATATTATCAAGTAGTAATTGCTGAAAAAATATAATTACCTACTAAACAAATTCAAAATATTTTCGAGCGAAAATTCCACACTCGACCGCTACGTAAGAAGCCAACCGCGCGAATGAACCGCGTGGCACTTTATTTCTTGATATAAACTCCCCTCCCTTACCTAATACAACTGACACATCCTGACGCGACAGTTGTTGTGAGTAATGATGTGTTCTGCGAATATGTAAAATATTTTTATTATTATTATTTTAAAAGAACTACTAAGTCACTAAACTGTTTGGATGTATAAATTCACAATATATTATGTATATATATATATATATATATATATATATATATATATATATATTTATATATATTATCAGGTAGTAATTGCTGAAATTAAATATAATTACCTACTAAACGAATTTAAAATATTTTCAAGCGAAAATTCCACACTCGACCGCTACGTAAGAAGCCAACCGCGCGAATGAACCGCGTGGCACTTTATTTCTTGATATAGACTCCCCTCCCTTACCAAATACAACTGACACATCCTGACGCGACAGTTGTTGTGAGTAATGATGTGTTCTGCGAAGTTGTAAAATATTTTTATTATTATTATTTTAAAAGAACTACTAAGTCACTAAACTGTTTGGATAGATAAATTTACAATATATATATACATATTTATTTTTATATATATTATCAAGTAGTAATTGCTGAAAAAATATAATTACCTACTAAACGAATTCAAAATATTTTCGAGCAAAAATTCCACACTCGACCGCTACGTAAGAAGCCAACCGCGCGAATGAACCGCGTGGCACTTTATTTCTTGATATAAACTCCCCTCCCTTACCTAATACAACTGACACATCCTGACGCGACAGTTGTTGTGAGTAATGATGTGTTCTGCGAATATGTAAAATATTTTTATTATTATTATTTTAAAAGAACTACTAAGTCACTAAACTGTTTGGATGTATAAATTCACAATATATTATGTATATATATATATATATATATATATATATATATATATATATATATATATATATTTATATATATTATCAGGTAGTAATTGCTGAAATTAAATATAATTACCTACTAAACGAATTTAAAATATTTTCAAGCGAAAATTCCACACTCGACCGCTACGTAAGAAGCCAACCGCGCGAATGAACCGCGTGGCACTTTATTTCTTGATATAGACTCCCCTCCCTTACCAAATACAACTGACACATCCTGACGCGACAGTTGTTGTGAGTAATGATGTGTTCTGCGAAGTTGTAAAATATTTTTATTATTATTATTTTAAAAGAACTACTAAGTCACTAAACTGTTTGGATAGATAAATTTACAATATATATATACATATTTATTTTTATATATATTATCAAGTAGTAATTGCTGAAAAAATATAATTACCTACTAAACGAATTCAAAATATTTTCGAGCAAAAATTCCACACTCGACCGCTACGTAAGAAGCCAACCGCGCGAATGAACCGCGTGGCACTTTATTTCTTGATATAAACTCCCCTCCCTTACCTAATACAACTGACACATCCTGACGCGACAGTTGTTGTGAGTAATGATGTGTTCTGCGAATATGTAAAATATTTTTATTATTATTATTTTAAAAGAACTACTAAGTCACTAAACTGTTTGGATGTATAAATTCACAATATATTATGTATATATATATATATATATATATATATATATATATATATATATATATATATATATTTATATATATTATCAGGTAGTAATTGCTGAAATTAAATATAATTACCTACTAAACGAATTTAAAATATTTTCAAGCGAAAATTCCACACTCGACCGCTACGTAAGAAGCCAACCGCGCGAATGAACCGCGTGGCACTTTATTTCTTGATATAGACTCCCCTCCCTTACCAAATACAACTGACACATCCTGACGCGACAGTTGTTGTGAGTAATGATGTGTTCTGCGAAGTTGTAAAATATTTTTATTATTATTATTTTAAAAGAACTACTAAGTCACTAAACTGTTTGGATAGATAAATTTACAATATATATATACATATTTATTTTTATATATATTATCAAGTAGTAATTGCTGAAAAAATATAATTACCTACTAAACGAATTCAAAATATTTTCGAGCAAAAATTCCACACTCGACCGCTACGTAAGAAGCCAACCGCGCGAATGAACCGCGTGGCACTTTATTTCTTGATATAAACTCCCCTCCCTTACCAAATACAACTGACACATCCTGACGCGACAGTTGTTGTGAGTAATGATGTGTTCTGCGAATATGTAAAATATTTTTATTATTATTATTTTAAAAGAACTACTAAGTCACTAAACTGTTTGGATGTATAAATTCACAATATATTATGTATATATATATATATATATATATATATATATATATATATATATATATATATATATTTATATATATTATCAGGTAGTAATTGCTGAAATTAAATATAATTACCTACTAAACGAATTTAAAATATTTTCAAGCGAAAATTCCACACTCGACCGCTACGTAAGAAGCCAACCGCGCGAATGAACCGCGTGGCACTTTATTTCTTGATATAGACTCCCCTCCCTTACCAAATACAACTGACACATCCTGACGCGACAGTTGTTGTGAGTAATGATGTGTTCTGCGAAGTTGTAAAATATTTTTATTATTATTATTTTAAAAGAACTACTAAGTCACTAAACTGTTTGGATAGATAAATTTACAATATATATATACATATTTATTTTTATATATATTATCAAGTAGTAATTGCTGAAAAAATATAATTACCTACTAAACGAATTCAAAATATTTTCGAGCAAAAATTCCACACTCGACCGCTACGTAAGAAGCCAACCGCGCGAATGAACCGCGTGGCACTTTATTTCTTGATATAAACTCCCCTCCCTTACCAAATACAACTGACACATCCTGACGCGACAGTTGTTGTGAGAAATGATGTGTTCTGCGAATATGTAAAATATTTTTATTATTATTATTTTAAAAGAACTACTAAGTTTCTAAACCGTTTTGATATATAAATTTACAATATATTATGTATATATATATATATATATATATATATATATATATATATATATATATTTATATATATTATCAGGTAGTAATTGCTGAAATTAAATATAATTACCTACTAAACGAATTTAAAATATTTTCAAGCAAAAATTCCACACTCGACCGCTACGTAGGAAGCCAACCGCGTTAATGAACCGCTTGGCACTTTATTTCTTGATACTAAGTTGTCTTTACCCAATACAACTGACACATGCTGACGCGACAGTTTTTGTGGGTAATGATGTGTTCTGCGAAGTTGTAAAATATTATTATTATTAATAATGTTATTATTAATATTATTGTTATTATTATTGTTGTTGTTGGGGGTTGTTTTCCATTAGTATCGAAAGTTGGGTTAGAACTGAACATTCTGGTCAGAAACCCGTCGATCCACCTTCCAATGCTAACTGGATAACTAACGGTATATGTTGAAAGGTAGAAGCGACAAAATATATTCTTGTCGAACACCCTTTAAGACACCAAATGGTTTATTTGCAAGATTATTGTTTATTCTGACTGCTGCCTTCTGATTCCAATAGAGATTTTTAATAAATCCTATGTCTTTTTCGTCCATGTTAATTTCTCCTAATCTTGCAACTAACAGCTAATGCTTAACATTGTCAAAGGCACGTTGGTAATCTATAAAGCATGCGTATACATTGTGTTGTTGGTCATAGCATTTTTGTATTAGCAGTTTCAGACAAAATAGTGTAGAATGTAGAATGTTTTAAATCGGTCGAGTAGTTTCGGAGCCTATTCAATGGAAACAACAACAAATTTTAATCGGAATGAAAATTAGGACTATTTGACATCTTTAAATAATATAAAAACAGTTACGCAATATTCTCAGTAAGCGTTTTTTAATGGTCATCAGAGTGGATAAACGGTTATTTTTGCAAACATCACCATTCATCTTAATACATTTTTTTGACGTATTTTAATGTTTTTAATGTCAATTACTTCTTATTTTTTAAATTGCGATATTATATTATAATTTAGCGATTTAAACTTTTTTTTGTTTTTGTCTTGCATACAGTTTGCCGACTAAGTAAACTAATACCTCGGTAGTTCTTACAGTCCTGCTGCGAACCTTTACCGTTGTAAAGCGGCACAATAACGGCCTTGCACCAGTCGTCTGGTACGCTACCACTCCTTCAACAAAGATTAAAAAGGTGGTACAGCAGACTAGCTACCACGCTTTGTCCTACCTTCAGCATTTCAACTGTTATCCTGTCGTACCCAGCAGTTTTACCCAATTTTTCGAAGTATTCCTACCATATCTTTGTTAAGCATTCCTCTCCTTTGGTTTCTGATTCTTTCCAGTTGCGAGGTAGTATTTTTACCTCTGGCTGTTCTTATGGACAGATATATGTATTCATCGACTTGTTCTATTTTTTCTTGCTCTATTCTGATTGTGATGTCTTCATCAGTGTTCGTCACGGTTTTAGTTTTGACGTAGTTCATATTAAGAGACCTATATTTTTAGCTGCTGTGTACAGTTCTTCCAGCATTTCCTTTAGTTCTTCTTTTTTTATCTGTTATCAAGGCGATATCATCCGCGTATCTTAGGTTGTTCAGGCGTTGTCCACATATTTTTATACCTTATTCTTCGCAGTCTAATTTTTTAAAAACATCCTCTATGGCCTGGTAAGAAAGTTTAGGTGATATTGTGTCGCCCTGTCTGACACCTCTTCTTATGTGTATTGGTCTTGTTCCTTCATTGATTTTAATTGTTGTTGTTGCTTCGCTGTATATGTTGGTTATTAGGTCTGTGTATCTGTAGTCTATTCTGCTATTAATCAGCAAGCTTTTCTCTCCCCAGTGTTCAACACTAACAAAAGCCTTTTCGAATTCGATAAACGCAATATATAGTGGGATGTGATATTCGTTGGCTCGTTTTATTAGGATTTTCATTGTTAATAGGTGGTCGCTCGTGCTGAAACCCTTTCTGAAGCCGGCCTATTCTATTTTCCAGGTAAAAATACCAAAATTATTTTGGCGACTAATACCAAAAATGTTATAGTAGACGCATAAATATACCCATCAGGAATGTACCCCTTGAACAGCAAATTATAAACTCGAATAATAATAGATTTAAGGGAAAAAAAAATTTGGTTCAAGGTAAATGACTGTTGGTACAGGTAAATGATTATTAGCAGGTTAATATAAATATTAACTTATTATTTAATACATACATAGGTAATAAAAAGCAAAGTAACTGTTCTAAATAAAAAATGTAAGTCTTGAACGAAAAAACTCTGTATGTTTTTTCTTACATGTAATATGGTACTGTGTCGCGTCTAAGCTTTTTCTCATATTGAAATCCCATTGCTTGATCTCTTTTTAACTGTGATACCATTCTCTTTTTGGAAACAAACTTACGACATGCCACTAGTTGTTTATTTTTCTTCAAAATAGCTCTATCTCCAATGACAGCTTTTGTGAATAGTTGTTTTTCATAAGATTTTTATAATTTGTTTCTAGTTGCTTTTCGGCAAAAACAAGTTTTTTTATTACTTCTGGCTTAACTTACGTCCCTTTTAATAAAGATTTTACTTTTGTGTTTGGTGAAGGGGTGAACTTTATTTTGGATTTTTTTTCCTGCACTCGATTTTTATTCAGTTTTAGCTTTATTTTTCTAAGCTGTAATTTTAATCTTAAGTTTTCTGTTACCAGCTTACTCCTATCTCTTCTTTTCCTTTTGCTTGCAGGCCTATTCCGAGATGAATTGAATATAGCGGAATTAATTTTTATTGTACAAGGTGTGCTCGGTGGTGTAGTGAAATTTTCATCGGAATTACTACCTACGTCAAAATTCAGCATACTTGTTGGTGTGCTTGGGGGACTATTGTGTGAATTTTTCGCCATTCTTTCCGCTTATTTCTTGCCTCCCGATCTGACATATCTTTTTTCAGTTTAACTTTAATTTCCTTTTTCAGAGTTGCAGACCAGTCATTGCTCTACAGATATTTCCATGGCAGATGCTCCAGAGAAATAAGAACTCTTGTACCATCATTGGCCACATTCGGCCAAAGAACTCGGCACGCTGATCAGTCTCACTCATTTATTTTTAAGATTGACACTACAAGGACCAATCTTCATCAAGAATCCTTCTTTTACAGTGCTGCTACGGAATGGAATAAGCTTCAAAAATCAGTTTTCCAGAGAACTATGACCTGCAACTTTTTAAAAAGCGTGTCCACGATCATTTCCTTTCTATAATCCCTTCCCCTTCTAATAGTCGCAATGCGGGCCGTCCGCGGCCCACACAAATGGTCTACCCTTTTTGCGACTATTTTCATAAAAAAAAAAACCCACTATTCGCCAGGTAAATGATAATTTGTTGGAACAATATAACAAACATCAAAATTAGGCGGAAATATAGCCCGAAAATTGGAGGTTATGTTTACATCATTAAAACTTACATGAAAAAAAATCCGTTCCAAACACTTTCCAAGAATAACACGTTCGAGGTTAATGACAAGATCAAAATACACGCACAGATATTTCACCTTTATATTGTTATTTACATAAAAACAGTTTTTAATTAACGAATCATAAACGCTCCACAAGCAGTTGCTGTAAAGTACCGACTAGAATATAGTTACCGTCAACTGAATAGCGAATAAACGCTGACGAGACATTTAAATTTTGTACCAGGTAAATGATACTTCATTTGATTTCATCAAAGAAAATTCTGTTATTTTATTGTATTTGTGTTTTGAGTAAACTTTTTTATATATAGCATTAGCTTAATATTTAGTGTATGTGAGGTATATGTCAAATTATTTTTATTGTGGGAATTTAATTAAAAATATCACATAAAGTGACAGGTAATTACAGGCCAGGTTAATGACAAGTAAAGACTAATGTTTCTCATATATTCGAAATGTTATCTTGTAACATGGTATAAGAACAACTTTAAGCAATGGTTGTAAGCATGCATCTTGCACAATAATGAATAGTAATAAAAATTCAAACACAGTCAAATTAAAGCAACTGACTAAAATCTTTATAACTCACTTATATTTAGTCATCACATGGATTTGCACCCTAACCAGAGAAACACCCAAATGCATAATAATATATAAAAAAAATTTAGGGTATAAATCTTAGAGAAATTACTAATGTACCTCTCAACTTAGTGTCCCCGTTAAGTCGATGCATTGGTGACTAATCCGAAACCGTCGTATATTGGTGAAATAAGCTGTATACATAATTACCTATTAAAAATAAAACAAATCTTTACCTTAAAAAAAATAAGTTTGAATAGATTAGATACTAAACCTTATCTGCGCAAGTAGTAATTTACCTCAAATTAACTGTAAGTGGGTATAGATTAGGTTTTAACTAAACTGACAAGGTCATTTTATATAAAGTGGGTTAACGTTAAAAAACTACTAAACAGAATTTATTTAACCATTTTTTTTAATAGTCACAAGATATTCAGGTCACAAGGGCAATGAAGAAACTATGATGGAATAAGTAAGTAAAACTGGGGCTTCTTCTTTTTCTTCCTTTTTTAATCAAGGCGGATCGCCTGTTTCTTTTCGTCGTCCCTCTGCCTATTGCACTGCTAAGTTGTCGTTCCATCGTTTATGGAGGCGTCCCAAACTCCTGCGACCCATTGGTGATTTGTCGCGTGCTGTTCTGACTATTCTTTCGTTGTCCATTCTACTGATGTGCTCATTCAACTCCCTCTTTCTGCCAAGATCGTCTTTCCAGTTATTCTACGAAGTACTCTCATTTCGGTTGTCTCTAGAAGTTGTTTAGTTCTCGCTGTGTCTGGTCGAGTTTCTGCCGTGTATGTCATAGTTGGTCTTACTATTGCCTTGTAAATTCTTGATTTGGTTTTGATTTTAATATTTTTATTTCGCCATATTGTGTCATTTAGGCATCCTGCTATTCTTGTTGCCTTCGTTGTCTGTTCTCTCACCTCCGTCTCAACATCACCAAAGCCTGATATTTATATGCCCAGATACTTATATTTCATTTCCTGTTGGATAACTTTGCCTTCAACTGTCAGTTTGCACCTTAATGGCGTTTTTGATGTCGTCATGCATTTAGTTTTCTGGGCCGATATTACCATATTAAGTGATTTGGCAGTGCAGTTAAATCGATGTAATAGCCCCTGCAGATCGTCTTCATTTTCAGCAACTAGTACGCGTCATCGGCAAAGCATATAACAGTAATTTCACGGTCATCTATTCTGTATCCTTTCAGTAAACGTACTTTGCTTATTACTTCGTCCATACTGATGTTGAAGAGCTGAGGTCTCATGTCGAATACCTTGGCCCACAGCTATTGGTTCGGTTGTGGTTAAATTATTTAAATCAGAACGGGAAGAGATTTGACATTTTAGTTGGTCTCCTAACATGGCGTTTTAAACTTAATACATATAAATATAGCAAAAAACAAACACTGTAAACATATTAAGATTTTAGTTCTTCGGAGTCTAATGAAAAAGATGCTATTAAAAAGGTCCTCTTGCCCAAGTCCCTCTAATCTACCTACAAGTTTTACTCAGCGATGTTTTGTTTTATTTTCCATGGTGTAGTTGTATTCAAAGATAATATTTTAAATTAAATGATGCACTTCCACAAATTTCCAGGTAAAATTGTAAAAAAACTGAAAAGATTTAAAAAATATATTTTAACAAAATTAAATAAAATTATTATAACAAAAAGTTATAAAAGTTTTTATTAACATTAACCCTTTGAATCTTTTATATTTAAAAACTTTAAGCACATATAGGTATATTAGATCGTTTTAATTTTATAATTTTTATGATAAAAAATTCAAACCACCACACAAAAAGTTACGCAAATGAAATAAATAATTAAGTTTAATAAGTTGAACTATGAACAAATTTGGCTGGAGTTTTGTCAATGTTGTTTATGATTGGAATATTTTGAACCCTCTGTTTTCCCGGTAGCAGAGTGACGTTTATTTATTTAATAATGTTTAGGATTAAAAAAACCGATTGATTAGAGATTTTAAGCTCTTTAAACAATCTTCTTACTTTGGCGTTGTTGTAGTTATTTTACGTAACCATAACAATAACCACGAAATCGAAACTAAGATATTTTCAACCCGATCTTGAACTTAATAAATTGACAGGTGACCCTTGTTTGGATTCTCCCAATCTCAGAATTTCTGGTGTTTATTTTGATTAAAAAAAATGTGTTTTTTAATTTTGAAATGGAGGATATTTTGGAAAATGTTATAAATAGAACAGAGCCAACTCTGGATGTTTTCGCAGGCCAGCCCAAAATGTCAACTTGCAGTTAGGTTATGTTTCTAAACAATAGGGAAAAATCACGTAACGCGAGATGGCGCTGGCAATGATAAAATGTCGGGTCGAGGTGTGAACAACAAATATTCTGTCCTTTAAACATTTGTAAAACTAAAGTTTTTATATAGTGATAAGCAAAAATCCACCACCACCCAGACAGCTTATTAATAAAAAATACAGTTATTAAAAAGGTAGAGACTACAACATATTTGGGAACTACAATCAACGAGAGTTGGGATCATTCTCTCGAAATACGTTGTCGAATAGAAAGGGCTCGTGCTACATTCCTTAAAATGTCAAAATTGTTTAAATGCCACTTTCTGAACTTAACAACTAAAATACGACTTCCCCAATTCTATGTGTTTCTTGTGCTCCTATATGGGGTTGAGTCATGGACTGTAACAGATGCAGTCAGTAAAAGGTTGGACGCATTTGAGATGTGGCTGTATCGACGTATACTAAAAATCCCTTGTTACAAACAAAAGAGTATTCGACATTTTAAACAAGAAAATGGATATCATGAGTACAGTCAAAAGTCGGCAATTGGAATATTTAGAACACATTATGAGAAACAGCGAAAGATACGGTCTATTACAGCTTTTCCTACAGGAAAAGGTGCTTGAAAAAGGGGTACCAGGCAGAAGAAGGATCTCATGGCTTAAAAACCTGAGAATTTGGTTTGCAACCTCCACCACGGGTCTATTTAGAGCCGCAGTTAATAAAATAATTATTTCCAGATTGATCGCCAACGTCCGGTAACGGACAGGCACTGGAAGAAGAAGAAGAAAGTTTTTTTTGAAGAGAATTTTAGTTATCTCAAAGATTTTTTGTGTTAAACTATTGGATTAAAGCTGGATTTAAGATTTGTTATCGACAAGCTCGAAGAAGACATCAGTGAAAGTCAATTTGGATTCAGAAATGCAATGGGGACACGAGAAGCATTATTTGCCCTAAATGTTCTAATAAAGAGGTGCCTAGATGTGAACCAAGATCTATTCGTCTGTTTGAAGCATATAGAGAAGCATATAGACTTCAACGACATGCGAATAATTGGCAATCTATATTACAATCAAAGAGCTGTTTTTAGAGAGAGCGAGAAGATGTCAAACGAAATAAAGATTAAAAGAGGAGTAAGACAGGGATGTGTTCTACTCGGAGAAAATCATGCAAGAGGCTATATCTGAAGAAACAGCGGGAATAAGGGTAAATGGTGAACTCATAAACAATATCCGTTTTGCCGACGATACCCTCGTTATAGCCCAGAGTAGCGCGGACCTACAAAGAATTATGGATAAAATCGTCAACAACAGTGAGAAAGCCGGTCTTACACTTAATATCAAGAAGACAAAACACATGATCATCAGCAAAGCACATGTCCAGGGAAGTCTTTATATTCAAAATGAGGAGGTTGAGAGAGTGAGAGAGTACAAATACCTGGGTACTAAGTTAAACGAGACTGGAGGACACTCGCGAGAATAAGATGCAGAATAGGTCAGGCTAGAGCTGCGTTTACAAACATGAGGAAAATATTCTGCACTAGAGACCTGAGTGTCAAACTTAAGATCAAACTAGCCAAATGTTATATTTTTTCAATACTTCGCTATGAAATGGAGTCGTGGATAACGAACAAAGATAACTTAAATAGACTCCAAGCTTTCGAAATGTAGGTCTACAGACAGATACTTAGGGTTTCTTGGACAGAACGGTTAACAAACGCAGAGATATTGAGGCGAGTAGGTAAAGAGGCAGAAATAGTGAACACAATAAAAACAGGAAAACTTGCTTATCTGGGTCATGTTATGCGCGTAGAAAGATACCGCATGTTACAGCTAATAATACAAGGAAAAATTCAGGGTAAACGAAGTGTGGGAAGAAGACGCACTTCATGGCTAAAGAACTTAAAAAAGTGGTATCACTGTACTTCAATAGAATTTTTCCGAGCAACCGCATCCAAAGCAAGAATCGCTATGATGATAGCTAACCTTCCAAGAGGAGACGGCACGTGAAGAAGAAGAAATCGACGTTTCAGTTTCATTGTCGCTGGATTCTCCTTAAATGCCAGTAAAGACCAGTCCAGGTATCAATTATGGTTTATTTTCAAAGTTTTTTAGTTCTGTTGTCCCTGAAATTTTTGTTGCAATGCATATGATTGTCAAAATATCAATTTTGGACATATTGTATTATGTGGGTGAACGTGTTCGACCAATTCAGAAAGGTAAAGAGCTTTTTGTCGCGATCAACGTAAAGACATTTTCGTATGCTTTATAGACTATGAGAAAGCATTCGTCAAGGTACAACATGAAAAACTTATAGATATATTGAGAAGTACTGGAGTTTATTACAGAGACATAAGCATTATTAAGAACCTGTATTGGCGACAAAAATCAGTGGTTTGTGTCAATGAAAAACTAACCGACGAATGCCATATTCGGCGTAGCATAAGGCAGGTTTGTATACTGTCTTCACTGTTGTTCAACCTATATTCTGATAAAATATTTAAACAGGCGTTGCATGACCAGGATTGCGGAGTTAAGATTAACGGCGAACTGATCAATACCATTCGCTATGCCGATGACACCGCAATCTTATGTAATGATCTCCAGGACCTTTAACGTCTTTTAGACTTGGTCAACGGGATGGAACAAGAAATGGGTCTAAACGTAAATGTCACTAAAACTAAGTTTATGATTTTCAGCCGTCAGTCGTATAATGATGCTGTGCTGCAAATGAATGGTCAAAACATTGAAAGGGTTCCATGTTTAAAATATCTTGGCTGTTACATTATAGAACATTTCGATCCGGATAAAGAAGTCAAGTGAAGGATCGAGTTAGCTCGCGCAACCTTTCAAAAAATAAGATCGCTCTTCTGCCATAATAATCTAAATTTAAAGCTATCCAGAGAATGATCAAGTGCTACATATGGTCTATACTGTTGTATGGGGCAGAAATTTCGACCTTAAAAGCAGCAACCATTAATCGTCTTGAAGCATTTGAAATGTGGCTACATAGACGTACGCTCCGAATCCCATGGGTAGCCATGTAGACAGATGCGGTTTTAAATAGAGCAAGCGCCGTCCGCGAACTACTTATAACAGTTAAATACCGAAAGCTGTCCTATCTAGGTCATATACCCAGGGGTAATCGTTACCGTATCCTTTAACTTATAATGAAGGGCAAGATAGAAGTCCGTAGAGGAGTGGAGTGGACCGGAATTCTAAGCGTAGAACAACTCTTTAGAATCGCCGAAGACAGAGCACTGCTCGCCATTGTGATTGCCAACATCAGGAGGACCTGATATGGCACCAAAAGAAGAAGAAAAAATAAATGGCTTAAAATCTCTCTAATATTATTTGGCTGTATTTTATGTTTCCACTTTGTTTTAATATTGTCATTTTTTTAGTATCTGTAATATAGGCAACAATAAATACACACTAAAATTATTAAGGATCCTGGTTTGTTAATAGGTACATTTATGATAAAATGATTAAATGAACAAAACTGATTAAAACGAAAATTAATATTTACGTTTAACATATCATCACCAAAATGTACTTAACTAATTTTATGTATCTTTAAATTATAAAAAAAAGGAATTTTTAACATGGTAAAAATGCTAGAATCTTTTATGATCATTTATCATTTGAATATTTTTTCCTATTACAAGGTCAGCAAAATGCTCTTGACGTTAGTATCTTATCCTAAGTCAATATGCTACCTAAATAGTTTAAATTTTAAAAACTTCACATATAATTAAAACATAAGGTTTATTTATCATATCGATGGGTCAATTTTGGTATTTATAGCCGAGATGATTATAATCAAACTTTTTTACAGTTCCATATTTTCTGACTTTCTTGAGAAGCTTTCAGCACATACTTAAATACATACGTAACAGTATCTTTTATTAAAATTACCTAAAATATACATTACAACATTTGCATATATTTTACAACAAACTAAATCAGTCAATACTCTTAAAAATGAGCAACATTTTAGTTAATACAGTCGAAAAAATAACAACAATGTTTATCATATTTATTTGGCATTTTCAAAATTAAATTTTCTCATTCTGCATAATTTTTTTTTTTTGTAATTTATAAAGCCAATTTGATATTAAGGAAGACCGGAAATAGTATGGTTAAGGACATGTTTGAACTTCTCGCCTAATTGCTGTTTCCATTAGTTGGTTTAGTAAGGTTATGGGAGTACTTATCAGTAGTAATAACCCAAGGACATTGATAATTGTCGAAACAATTTTATAACAGATTTCGAAAGCTTGTTGCTTGGAAACAGACCGACACCGTAGGCGGAGGTCTGTTGCCTATAAGCAACAAGCTTGAGATAGATGTTATAAAATTTTTGAGCATTCATCAATGTTCGAGGGTTATTCGGATAGAAATTTTTTTGCTGATTATGGAAATAAATACAGAGCAGAAACAATTTATTTGAATGTACAATTATCAAAAGTACAGTTAGAAAAATTGAATGATGAGCCAAATGTATCACAACCAAATCGTGACATATTGAAATATTTGAATTGTCAAAATCTAATTGAAAGGAAATGTAGGTATGTATCCATAGCAACATGACATGATTTAGTGAAAAGAACCCATGGGCTTTTTCAGTATAATTTTGTTTTGATTGGTTGTGTTCGATCAGATGACCACAAATTGACTGATTTTATTGGATATTAACTTGAGCAAAAAATTTTCAGTAGAAATATCCCTAGAACATTGATAATAAACAAGATAATTTTATGACAATCGAAAGCTCGTTGCTTGGTAACAGCCCGAAGCCGAAGGGCACCTTTGTCTTTCACCATTGGAAACCAACCATTTACTACTTGTACAACTTTTAGAACTACCTTGGCACGTTTTACTGAAGACCGGATTGTATTCAATGCGATTTGTTGGAGAGTCATTATTATTCTCGATATGAAAAAAATCCACCAAACAAACAACTGCCTTTCCTCCTCGCCACGCTAATTCTACAGCAGCAATATGGTTGGTAAAATTAACGAATAAGACCTTCGGGAGTCTTTTTACCCCATAGCAATATTATTTTGTTAACTTCAGACATATTTAACGAAACTGAACTGGACTTACTTTTACATGGATCTGCTTGTAGTTTTTTCCTGATTGCATCGCGAGTATTTTGGGCTGGTTTAAATACAATATATATATATATATATATATATATATATATATATATATATATATATATATATATATATATTGCTAAACGGGTAAATCAAAATATTATAGTCATAGTACTTTTCTTGCAAAAGTTTGCACGAAATGTTCCACATTGTCTTCACCGTTGCTTCTTTAAATTCGGTCCCGTCTTTCTTTCTCATACTGACCGCCCAATCTTTTAGTATTAACGCCAATTCTTCTGAGCTTCTATGTTCATTTAATTCATATCCTCGTTCGCAGCAAAATTCCATATATATTCCCCAAATATATTTGTAGGTTGTATTTCTGGGAATTTTTTCTTTGATTAGCGCATTGCCAAAACGTAACATTTTGAAATTTATTTGGAATGAAGTTGTTAAACTCAAATGTGTAGATAAAAATACTTTTCTTATGGAAAGCAACCAAAAAAATTAGGAGGCCTATAACTTTAATTCCGCCCATCAGAAACAATGCCGGCAACTGGGCCAGAGATAACAAACAAAAGACCGAGTTGTTAGCCGAACATTTTCACACCTAATGAATATCTCGAAGATCATATTTTGCCATAATCTGATAACCCCAGATCAGAAAACATCAATCCTCTTAAAAATGGATAGTAATACTCACTTACCTTTTCAATGCAGCTTTTCGACTGAAACATATTCCTACGAGCTGAAAAGTTGCGGAAGTTATTATGTTGCCGAAGCCAGGCAAACCACCAGGAGATGTTACATCCTAAAGGCCTATTTCCCTACTTCCGATTATCTCTAAACTCTTCGAAAAGTTGCTTCTCAAGAGACTAAAACCATGAATATAAAACAGCAATATAATTTCTGACCATCAGTTCGATTTTAGACAGAACCACTCAACCATTGATCAGGTTTATCGCATTACTGATGTAATTGAGCGAGCTCTTGAAGAAAAACAGGTCTGTTCAGCAGTCTTCCTAGATGTTTCGCAGGCCTTCGACAAGGTGTGGCATGCAGGTCTAGTGCATAAACTTCATAGAATACTACCGAAACAATACTTAGAGCTTTTGACATCATATATCACAGACAGATTCTTCATAATTAAACAGGATAAAACAAATAAATGCGGGTGTACCTCAAGGTAGTGGGGTAGGCATTATTCTCTATTTATTGTACACTAGCGACATTCCACGACTAGAAGATGTAAAAATTGCCACATTTGCAGACTCCTTGCAGTAGATCAAGATCAGGATGTGTCCTGTATAAAATTGCAGTCAGCTACTAATGCAATACTTGAATGGACTAAACAATGGAAAGTCAAGCTTAAAGAAAATAAACTGATCCATGTCAAATTTACCAACAAAAGACTAGTCAATCCATCACTCATATATATCAGTGACAACTTAGTACCATATAGTAACAATGCTTAGTATCTTGGCATGACTCTTGACACTAAGTTTAGATGGAAAGCGCATGTAAAAAAGAAAAGAACCGAACTTAGACTAAAGTATTGGCTTATTGGAAGGAATTTCAAGTTGTCATTGCACAATAAGAAAGTTATATACAATCAAATTTTGAAACCAGTGTGGCTTTATGGTATCGAGCTAGGGGGTTGTGCCAACGATAGCAATATAGATTATTCAAATATTTCAGAACAAAGTGCTGCGTAACATGACAAACGCCCCTTGGTATGTACGCAACAGTGACCTACATAGAGACCTCGGTATCCCAATGGTTAAGGAAGAAATTAAAATGTCTGCTGGTAAACATGAAGCCAGGTTACACCTCCATGAAAATGTAGAAGCCTTTCAGCTGCTGGACAATCAGGATCAAGTTCGAAGACTGAAGAGGACCAAGTCATTCGAACTCGTTTAAAGCTGTGTTTTTAAAAGCAGAGTATGGTGCGCGAGTTTGTGTACATGTTATAGTCAGAACAACCTAAGGGACATCGTTGGAAATAATTTAGTAGTATAAAAGTATTTAGTTTTAAGATTTTACCAGACTTAAATTAATGGTAAATCAATAGTGATAAGTTTTAATACCTTAAACGCCGAACAGCGTAATAAACAAAAAAAAAATAAAAAATAGTGACTAATACTACTAATACTGAATACAATTATCAGTGTAATGTTGACATGATTGGGTGAAATTGTTTCATAGGTCGCAAAATGACAAAATTTGAATGGTTGGTAGAACCGTAAATTTTTTTTCACTTTTAACAGCTAACAGCACAGACGCTACAACGGAAATCAGAATTAGACGGAAAATTCAAACATGTTCATCGTATTTCCATATCCATACTATCCCTGGCCACTCTTATGCATAAGCGTTCGAGAAAATTTATTAAGTTTTCATTGTTGCCAAATTTTGGTCTAATATGTACTATTATACATTAAAATGTAGACTTTAAAAGCAACGATAGAAAAAGAGATAACATTCACGATATTAATCGATCTATATTAAAATTTACAATAATAACAAGCTAGAATCACAGAAAAAGGGTACCTAAGTATCAACAAATAAAATAGGGTGACCATATTTATTTACCTGCAATTACATATGAAACGTTTTAAAACATATATTTCAGAACTATTTGCATTTAATTAAATTGGAAAAATTTAAAAAATTTAAATACAAATGTGGTGATAGAAACCATATATGATTTTAATTTTTTATACAACAGCAGGATATACTACAATTCGTTCACTGGTAATACTTAATACATTCTAGTTACATAGTGATTCTTGGTGTCTGTTTAATTGTCTGTAACCAATGAACGTTTGACAAAATTTTTTTTAATTTCCGTGCACTAGCAAAGGGCTAACCACCGGTATTTTTTCAACATTCCTGTTACATTATAAGGAAGTGAAATTAGCATCCCTTTCCTTATTTAATTTCAAATCTTTTAGTTTTGTAAAATAAAAATATTACTTAAAATCACTGTTTATTTAAAAACATTTCTTAATCTAAAAGTTTTTTCCTGGAACCAATAGATTCGGTTAAAAAAAATAAAATACAATATCATTATTTTTATTCTTTATGAAATAGTAAACTACGTATTAAGAGTGGAAAACAGTAAAAATGGAAAATGCAAGAATAAAATACGATTCATAATAAATGTTGAAAATGACCGCCCCCAGCCAAAATTAATACTTAACTTTACTCACCACCTTTTAGGGGTGATATCTCGGAAAGGGGAGGGTCGAGGAAATTTTGCTACAGGAAATATCCATCATAATTTCGTACGAGCAATTACCTTCTGAATTTATTCGTTTGAATTTAGAAACACCCTGTATGTCAATGCAGTGTATTAAGAACTAATATCTTTTATTACGGGTTTTAAAAAAAAAATTTACTGTCGAATTTATTGTGTATTCATTTTTTATACTCCATAACTGTAGTCTTTTAAGATTTTCGGCTTTATAGTAGACATTCCAAAGATCGGCTTTATATTTCCTAAGAGCTTCCAGTATAGCTGAAGATTTAGAGATAAAAGTGCAACCTGTGTTATATTTACTATTAGTTTCGGCAAATTAAATAATTAATTAATAATTAATAAATAAACAGAATTTAGTAAACATAAATAAATAAGTTACTTCAATTGAAGGAATTATTATCGTACAGAAATGTTATAAGAATTATTTAAATAAACAGGCATATATTATTCAGATGTAATCAAATGTATAGCACACAATAATGTTTTTGGTGAAAGTAAAAGTTATCTACAGGCCACCCTATTGCAAGTAATTTATAATATGTATTGCATAATATGCATAGTATAAAAACAGCAGTGGCGACTCATGGTATTTTCAACAGAGGAGGCTGGAAAATGTAAACCTAACTTTACTTAAAATTACGACATTACAAGTACAATTAGCACATTTCCCCACCACCCTTGAGGTAATGCAACGGCGCGTTACTTTATTGTTGTGGATTGTTTGCCAGTTGCCCCGTTTAGGTTAGGTTAGGTTAGGTATCATGTGAGTGGGGCGTGGTCGCCCCTCCACTGCGACCTTTAGTAGGTCTATTGTGGCTCACCCCTAGAGGTTACAGTTCACCGCACAATCCAGCCCTTCTCACGAAGTTCATGGTTGTATAGGGTAAGATTTTTTTTTATTGGTAGGTTCTAGGTTGGTGTTACCAAATATACTGAATCTTATTCTTTCCAGGCCGAGGCACGAACATAGTATATGGTAAGCAGTTTTGTCTTCCACGCAGCAAAACCGACAGTCCGTTTGTTGGTTCAGACCTATCATTCCGAGGTGGTATCTTAGACGAAGTGCCATGTAAGCAGTCCCGTTAAAATTCGCAGGTCATTTCTGCTCCATTCTAGGATCTGCTTAGTTGTGTTTCTCGAGGGTTTAGGTAGAAACGCCTTCGAGTGAGTTAACCCTGGTATATCGGACCAGTACTTGAGTATTTTCCTCTCCGCCCAGTCCGAAATAATTGTTTTGGCGGCACTTGTGGTGACTCCAAAAACCGGTTCTGGTCCAGTGAACGCAGAATTGGCCCCCTGTTTTGCAAGGGTGTCGGATTTTTCGTTTCCCTTCACCCCCTGGTGCCCAGGTACCCACAGTAGGGTCACCCTGTTGTTTTCACCAAGGTACTCTAAGGATTCGATGCAAAACCATACAAGTTTAGAATTTATCTTGTTGGAGCTTAGTGCAGCCTGGCTGTCTGATATTATACTTATGATTTTGTTTGCTAAAGGTCTGTTGGTCGACTCTCTTGCACACATTTCGATAGCGAAGATTTCAGCCTGAAAGATTGTAGCATACCTGCCAAGACTGGTAGATATTTCAATCTTTGGTTTTCTGCTAAAAAGACCGGACCTGAACCTAACCGACTCTCCATGCAGTGATGATATTACATATCGGTTTTCAATCATGCTTTTGATCCAGTTACAGATTTTACTGTCGATCCCTCTATCCCTAATTGATGTATAGAGTGACTGTGGTAGGGCGTTATTGAACGCTGCTTCTATATCTAGAAAAGCTGCTAGCGCAATTTCTTACGTTTAAGGGAATAGCCGATCTTTCCAACTAGATTTTTTAGTGCTAAATCCGTAGATTTGCCTGTTTGGCAAGCATATTGATGGGGGTTTAAGGGATGTTCCCTAAGATTCCCTCTCTGTTATGTCTGTCAATAATTCTTTCCAGAGTTTTTATTAAGAATGAGGTGAGGCTTAAAATAAATAATAGTAGATTATTTCAAGCGGATGAGAAGTGGGACTTTTCATGGCGCGCATGAGTTTACCCGCCGAACGAAGTTAAGGCAAGCTATGAAAAGTCACTTCTCCTTCAAATGAAATATATACTATTTTTTTTAAACGTACAATAATTAGGTCACAAACACGAAATATGTAACACGGTTAAAAACAAAAATGGCTCGATAACATCTCTTATTTTATAATTGTCATTCAGCACTAAAAAAAGTCATTGTGCAATTCATAACGAATTTATTGATAGCCACCACACTAGCATACTTTACCAATTATGGACCATTTATTGTAGGTTTGAAAAAAAAATTCTTGATAAATAGTTAACGAAAATAAAAAACTTTCTAGAAAATAATAGTTATTTACTATACGAGTGGGATAAAGGCATTATTAATGTATGTAACGAGTTATGTAAGCACACGAATATATTAATGATGAATTATCACACATGTATAGTACAACGTTTTATCTACGACTGCCTTTAATGAAAAAAAATGTACAGTAATGTTTTGATTAAATTTTGTGAAATTAAACTGAAAATATCCTAGTTAGGCCGGTTGTACCATCCAAGTTCATTGATAGATCACCACTGATCCAAGATAGATACATGCATACATAAAGTCACGCCTTTTTTCCATAGGGGTAGGCAGAGACCAATTCCTTCCACTTGCTACGGTTCTTACACACATCTTTTACACACATCTTTCATCAGTGCTCTCATACATGCTCGTCGGTTGTTGGTACTCTTGACCTGGACTTTTCTTTAAACAATGTTGTTCTGATCGAGATCTGTTCGCCGAGCTCGACCTCTACCGACTTGTCCATTTACACTCGCCTTATAAATTTGTATCGTCAGTCTTCCTTCATCCATCCTTTTCACGTGTCCAAACCATCTAAGCATTCCTTTATCTATCTTTGTAACCACATCTTTTTTTACACCACATCTTCTTTTACACCACAGCGTTCTCTTATCTTACTATTCTTTACTTTATCTAACCGAGCTATACTTCTCAGACTACTCATCACCGCAGCATTAATCCTATTTTCATGCTTCTTCTGCCAAACCCAACATTCACTGCCATACATAAGTGTAGGAACCAACACACCTCTATGCACCGCCAGACGTGCCTTTTTTGACACTTTTTGGTTATTCATAAAGCTATGCTGTAAAATTCAGTTGTACCAATTCCGATCAACAATGAACTGTCGATCAGCAGCGAGGTCAACTGATCGGTGATTCAAACACGGTTCAAGTCGTTGAACGTGGAATCATAACCTAAACAAAATGTCAGAAATATAGATTGGCGTGGGATTATTGTTTGTAAGTTACCGCAAAGAGTAGTTATCAGTATCATTTTAAAAGCGGATTCATTACACTGATTTTATTGCTACGGTTCGTTCTCTTGTGGATTTTGTGAATTGAGTTGTAATTTATTGATAAACTCAAATAAGTATACTTTATTTTACTTTTTTTATTACAAAAGTAATGGATTTCTCCAAAAAGTTCAGGAGGTCAGTTAACTTCTCACCAAAAAAAAAAAATAGTGTTCTTCTTACAATCGTAAAAACTGTACAGCTTCTTTTGAAAGTCGAAATCTAAATTTGAAATCTCTATCATTCCATTTTGTAAAATTATTGGGCCGTTCCCTATATGTTTGTCGCAACCTTTCGCGATAAAAATTATTTACTAATTCCAAAAATTCATCGTCTTCCGTCAGCTCATTTAATAAAACCATAATACACTTCTTATTTTCCAAAACACAGTAAATATGCTTGTGAGTATCAAAATCAAAAGTCACATATATAACAGACCACCATATATTTAAAAACTGAAGTAGCAGTGTTAAAGAATTTATGTACCAACCTAAATTGATCGTCAGTCAACTAAACTAGACTTGGTACAACCGATTGGTATGTGAACCACGTTCTCCAATGATCTACGGTTCGACTGAACTATCGGTGAACTGCGTTTTGTACAACTGGATCTTAAAATCAATTGCCTGGAGACCAACAAAATTATGTTTATTTACAACTATATGTGTAATGCTGTCATTATTAACGTCATTGAAGGTTGGGAAGTGTCACATTACACACCTCTACTTCCCAACCTCACTTCCCGAGATTATAGCTAACCTCGACGCTTTGCGTCTCGGTTAACTAACTAATCTCACGACAAGAATAAATCTCTTCCCGCCTCGGTGTGTAATATACTATTATTTCCTTGACAACCACTTGACGTCCAGCCAGTTTGTTTGTAAACAAAGCCTTTTAAGTAAAATTGGAAAAGTAATACTGTTGTTGGAAAATTTTAGGAGAACTTACGTATCAAATTTTGAAAATTGTTAATATTTACAACAAATAGCTTATTCACAGTTTCAAATGTTTCTAATTATTTTTGTAAGTTTCTTGTTCGAATAAAACGTTTACCTATAAGTTCTTTTTGTTTCTGAATTCATCTCCAATAAAAATGCGTTGCTTAATGAAATTTGAGTTGCGTAATGAGTTCCAATGGACCAAAATGAGTGGCGTAATAAGCTTCAAAATGAAGCAGTCGTAGATAAGTGAATAAATATTTCTTCAAAACGCTATACATAATCTTTCATAATTCTTTTAAATCAATGGCAATCTCGTTATATTAGACGTTATATATTTTACTCGAGGTTGCAATCGAATAGCCTTTTCGACACGCTAGGAAGGAAAATGTGCTAGGGGCGCCCGGCGCATATATAAAAGCTCGGTACACTTAAAAATGTGTATCCGAAAATATTATTAAATAAAATAAAAACAATTTTAAGATATGAATACCGGTTACATGTGTTTCCCTGCCTCCCCTGACCAGCCGCCACTGAAAAATAGGCCCCGACTTACTTTCAGTCAATTTCATGCAAAGGGCAAACAAATGTTATGACAGGTCTAATATGGGAACGACTGTTTGTATCAAAAATTTGAGGACGCTACGCTTAACATTTTGAAAACATGATACGAGTCATTTGTATTACCAAACAATATTTCAGAGTGGTCAACCGAAAACGACCCGTCGATTTTTGATTAAAAAGGGGCACTCTTATCCGGTATTTTCGACGCCACTTCTTTCAACCCCAAGCGAGGGTAAGAATTGCCCCAAAACTTTAAATAGCATTTTTGTCTTTCAAAAGCTCTTACAATTTTCTATACAATGGTTTTTAAATTTTAAAATTCCGCCCATTACTTATTGAGAAATTAGATTTTAAATGTGAAACTTATCTGCAAACAATCACTAACGGTAAAAATGTCATTCATTCGAGTTAAGTACGCCTATGGTATAAATTCAGTACCTAGTACCTAGTTTTTTCTTGCACGGGACGGTAAATCGTCACAATTGTCGCTATTGGTCCGATTCATACCCAAGAGTTTTTCACGAGGTGCATACACAGCAACCGGAGAAATTAAATGTATTGGCTGGCATTTGCGGTGACCGACTGGTGGGTCCTTTTTTTACCTTTTTTTACTGGCGAAATGTATTTGCAATTACTGGATTGCATTGGATTGGGAGAAGAGGCGGCATTGAATGGCTTCCACGATCGCCAGACTTATCGCACCTCGATTTCTTATTGTGGGGACTCCGGGTTGAATAGTGGTCCAAAGATTCTTCTTAAAATCTTCCGTTAGAAAACACAGTAATTTTTACTCACTCGATTTTGTCAATGTCCATGTTTCACTTCCGTACATGATGATAAGTCTAATTACCGTTCTGTACAGGAGAACCTTAGATTTTCGTGACAGATTCTTGCTTTAAAAGGCTTTGTTTAGCGCGTACATGCATCTATTTCCACTAAAGATTCTAGTCTTGATTTCTTCCAGTATGTCATTAACGGCATTTAGCGTGGCGCCTAGATATTTAAAGCTTTGAACTCTTTCAAAGTTAAATTCGCCTGTTGTGACATTTTGACCTGTTCTGTCTCGTATCCTTCCTCTTAGACCTTGCCTAGTGACACACATGTACTTGGTTTGTGGGGACATCTGAAAAGTAAAATCTATAAAACACAACCAGCATCGTTGGAAGATTTGCGTCAAAGAATCGTTGACGAGTGCCGTCGAATTACTCCGGAAATTCTTCGTTTTGAACAAAATCTTTATTATTTTATGGAAGCGGGCGGTCATCAATTTGAACATTTAATCAATTAAGTAGTAAATAAGCAACGAAAATAATTGGAATTTTAATATGTAATAAAGTATTGAGAAAAAATGTAAAATTTAAAGACTATTGTAAAGAGAATTGTCAGAGCTTTTAAAAGAAATCTTTTACGACCCCCAATGCCATTTAAAAATGTTGGGGTAATTTTTACCCTCGCTTGGACTTGAAAGTAGTGGAGTCAAAAATACCGAAAAATAGTCTTCCCCTTTAATCAAAATCGACGGGTCTGAGCATTAAAATGTTGACGAGGTTCCAGCAAATGGCTCTGTTTTGTTTTCGGTTGGCCACCCTGTATAATATTCAATAGTTGTCATTTAACTTTAAAGCATCTACTTTTTCTTTATCAAAAATCCCTTTATATTGCTAACTACTTTCTCCAAGTTGTATTAGATACTTTAGGATCTTTTTATTTTGGATTGGATTTTTTTTTGTTAGACTGTCTGGTTTAGAAAAAACAAAAATATATTTTAAATTTAATAAATTAATTAACCCAAGTTAAGAGTTGAACCCATGTTTTCTATTGCATGTTACATAATGTAAAATAAAATTACACGCATAACAAATGGTTTATGCACTAATGTAAATCAATAATATTGGTTAATCCTCGAAGACGCTTTAAAATCTACAACACCCTGTTATTTGAATGAAATTAAGATATGATGAATATGATCAAAAATTTGGTGAACCTTTTCAAACTCAGAATATTATTATTCTCCTAATTTATATTATCTAACTAATACCAACAGCTATAATTTTTATTTCGGTACAAGAGTACAAGATTATGTTAATGACTCATGATGAAAAACTTTTAATTTTATAATCGGTAAAATGCATTCATAATTTTTTCAGTTTTTGCACTATTAAAAACTAACCTACCAAAGTGCTCTCTATCACTGCCACCCATTTTTAACTTTTCACGACTCCCATTAACTACTAAGACAAACCTTGAAAGGCGCATCCTTTAATTTTTAAAAATAAAATAGTTTGTAGAAAATTACAATACGGTACATAATTATTGCTTGCAGAAGTAAAACTTCAAAAGCACCAGCAACAAAAAATAATGCATTCTTTAATAAAATAATAAGATTAGTTTTTGCGGAAAAGTTTATAAACAAATCGATAGTTAGAACATTTTTAAAAAGTTTTAAAACTGCTCATCTTACGGAATATCAATGTAAACTCATCGATATTGATTGGAAATTATTTAAGAACTAGGTTATAAATTTTTGAATCTCTTGATCCAGTTAACATGTATTTCTAAATTTCATGTTTAGTCGGAATGTTCAAGAACAAAGTATGAATTTACAAAATTTTAAATAATTTACAACAAATGTAATTAAAAATAGTCCACAATCATTTTCTTTCTATAATCTCTTTTATAATCCCTTCTAATAGGCGCAGTGCGGGCCGTCTGCGGCCCACACGATAGGTCTACCCTTTTTGCGACTATTTTCATTAAAAAAAAAAAAAGGGAAAAATTACATGGTAATTACTTGGTTATTCACTTATAACTTTTTTCTATGGAAGTTACTTTGTCAATTATGCAAAACGCGAAGGTTTTTACTATATAATAGAAAGCAATTTGCTTTTAAAAATATATCTACTATGCAACATCGTTAATTAAAAACTATTTATTATTATGATTGTACTGATTACTTCTATTCATCAATAAAGTGTGAATCAAATGTGTACGTATTACCTAACAGTGATGTGAACACGTCATTGACAATAATCTACGAAAACTTAACAACATTTATCAGCATTAATAACAAAGTACAGTGGACCCTCAGTAATCCGGCCCCTGTCTAATCAGGCGCCCCCTGAAATCCGACATGCGTATCACTTCTTCTTCTTCTTAAGTACCATGTCCTAAAACGCCAAACTGTTTCTCACATTCTTATATAGTGCAAGAGTGCGAACATGGGGCAGACACAGGTGGCATGGTGGATATGCTGACTTTATCGCCGGATGCAACCGACTGGATCAAGGGCTTGGATATAGCACTATGATATCTCATAAATGTATGTATGTATATATATATATATATATATATATATATATATATATATATATAAATATATATATATATGTATTTGTTTTGTTTTAAACCTTATGTACATACGCCATATGGTAAATAAATAAATTGTTACAAAATCGTCAAATGAAACGTTGGCAAGAAAACAGTAGTTTTCTCTTCCACTCACATAGATCCCAATTCCAATCCCAACTAAATTCGGACACAAAAAATGTGTCTTAAGATTAATTATTGTTTAATTATAAATGTTTTGTTAGTTTGATATTGTGAGAATACCGCCCTTGCGTTGATTACGATTTTCTGGCGAATGGAAAATTAAAGAGATCGAATTTTTAGATTTTTTCAAGGCAAAAAAGGTTATGCTGAAGGTTATTGTAAAGGTTATGAATTTAGAGCCAATAAATGTGTAAACCCCCCACCAACTCCCCCAAAACAGGGTTAACCTAATTTTTGAAGCAATAAATGAATAGTTTCTAAAAAAGGGGGGCATGCCAATTTGATCCGATATTATAGTCAAGTATTTGTATTAACAATTTATCTATAATTTCGATTGATTCACACATTATTGATAAATAATTGAATATTATTTTTGTATAGGTAATATGTATACATAAAACATTACCTACCCATTTACATCGAAGTAACTATTTGTAATTTATTTCAGAATTATATATTTATTTAAATTATTTGTCGATAAACTGTATTTTTAAAAAAGCCATGCAATTAAAAAGCAACACTATTGTTATACAATACCAGAATAGTATATTACACACCTCGGGCAGTAAAGTAAGAAATGTCTCAGAGCACATGTTTGTTGGCCGAGGTGTGTAAACTATTTTTCTCCCTACTGTTTCTTGTTTAACAAATTCGTAAAAACCACACGCTTAGAGATAATCCATTACTAGCATAAATATTTAATTATAAACTAAGAACATCTAAAGTCACTTCTGTGACCAGTCTCATTTTTAGCCCAAAGTGAATTGCTTTTGTTAATGTTACTATTAATAATTTATTTCTATTAGGATAAGATGGTTTAAATTTGGACAATCGTTCCATTAATACAGTAATTGCCACCTAGTAGACAATTCAGTAACTTCTTCGTCATGAAGTTAGCTGGCATTACAGACTGTCGGATTTCAATACGAAGTTTAACCATGATTTTATCCCTTATTCCTTTTTGTGTACTGAAAATGTCAAATGAGATAAGCGAAAAAAGGGAAATGTAAAGTTGAACCAGGTTGCATTTTTCTGAAAATCGAATTTTCCTTATTACAAAAAATTTGTTTCGTGCGACGATATTCTTCCTTAAGCTTTTTTATGAACCGATGGTAAGTATTGATTTTATTTATAAAAATTTGGGCATAGGGCACCAGCAGCCGTTACGCCTACATTTTGATACATATAATTAATACTCCTTTGCATGAGCACCGCTCCAACAGAGGGACTACAAATAGCCCTCAACATACCACCTTTGGACCTCATGATAAAAGATCGGGCCAGGAACACTGCATACAGACTAAAGTGCCAGGGGGGATGGAGGACCAACGGATTTCTGGCGTCAAGTTAAAATATCCGTTATCGGGATTTATTTGAGGGAAGCCATTGTTATCTAACCGGTGCCGCCCCATAATCTAACCAGCCACCGGAGTAGTTCAGGAGTAGCACAGGAGTAGGCCACAGGAGTACATGTGAATTCGCATACCCAAAGGTTATCAGTGATTTATTTTTTTTAAATATATAACGCAGTGACTCATTCTGACACCACTATTACGTTCTGTTCTAGTTTATTAGTATAGTAAATCGTTGGAAACTATTTATTGCATTAGATAATATGCCAAAACTAAACTTGGATTAAAATAACCTTCTCAATAATTCTTTATGTCCAAGTAAAAACATAATTTCTTCCTACTTATTTGTAAATATCCTACAATCTTGATATTTTAAAGGACAACCATTGTAAAGATATTTTTACATGAACTCGATTGTTTTGGCAGTGAAAATCTTTATGTAAACGGTTAATTAGTGAATCTTCTTTGCCTTTATGTAAATGTTTGAATTAGTGTTATTAATGAGTTAATTTATATATGTCTTACTTTTTGTTGTAACTTGGTAAAGTCTATTACTCTTACTGCTGTTCTGGTCATTTTATAAAGTTGTAAATTTTACATTTTTGGTTTGTTTTAGCAAGAAAATTTTACCATAGCTGTCAATTTTGACTATATTTGTTATGATGTTGCTATTGAACTGTGTACCTTAATTATCTATTGTGGGAGTAAAGTATCCAACATATTTTTGCTATAATTTTATTTATTTGGTTCACCATAATCATAGTTGTTTATCTTGTAGCTCTGCTAGTGCCTATAAGATCTAGGGGTTTCCGGCTTATACAGTAGAGAAACCGCTAGCAGAGTACTCTTTAGAGAACGAAAAAGACGTGGCACCACAAACACCACTTCACAATAAAATCGGACAAAATTTCTAAAAAGACCTTAATAGGGAAAAACTATAAAACAAAAATACCAACCAGAGAAGACTGGCCATTGACCAGCACAGGAGTGACACGATGGTACACTGATGGATCAGGGTACCAGGGACGCTACGGGGCAGGTGTGTTTAGAGCATCCTGCAACCACAGGGAAAGCATACCCCTGTGGAAATACGCTTCGGTCTTTTAGGCTGAGGTCTATGCTACACTCAGGTGCGCTACGCACCTGACAAAAAATAGAGTGACCAACAGTGAGATTGATATTCTCACTGACAGTTGCGCGGCCATTAGCGCCCTCGTGAGTAACACCACAACATCATCGTTGGTGTTGGACTGCATGCAAGCACTCACTGAGTTAGCGACGGTAAACAAAGTCACTCTTACATGGGTTCCTCGGCACACAGGGATAAACGGCAACGAGGTAGCCGATGAACTGGCAAGAAATGGGACCCTGGTGGAATCAAGAAGCCAGTTGGTCGGATTGTCAATTGCCGAAGCAAAACATTTTTGAAATTAATCCTTGAACAAAAACATATTGCACATTGAAATGCGAATACTGGCTGCAGAACATCAAAACAGCTGATGAAAAGACCTTTTCAGAAGAGAGCTGACGCACTCTGGACGATGGACCGGAGTAGACTAAGCAGCACACTTGGCCTGCTCACAGGACACATCGCACTAAGGGCGCACCTCTTCAAACTTAAGCTGGTGGCCGAGAAAAACTGCCGACTATGCGGAGAGGAGGAGGAGAGCAGTATACACATTCTGTGTATGCTAGCGGGGTACAGGTATCAAACCTGGGGCCGTATGATTATGGATCCAAGCGATCTAAAAGAGACAGGGCCAACAGAAATCCTGAGGTTTCCCAAAATCAGCGGACTAGAATTCTGATGCCCTGAAGACACAGCGGTAGTCACAAAGGATCAAAAGATGTCATAGGTGCCGATATCAAAGGCACAACCGCAAATACTCCTTTATCGATTTATAAAAGCATTAGGGAGAGAATCGTGGCTGAACTTCTATTGAAATCCGACGGATTATTGTCTAAATGTATGAGCGCGATAAGTCGCTAAATGATGTCATTGTCTCTTTAGACAAAAAGGATGTTTCTTTTATCTACACTTTTACAATAAAGTATAAAGTGTATAAATCGTTCCTTTTAACGGTAGTGACGTCAAAGCTAATTCAAAGTAAACAAAATTTAACTCAAAACAGCTTTGCAGTTAACAAAGTGATTTTTTCAATTATTTTTATTTTGGTTTATAATTAAATACAATTTAAATAATTATATATAAGGTTTGAATATATTTCAATATATACCTAATTAATTTTATAGAAATGTCAGAAATTCCCGTCTCCTTGATATAAGAAAAAGAGGTGAGACTGTGAAAATACCTCATTGCAATAAAACTATAGGTCAACCTAATACGACCTATCCAGGACCTCAGTTGTACAATATGGTACCAAATTTCATAGGGGGATATCAATAACAAGGATAAGTGGATACTGGATGTAGATTAAATTTTTTATTGATGTTGTGTTTAAGCGTTATGTTAAAATAGTTGTAAACCTATCGTGGATGTGTACTAAAAATTTGAACATTTTATTCATTATATTGAGTTTGTTTTAGGTTTACTAAGTTAATGAAATGTGTGTGTGAAATGTTACATCAGCTACAATATCTTAATCTGTATTAATTCTTAATTTTTCATTACTAGCAAAAGTCAAAGAACGCCAAAAATTAATCCAAAATATATAAAAAAATGCAAAAGGAAGTCCTGGAAGCCTGATAATACGGAGCAAGCAATCACAGCAGATTAATATCAATAAAACTAATCAGTTAAGAATTAACACTGACAACGTTAATCCATTACATATTGAGAACCAACCAATCGAACACTTTGTTTATCTTGGAAGTGTAATTGACAACGAGGGTGGCACAGATACAGACATTAATACCAGAATACAAAAAGCAAGGAGAGCTTTTGGAATGCTTAGCAGGGTCTGGAGTTCGAGAGCATACACCACACAAAACTACGTATCTTCAATACAAACGTAAAATCTGTTCTTCTTTACGGATGCGAATCATGGCAAACCACTAAAAGCTCATCCAGGGCTCTACAAGTTTTTGTGAACAAATGTCTTCGCAGGATATTACGTATTTTCTGGCCGGCCCGCTTTTCAAATGAAGAGCTCTGGAGAAGAAAAACCAGACTCCGACCGATACAGAGATACGGAAGCGCAAATAGTGATAGCTGGGTCACACCCTTAGAAAACCTGAACATAATATAGCCCGAATGGCCTTGGAGTGGAATCCCTAAGGCAGCCGCGCTAGGGGCCGCCCAAAGACAACCTGGAGAAGAACGATATTAAGTGAAATACGAAAAATGAATAAATCATGGCAAAAAGTCAAAATGCTTGCCAGAAATAGAGTCCGTTGGAGAAACTTTGTTGAGGCCCTATGTTTCGCCATGGAATGATGGGAATATTGATTGAATCACAGCAGAAAAAAGAAAATGGAAACCTTGAAAACGGCAAAGACTTATAAGATGCCTCACAGTACACTGCAGCGTTTATTTAACAAGAAGATTATTTTCCAGACAGTGGCGTAATTAATTTACCGGCACTAATCAGTGTGCCATCTTTTGATTTTCACATTTCCACATTTTCTAAAATTATCACCGCTTGCTGCTTGTTTCTGACAATTCTCGTTACTATTGCCAAAGCAGAAAGATCATTTTTAAAATTAAAAATAATTAAAAATTATCTCCGCAATGTGATGGATCAGGAAAGATTTCATTGGCAATAATTCCAATTAAAAATAATTAAGCAAAAGAGATCGATGTATAAAATTTGGTGACTGCATTTGCAAATGCCAAAGCACGATAGAAAAAATTGTAGACATTCGTTTTCTACTCTGTAGAATTTCGCATTTTAAGAAAGGAAGGGGGAGCGAGGGAATTTCACTGAACACAAGTTTTTTTGACGTAGTTACGCTACTATTTCCAGATAAAGCTGTTTCTACCAAGATAGATAGAAAACAAATCTTAGGGACGATAGTATGTTCCCTCAAGATAATAGAGAAGAACTTTGGGTTTAATGTTTTTAATGTTTGATGAGTGGCCGCAATAAATGTGCTGATGTTTATAAAGATGTGTAGGTTTGTGATTTTTGAAAATATATATTTTTTCAGTTTCATTTATATAATTTTTAATCAGTAGGTATATACTAATATGAATCCCAACACTTTTTATTGCATTAAAAGTTCAGATATAATTTTTAAAATACTAAATTATCAAACCAAAACCAAATAGTGTCGAATTTCTGATTGCAATAACTAAATTTTAAAAGTGGCAGCCCAAATTTAGACCATCTAATTCTCAATACAGAAAATCAAAAAACTGTATAAAAAATTTAAAACAAACAAACATAGCGAAAATCCTAATTTTTTTAAAAGAGAGTCACTAGTAAATTTTTTTTAACGATTAAAAGACAACGATTTTTTTTTTATTTTTATGAGTGTATTTATCTGTGAAAAATTTGCAATTTGTAAAATAAATAAATCATGGCACAAAAAAATTAATTCCAAGGAAGGCTTGGTGAATTCGCTTTGTTAAAAATCGATACTTCTTCGATTTTCTTTTTTAACGAATAAATTTTTTTTATTTTAAACTATCTTCTTTGGCAATAAACAAACCAAAGCGATGAACAGAATTATGACAATTGGCGATTCAAGCCAAGCAATACGCTCTCTGTTAGCGAAATTTAAACCTTCATCAAAGCAGATAGATTTGTAAACAAATTGTTTTGATTAGCATTGATTTAATAAAGTTGTGTTGGTTGGTGTTACTGCAATTTATGATGGAGTTCTGTCCAAGAAAAAGTAGCGAATGTATAAACAATAGTGTCCCTGGATGTAAATTCAAACAAAGTCCATACTTAATTGATCAGATCAGATCTATATTCTATCGGATAGCCAAGCATCTCTAAAGTCATACACTTGTAAGTCTAAGCTGACTTGGGACTGTAAACAATCTCAAAGACAACTAGCAGCAAACAACTAGGTCACTTTGATGAGGGTTCCAGGCAACGAGAAAGTTGACTGCCTTGACAATTTTCCGGCCCAGAACCCTTCTGTGGACTCTCCAAGGACAAAGACAGGCGAAAAGGCTAGTCAGCCTTTGGCCAAGGAAAGCTAAACAGCTTCTCGAGCTGGACAAGAAATGCTTGAAACTGGTGACGAGACTCCTCACTGGACACTGCCCTCTGAAAAAGATGGGCAAAACAGAGAGTGATAGTTGCTGCTACTGCTTTGCGAATGTCCTGCGATTTTTTGCAAGAGGCTCAAGTTCCTAGAAGGGGCCTTCTTAAAGCCCTCCGAGGAAACTGGTAAACTTTGTACGAAGTCTCGGATTTCCGGGCCTCGAATAGATAGAGGGTTATGCACAAAAGATCTGACAGGTCGAGGTGCTTGAGAAGCTGCATAGCCTTCACGACCCTCTCTACAATCTACAATCTATCCGATTGATCAGATATTTATTTTTAATAAAAGATTAAATAGTCACGTTAAAAACAACAAAAATTACTTCAAAAACTTAATATTTATTGAAAATTAACTGAGCATACAGCGACAAATACAGAAAAAAATAAGTGAGGTTAAAATTTATCTGCTTTGTCTGTTTGAGAATGACGCGAATCCTGAATCGCCAATAGTATAGAGTGCATTTGTTCAAAATAAAATATTTTAAAGTAATAGACAACTCTCTGAAGAATAAGCGAATAAATCAAATTGGAATAAATATTTTAATTCAGTCGTTAGAATTATCTTTTAATAAATTAACAGTCCTAACTTTAACCCCTGCATTTTCAACTTCTTTTACGCTTTCTTCATTAGCGTCTAACATAAGTATACACATTAAATTTTTTCCAGATACATTATCTTTAGGATACATCGTAACTGGTGTAAATTTCGAATTAACATTGGAGCAGTAGTCGATTAATTGTTTGTGTATATCGGGTTGCTGTTTTTTTAAATACACACCTCTGCTTCTAAGATGGTCTTGTAGATTTTCAACGGTCTTTTCGCGTATTTCTTTAATCGTCGCGGTATCAGCGTCAACGGGGGCAGAAGTTAAGATCAAAGTTTCCGTAGTTTCCGGAAGTTCTCTTTCCGGTATCGTTATATCTTTACTTAACCTCATTTTTGCGCACCTCGATACAAGCTGTCGTTCCCATTTTACAGAACCCGTCGCGGGTGATTCGGAAATCACACAAATCGAAACGTATAATACAAGTTTACTGTCGGGATTGTAGCTGTTACACATTTTTACTAATTCGGCATACAGCTGAGGTCCCATTTCCGAGGGGAGTAAGTCCTGCCAACGTACGTAGGTAAGTTCACCTAAACTGGGTAAACCTTTTGATAAAAATAGTTCAGCCGATTCTGGATTGGGAAAGAAACACTTAACTGAACCTATACCGTGAGAAAGGTATCCTCTTCTAGCAACTTTCGATAGATGAGAGAGAGTATCTTTGTTTTCCTTGCAAGTTGCGATAACTTGACGACAAAGTGTACCGATTCTTGAAAATAAACAAGTTTTCCTGTGTTTTTCCCAATGGGCTCTTCTGCAAGCTCTGGAGCAATAAGTGTATGAGCAATTATGACAATTTTTGAAACTGCTAGCTTCAGAAGACGATACTAAAACTGTCCTTCCGCACCTAGAGTACCGACAACGCAACACTGGCGAGCAAGACAAAGATACTCTTCTCGAATTTGAGTTGGAGGCCGGTTCTGAGCCCTCTGATCTTCTTCTAAACTGCTCCGAGGGATTTTGTTCATTGGGCTTATGACATGGACTAGTACTAGCTGACACCGTCTCTGAAAAATTTCGAAAAAACTTTTATTTTCAAATAAATAAATAAGATTTTATCTAAATTTAAATTAGAAGCATGCCTAGACGTATAAATGCTGTAACCCGAAGTAAAGGAGGCAACACACGCACTTACACCATTAATTCCGCTACTAGTTTTCTATTTACACCATAATTTGTTTCTTTTCAACATAACAATTTGGATATTAAGTCTTAAGAATAATTTTAGTACTGAAGCTAATTTACTGTTAAAGTATCCAAATACGTTCAAATGTACTTCATCACACTCACTAAAAAAAAGACACCAATTTTAGTCGATGCGGCTTATAAAGCCAAGGCCTCTCAGGCTAAGGAAATGCCCCGTTCAAAAGTTAGGCCCCTTTTAATTTTCAACTTACCAATTTTTGGAGGCACATTTTCTCGTCCAAAACGTTTGGGCACAGTTTGTACGATGGTGTTATTCGATGCAGCATGATCAACCGAGTCAATTGGCACTACTCCCAAGTTCAGCAAATGGCCCTTTTAAAAGTTACAACACTTTTAAATTTTCTATTTTTAGAGGCATTCCCTCCTCATAGCACTACTCACAATACTGCCACTAGTGTCATTTGACGCAGTATGACCAACCGAATAGAATAAACTCTACCAATGTTAATTTAACCGGCCGGCCCCTCCTTCCGAGGGCCGGGCCCTCTTAACTATCAACTATCTAAATCAAATTTAACGATTGTTGTTTATAATTATATAAAAATCGATGGTTAAGAAGGGTGAAAAAATGTTTTTCTAAAAATTGAAAGATTGGTTTGCGTCGATTGACACTAGTGGCTGAACCGGCCGTTAAATCAACATTGGTAGAGTTTATTCTATTCGGTTGGTCATACTGCGTCGAATGACACTAGTGGCAGTATTGTGAGTAGTGTCATGAGGAGGAAACGCCTCTAAAAATAGAAAAATTTAAAAGTGTTACTTTTGAAAGGGCCGTTTCTGAACTTGGGAGTGGTGCCAATCGACTCGGTTGATCATGCTGCATCGAATAACACCATCGTACAAACTGTGCCCAAACGTTTTGGACGAGAAAATGTGCCTCCAAAAATTGGAAAGTTGAAAATTAAAAGGGGCCCAACTTTTGAACGGGGCATTTCCTCAGCCTGAGAGGGGTGTCATTCGCCTTGGCTTTACAAGCCGCATCGACTAAAATTGGTGTCTTTTTTTTTGGTGAGTGTGATAAAGTAAATTTGTACCTGTTTTTTCGGAGAGTTTATTATTGAAATGTTTGCGGGATATAATAGCTGCAAAGAAAAATTCAATGCACGTTAACAATATTAAAACATCAACAATAAACGCACACACAGAAAGGTAACATCCAAAACCTGCGGGTAAGTACCTTTGGTCCCATATGTGATGAAAGTGTCTTTGCAACTAGTTTCTTCACATCTAGCGGATCGGAAATATCGAAAAGTGCTGAAGAGGTGTGTCAGTTAATCAAAAGTGTAGATACCTGAAAATGAAACTTACACATGTCTCCTACCTTGGAGACTGGGACTCGGCACTCTACCAGTCGACGGGAGTCCTAGGAGTGAATCTAGCACGTCTTCCAATGTTGCTGAGCTAGGAGATGGCTTCTGCGTCGCCGTCGTGCCGGTTGCGGCCAAAATTGTAACGTCTAAGAAAATATTTAATGTTTAAACATTTTTAATATTGCTTTACACGAGTAGTATATACACGGTGAATCACTTTTGTCACTTTAGTAGTTTGTATATTGATAAATGCTACATTTTAAAGTTACAAATATAATAATAGATCATTGGACAACAATATCAAACTTACCACTGAAAAAAATCATCTTTCACAAAGTGCTTGCTGCAAACAGACATAAACTTTGAAATTGGTTTTCCTATCTTTAAGATCGTCTTTCATTTCTGAGCTGCCTTAAGATTTAAAGGAAATGTATTGTTACGAGCCCGTCTCTGTTGACCCTTTCTGTCGCGACAATGCGTCGGCCACAACTGGGACTGTCGGCGCGGAGACCTAAGGAAAGTTTCCGCAAGTTCTCGACCGTTCAAAAAGGGAGCTATCACTTTCGAGAACGAGGTCGAAGTATGATTTACAGGTATAAAAAAGACGGCGGTTGTGAGGAAAGACAGTATCGGTTTTAGAAGTGTTTATGAATTAAGAAAAGTTGTATATCTAAGTGGTTAATAAAAGTAGAATTTATTGTATTGGAATAAACATTGTTTTGTTACTGGATCAAGAGTTTTAATCGCCGAACCCACAGCGGAACTAAAAAAAAAATCTTAACAGTATGCAAACCTAACCTAACCTAACCTAACCTAACCTAACCTAACTTAACAATATGCAAAGATAAAATCTAATTGCCATATGTTATTTTTCGCGATTTTATCCATGTCACCTTTTTTAATCCTTTGCATTTTCGGATTTTGTAGTTTATTAAAGCCAATTCTTCACAAAATACTGTTCAAATATAACGCTTTCAATGCTTAAATTTTTTTTTGCTTTGACTCACGTCATTCAGCCAGTCGCATCAGGAAAAAAATAATAATATATACAAAAGAAAAAAATAAATCTCACTCACACCTACATACTAGAAGAAAAAAGTCGTAAGAACCTAATGATACAACAGGAACATAACAGGGTCACACGCTTCTTGTCTAGGGGCCCGTCAAGACTTTTAATATGTCACAAACAAAAATAAGGCCACGGAAAGCTAGGAATAGCAACAAATGGGATAAAAAGAGGTAGCAAATCTGGTTCACATTCACAAACGTACCTTTGATTTATGTATGAATTTCATCAGACAATTATATACTTCCATTTTATTTAAGGATAAAAGATGACAGATATCGAAAGGTGGGAAATAACCACTATTTATAAGATCTTTAATAAGGTTTTGTGATTCTAGCGAGTAAATACAGTTGAAGAAAATATGATTTAAATCACTTTTAATATGACAGTGTTGACACAAATATGTGTCTAAAATTTTTATTTTATAGAAATGCGCTGGATAACATGCATGTCCAAAACGAAGTCTGATAATAGTTGTGGGCAGGAATATAAGTTGAACCAACATGTATGAGGAATTTCTTGTTGTATTAGGGAATATTGGGTATTAGATGTTTCACAATAATCGATCCAATATTTCTTCCAAAGACGAATTTGTTTTAGCCTGGAATTAGCAAAAGCGTCTGAAACAGTTAGCGGATAGATAGATGTGCCACCATTTTCTACTGCATCTTTAGCTAGATGATCTACATATTCATTATGTTTAAGTCCTATATGTGCTTTGACCCATATCAGCTGAACAAATTTATTGTTTTTTTTATTGAAATAACATTTTTTTAATGTTAAATATATAGAGATTATCTGATAGAGCAGGAATCCTAGGATTTTGTATGGCTGTAAGCACCGACAGTGAAACACACAAAATAAAAAATGAAGGTTAGTTTGTTGTTCACACCTTGAGAGGTTCATACGATCAGTAATAGATGTCGCCCGCTCCGTGATTTTTCGCTATACACAATTGCTTGCACAATTAGAAGACCGTAATGTCCTAAAATGACGTAAACTAATAAATTACGTAGGCATTTTTGTTTAAAATCAATTTACCATTGAATTTAAGAAAATTGTAAATTGCACATCAATTATGACATCTAGATAGGTACCTATATTATACCAATCGAAAAAAGACATTTTTTTTAAAAATTATAAATTATTAAAGTACTCGCATCATATTTTATTTAAAATAAGACCTATATTACAAATATAATTTAATAATGAAACTAAATTCCGAATACTCATTAAAGAGATATTTAATACTCAATCATGGAATACATTCAACTTATACCAACGTAAAACTAAATTTGTTATAATTTGTTGGATTAGTAGATAATATTTTTTTAAAACATCACATTTTAAGGAAAGTGGACAAACTCAGAATACTCTGTACTTAGGTATAGGGAACCCTTATAAAAGTTTACCTTATTTTTTACGGAAAATCAGAATATGCAGTAAAATACAGTTTGTCCCAAAAGAAAATAGTTAACTTTGATACGCCACACTTTATTGTGACATCTTGTATGTCTCAAAATAATTTTAAAATGTAGCCTTTATCAATATTGGTAATGATTCACCTTGTATGTGAATTTAAATTATTTTTATTAAAACTATCGTCAATAATTGTTTTATGCACAATGAATAATAGATATCGTAACTTACTGTTTAATCAGTAAACATTTTTATACAAAAATTAATTTTAGATTTAAGAAAAAACAAAATAATTATACGTTGTTTGTCTCGGTGAAAATCTAAAAGAACTAAAAAGTTAAAAATTGTTACTATTAGTTTTATTTCGAAACAATATTTATATAACAATACAAAACTAAATAAAATCATCACTTATTTTAAATTTCTATAGTTAAATCTGTAATAATCATTCTTTAACATTTAAAAAAACACAACATTTAATAATTTTTTTTACATAAATACATATAGTCACGCCTTTTTCCCGTTGGGGTAGGCAGAGACCACTTCCGCTACGGTTCTTACACACATCTTTTGCTTCTTCTACTTTCTTCAGCGCTTTCGTACATGCTCTCCAGTTGTTAATACTCTTGACCTGGCTTTTCTTCAAAACAATGTTGATCTGATCGAGATATGTTCGACCTCTACCGACTTGTCCATTCACAGTCGCCTTATAAATTTGTTTCGTCAATTTTCCTTCATCCATCCTTTCTACGTGTTCAAACCACACAAGCACTCATTTATCTATCTTTGTAACCACATCTTCTTTTACACCACAGCACGTTCTCTTATCTCACTATTCTTTACTTTATCCAACCGAGTCACTTCGTCTATACTTCTCAGACTACTCATCTGCGCAGCATTAATCCTATTTTCATGCTTATTCTGCCAGTTCCAACATTCACTACCATACTGAAGTGTAGGAACCAACACACCTCTATGCATATCCAGACACTTTTTGGCTGTTCATAATCTATCCATTTGTTTTCCTGCCACTACCCATCGCTCAATGTTACCCAAACGAGCGTTAATATTTTTTTAATATTATACATACACCAAAATCATAAAAACCAGAGCCAATTCAGTACTTTTATGAATATATTTGTAAAACGTGTACTTGAAATTATAGAAATCTGCAGAAATATCCAGGGCAACAAAAACAAAAAAAATTTTTTGTTGAACTGTGCCATTGTGTGATTAAGTCAATGTGAGTGTTTTTGTATAAATGGAAAAAACTGAGTATCGAGCTGTCATTAAATATTTGTTTTGTCTACGCAAATCAAAAATGAATTGTACGCTGTGTACGTGGACTCTGCACCATCATTTACACCGTAAAATTTTGGGCAGCTGAATTTAAACGTGGCCGTACGAGCTTGGAAGACGATGAAAGATCGGGATGTCCAAAAACTGCAACCGCTCACGAAAACATCGCTAGTTTACCAAATGGTGCTAAACGACCGTCGAATTAAAGTTAACTAGTTTTTTTATAGTGACTGCATCATTTAGACTGTAAGTCACCGAGTATAAAAAATTTGTTATTAAGTAAACTTTTTAAATTTTGTTACGAAATACCTACAATTTAAAGAGTACTCTTGAACGAGCAAGCGTATCAAGAATGCATATCCAACGAAAGTAGAACTTTTACTACGACTCTACTCTAGTCAACTCTACTCTAGTGTTCAGCGGCTTAAAAGATGTTGGAGGCTCAACATAATGTGACCACGATACACCTACCATTTCTTCCACAACGAAAAATACTTTTCATAAATTTCAGTACCAGCAGTACCACTCTTGACATGTTTTTAAAAACAATCTATTTTTACAAAAAGATATTTAAGTTTTAAAATTTGGTGTAAAACGTTCCTGATCATAAAAATGAAATAATAAAGTTTTTTTATTTAATAGGTTATGCGTCATATTTCGAAAAGTAATAAGCATGAAAGTGCATAATCATAGAAGAAAAAAAGACTTTCTTTACCAAAAATTTAGAATTCCATGTTATAACATTAAGAAACACAATGTGTTAGATACTTTCCTAATTACCAATTTGATGTTACATGAAATGCAAACAAATCTGTACTCGTAAATCTTATGTTCAACTTTTTTTTAGAATTGATAAGTTTCATTTTAACCCGTTTGCTTCATAAAAACTATAAGAAGATTACTTGCTTTTATTAAACTAGTTCTTGTGATAGTCATTCACTAGCCACATTCAAGCCTCTAGAGCTTTTGGTGTATTTCAGTAGAAAGGTGTTCACCCCAACCCGTAACTCTGGTTCCTTTTTTAATTCGTACTGGTTCTTAACTGGTTGGCTGTTATCTTCGGGAATCGAATATAACTGTACAATGCTTCGCATTCTGACAGTATGTGTTTGGCTGTTTTTATCCCTTTGATGCGTTGTTCTACAGGAAAGTGCTTCATTGTACAACCCCATTTTTTGTAGGCATTTCCTCATTAGACTGTGACCAGTGAGGGGTGTTAGGGCTAGGATCTAATATTTCCTGTCCTTTTTAAGTAGTTCTTCAGTTGGGGGTTTTAATACTTTCCTGTGATGCATGTGAGGATCCAAAATCCTACGGTTTCTTTGACGCTGTTTTATCCTAATCCTAGAATGGAGCTGATGAGCCCTTTCTGGTTAGTTTATCAGCTTTTTTGGTTGCTCTTAATGTCACAGTATCCTAGAACTCACATCACCGTTATTTTGTTGTGTTTTTTTGTTTTCCTGGGGCAGTGTGAGTTCTTTACGGTGTACCCATATTAATCTTAATGTTATTTTTTTTTTAAATAGATGATGACTTTAATTGACTTGCAGATAGTTTAAGAGCGCATTTCATCTTAAATTATCAGGAAAGATTATTTTAGGTGCACCATTTTAAATAGCAGAATTTTGGAGACCCAAAAGAGTAACTCCTACCAGGTGGGTATCTCCATAACTAACGATTTTAAACCCCATGCTAATAGGAATAAAAATGATAAAATTCGCACCTAAAATATTGTTTGTTGTGATAATAGAATAATAGATAATAATAAAGTATTTTAAAATAAATGGCATTTGAAGTAGTAAAAATTAATATTCTTCACATGATATGCAATATGATTGACTATTCAGGTAATTAAAGAAATATGAGCGGCTATTTAGTTTAATTGTATAATCTTGCTATGGATGAGTGTCAAAATTTGACGTAACATTCATTAAATTGAAAATGTCTCGTTTTAGTTCATGTTCCACAGGGAAAATCAGCAAAAATATAAGCAAATCTATCCCAAAAAATACCAAAAAGAGTAAGGAGTCTGTCTGGAGACAATTTATGTCTTTTGGTTAGCAGAAGAATGATGAATTTCGTAGTTGTAAAAAGTAGGTGGAATTAAATGTTGATAAACGTTTATGAATAATTGGCTTGCTTTCACTTTAGCGAAAGTGACGAATATAACCGGAATCTTAGCGAATGATTTTGCGGTGTTCATGAAATAATCTTCCTTAATATCACTCGACTATAAAAAATAGCCGACTATTATTTTCGTCATAATTTTATCTCGACCAACTTGTATTTCGAGACAATTCAATTCAACCATATGAACATTAATAATCAAAGAATAACTCCCTCGAGCTACAACCTCTCGGAAGTTATTCAGATTATTATTGTACATATGGTCTGATCAAATTGTTTTAAAATACAATACAATACTTTAACAAAACTGCGGACGTTGTCGTTGAGGATAACATTCTGCATACAGCCGAATAGGTGCATTCGAATTACCGTGAGCCTCTCCGTATGCAAATAACATGTAGTGAATTCTTACGTGTAACACATTAATAACAGATTACATTTATCGGTGGTACTTTTTGTGTGAACTTTTTGTTTACTAGAGTACAACGCATGGTTGCCAAACAAAAGAGTAATAATTTATATCATACATCAAGTATGGATAAAAATATTTATTAAGGTGTAGCTCTGCTAGGTTTATATAAAGCTAGCAGAGCCATTAGTTTTTTCGTTTTAATGAAGGGAAATAAATTAGTAATAAACCATGGACCAAATAAAATTTCTATGCACGGATACTTGGAATTTTGGTTCTGCTAGGTTGAGATCGAAATAACGGACTCGATGATTTTTCCTTAAAATGGGGGGTAAAAGATTCAGAAATATGGTAATAAACTAATAATAAAAGAGTAAAAAATTATGACCGATATCAAGTATGGATAAAAATATTTATTAAGGTGTAGATCTGCTAGGTTTATATAAAGCTAGCAGATCCATTAGTTTTTTTGTTTTAATGAGGAGTAATAAATTAGTAATAAACCATGGACCAAATAAAATTTCTATATACGGATACTTGGAATTTTGGTGTTGCTAGGTTGAGATCGAAATAACGAAATCGAGAATTTTTTCCTTAAAATGGAGAGTTAAAAATTCGGTAATATGGTAATACATTGGTAATAAAAGAGTAACAAATTATGACCTTTATCAAATTTAAAAAAAAGATTTTTCAAGGTGTGGCTCTGCTAGCAGACCCGTTGGTTTTTTCGTTTTAATGAAGGGTAATAAATAAGCCAATGTGGTAATAAATTAGCACTAAATTAGTTATAAATTACTGCACAATTGTTATTTTGAAATTAGCAAATGGCTCTGCTAGGTTTATCGGGGTGAAATTGACGACGCCGAAATACAAAATAAAAATTACTACGATTACCACTACACTTTTCATCTCATTCTTTATCTCTTTTTTGGGCACCACCGTACTGGCGCCATCTATTAAAAAATCGTGCAACTAGGAAATGTTGAAGGAGTCCGAGTCTAACGGTTTATGAATCGTCGCGAATGAATTAAAGTAATTACCCAATATTTATCATGAAATTTTAACGTTGTTTGAGTACAGAATTGAGAGCACATAACTAAAAATAAAAAAAAAAAATGAGAAAATAAAACAATTTATTAATGAACTATATATGATTTTTTACAGACATGCATTTAAAATAATGATACGAAACACATAATAAACAAATAATAATAATAATAATAATAAAATCATATAATATTAACACTGGAAAAAACAAATAGTACAAAAAATTGCACTCTCGGGTTAAAATAATATAGGTATAATAAATTCTCCTTAGAATCTAAGTAATTGAGTTAAAAAATAATCTGTACAATGTACTACACTAATACAGAGTGGACCAAAAGTCTGGAAACGGAAAATAATCTCGTAAATTGCTAGTCCGAATGGTACAAAAATTGGGATAAGCCTATTTTAAGATACGGAGATTCCAGATTTAGCATTTGCAATGTTGTCAGATTTGCCGTTTCTCTGATATTATTAGTCACTTTGGTTTTTAAATGCATCACCCAGTATATTCAGTCATATGTAACACTTATGATTTTATGTGGTCTAGACAAGGTTTGAAGAAATGTGGTAGACACATTTTACCATCGATCAGGGTACTGTCAACTTACAAATGAAGCACAATTTGAACACTTGATTAAGTAATCATTATGTTAAAAATGTTATCTTTCAATTTTTACGTTTAAATGTAGTTGAAAATAGTTTGTATTAAAAAATTATTGAGACAATGAGGCGTTGCCACACTTCTGTTTTATTAATTTAAGACCTTCTAGACTACATAGAATCATAAGTGTTACATATGGCTAAAGTCGAATTGAAGAGGAGATTTCAATAATGACTGAATATACAGGGTAATGTATTTAAAAAACCAAAGTGACTAATAATATCAGAGAAACGGCAAATCTGACAACATTGCAAATGTCAAATTTGTAATCTCCGAATCTCAAAATAGGCTTGTCCCAAATTTTGTACAATTCGGACAAGCAATTTACGAGATAATTTTCCATTTCCAGACTTTTGGTCCACTCTGTATAATAAACACTATCTGTTGTTTTTTGTTAAATTAGTTACAAGTAATGTAGACAATGATGCTTAGTTTTTTTTTCTTTATAGTTTAACCTAAAAGACACAGCAAATATGTTTTCCAAAAATTGAATCCTTAATTGTAAATAAAAAAACCTAATTAAAATGTTTTTTTTTACATTCCGGTTTTACTAAGATTTTTAATGTATTGTTTTTTTACATTTAAGAGATTACTTTGATTTAAGTAAAAATAAACTGAATAAATTTTGAAATTTGTCCAATGATGTATTATTAAAGATATTTTTTATCATTTTTTTTTAATAATTTTAATTATTCGTGTATTTTAATTAACTTTAATTTAAATAAAATCAAAATAAAAAATTAGTTTTGGTAATATCAATACTTGAAGAATTATTATTTTTGAATTTATTATTTAACTAAAGTTGATAAAATAAGGGAAGAAAATGTTGTAGGGAGAGTTTTCTTAACTTTAGCAAGCTTGTAAAGTTTAATTTTAAAAAGACTTCTTCATTTCCAATCAAGAAATTTTTGGCTTGTAATTTTAATTTCAACAATTAAGAAACGTCAAATTTTTGAGCACCATTGTCTGCCACGATAAATCATATAATTATAATTATTTAGTAGACAGATATGTTAGACAATCGATACAAAAAATTCTCTCGAAATTTGTAATTTGATATATTTTGTATAGAACCACAACAGTACGTCAAACTTAATTGTTCACCCTACAAAAAAAAAATTAACAGGCATTATCAAAACCATCACAATTTACCAAATACCGTAAACCGTGCGGTGACATGAAGCGTTTAGAATGTGACAAATGAATACATTATTTCGTTTTTTTTTTACTAAATTACTATAGAATCGAGACCATAATGAAAGGTAGTTGGACACAAAATGTCATGCATGGGTAAATGTACCAGTCTATAGGGTGTAGATATTTGAAGATAATAAAATTTGTCGTTACATTTTAAACACGCTTATATATTAGTTTTACTTGTATGTTTGTTTGTAACTGACTCTTTGGCCTCGATTTTGCCCTTTTTTTTATGTTCTGGTTCCCACGAAAAGGGATATCCTGTAATGTTCAGAGAACATCGTGGGAACCAAGGGAAAGAAGGTAGGAGTTGGTGTTCTTCTTAAATTTCTGGAGGTTGTATGCCTCGGGGAACACCTCCAAAGCCTCGCAATTCGTTGGATGAATGAGTCTTTGGAAAGTTATGTTCTGCAGGTCTCCAAAGTTACCACGAAGGGGTGTGACAACTGAACTTGACGGGTTAATCTCGAAGAGACTGCCAAAGGAGGAACGATTGTTGATATTTCAGAGGAGCATCGCCCATGAAAATATCTATAAATCGCCAACTTTTCTACGGTGTTCCAGACAAGTGAGCGAGTTTGTAAGCGAGGCATCACCGACGAGACGAATTGCGCTTTTTTGGACAGAATCCAGTAGCTTCAGGATATGTTTAGGTGCTGCACTCCAAATATGGGAACAGTACTCCTACTTTAAGCGGACAGATTTAATTTAAACTTCGCACACTTGTCAAAGACCGACGACAATGTAATAATTCGATCAAAATATCCAATTATCCTGATAAGTTTCACCAGGTTTCTTCAGCGATCCTTTGCATGAGAGTAAGAGAGATAGAACTAGTGCGTGAACTACACATGCGCGCAGTTCCAATGTCATATTATAATTCACCCAATCCAATATACTGGTGAGAAACGTGCCGAGGGATGAATGGCAAGAGGGTGAGTAAAACAAATCAAACTAAAAAGTAAAAAAAAATTTTAACATAAAAATAAAATTACTGACGAGAAAATTAATGTCACTGTTCTAAAAGCGTGGGGTGCTTTGTATGACATTTTTAAACTAACTCTGCGTTTCATAATGAAAGCACCCCACGCTTTTAGAACAGTGACATTAATTTTCTCGTCAGTAATCTTATTCTTATGTTAAGAATTATTTTTTACATTTTAGTTTGATTAACTCTAAAAGCGTCTTTTTTAGTTTTTTTAAACTAAAATTTATTTTGTATAAGCCAAATGTTTCCCATGTGGAAGGAGTTCCTCGTGTTTTGTGTAAGTCTTGTTACTGTTTCCTACCACCAACCGTAGACTAATCGACAAAATATCGTTTCTAGCTAAGTGAAAACGACGTTTGTCCGTAATCAAAGCATGAGATATATTTTTCAGACCTTTGGTAGTTTATTTAAAACTCAAGGTCACTTTGCCAATAATTAATAAAATTAGTTGCATACTAACCTAAAACGTTGGGAGGGTATTTTAATGCCATTTGTAATGTTAAAAATACATTTTACATAATAAGGTAGATATTGTGTACAGGGGACAAAGCTGTTATAAAGTCTGGTAATATGAAGGATTCGTTTTTTCTGATTTCGAACTAGTAAGGGGGATACTGTCATTAGGAATGACAGTGTTGGAGTATTCTATTATTTATCAGTTCATCGTCAAAATAAAAAGTAGAATTGATCGTGTTAGTTTGAGAAGTAATGAAGTAGGTGGTAATAATAAATAGTGATTTATTATACGAGGGCTAAAATCTAAATTTTTCTCGTTGATAATACATTATTTTTTTCTGTGGGAAAGAGACCTTTAGGAAGACCAAGATCGCGTAAGAAATACTTACATCCGGCAAAGCACAAAGGTCCAACACATTATACAGAAAATCACGACACTAAAATGGAAATGGGCAGGACATGTTGCGAGATTCAAAGACGACAGATGGTCTCTAAGAATAATAAATTGGAGACCCCGCGCAGACAAAAGAAGCAGAGAAAGACCGCCAACACGTTGGCGCGACGATATTAAAAGAGTAGACGGACACTGGATTAGAACAGCTCAAGATAGAGCCCAGTGGAGCAGTTTAATGGAGGCCTATGTCCAGCAGTAGACTCAACACCAGGCTGGGAGATGATGATAATGATGATGAGTTACCTCTATAACTGAGACAGCGAGTGAATTTTATATGCATGCATTAACTGAGATAACATCGTTTTGTTTATTTACATAATTATCCTTATTCTACCCGCAAATTCTGTGACGGGAAAAATAACGATTTAATATTAAAAATAATACAATTATTCAGAGAATTAACAATGTGAAATTTAAAGTTAAACTGGTAGGTTGTTGTACTTATAGCAACAATTAGACCTGCGTTGCTAAGGCAACTTTTAAAGCAATCAAATATCTTTCAATTTAATTCGTTAATTTGATTTAAAAGTGCGAACTTAGTGATTGTTTGGTAGTTATCTTGATTAATATTAAGTTAAAAATGACTAATTTCGAGTTTTTTTTTCTCCGTCGGAGTTAGTAGAAACGTCGAAAGTAGCGTCACAAAAATTATTGCCAGCTAAATCACGGAAAATTTACGAAACCACGTATTCAAGATTTGTGGAATGGAAGATGAAAAAGACATGCAGTTTTTTCTCGGAGACGGTGTTATTGGCTTATTTTTCGGAACTGGCACAAAAACAAAAGCCATCAACAATGTGGTCGAATTATTCAATGATTAAAAGTATATTACAATCAAATAATAATGTAGACATTTCAAAATATTTCAAACATTTCTGAAACGAAATGGGAAAGGATACACCGCCCAAAAAAGTACACGAATTAGTGATTTTTTAAATAATGCTCTCGATAAAGTTTATTTAATGGCCAAGGTTGTTGTTGTTTTTGGGATTGCAAGAGGTTGTCAAATTTATGAAATCAGCCAGATAACATTAGATGATATTGAAGATTCGGTAACGTTATTAATTGTGAAACTTAAGCAAACAAAGAATGATGTTAACAGGAGATTTGTAGTTACTGAAAAATATATTAAATTTCACCGAATGCACATAACCCTTCGTCGTAGCAAAAAATCGCAGCATGTTTTATGCATATCGCAGTTTTATAAACGAAAGATGTTGCGGAAAATATTTGGGCCTACAGTAAATGAGAGAACGGGTCAATATCGAATGAGGAGCACAAGAACATGTACAAAAGACGCGAGTTTAGTAAACGAAATAAAAGCACAATGACTCAGAAGGGCCGGACACGGACAGAGATCGCCGAATACGTCTTATCAAGAGGATATGGGTGGAAAACCCAGTGGGAAAGAGACCTTTAGGAAGACCAAGGCTAAGATGAAGGGATAATATCGGAGAGGATGAAAAAATCTTGGGAGTACGAGACTGGAAGGTGGTTGTGTTGGACAGGGATAGGTGGAGACAAGTCGTAGATGCAGCTAAGACCCACGAAGGGTTGTGACGTTACGAGAAGAAGAATCCCGGGCCTCGAATAGATTAAGGGTTATGCACAAAAGATCTGATAGGTCAAGGTGCTGGAGAGGTTGCATAGCCTTCACGACCTCCCTACAATCTACAATCTGGGGTAGACTCGATGACACTAAAGAAACATGGCTGTTGGAAGTCATCAACGGTCACTGAAGGGTATGTTGATGAATCGGTATCACACAGGACAGAAATAGCTAATAAAGTGTTTAGAAAACGTGTGGCAGTGTTGAAGAACACCCGATTTGCTACCGGGTACATCAACGGCAGTTGTGTCTATGGCAGAAAAAAATATAATTTTAACACAAAAAAATTCGACTGTTGTACAGAATAGTTCGAGGAACATGTCATTCATGCAATGTACATTTTATAATTGTACTTTTGATATAAAGGAAATGTAACTTTTGTATAATAAAATATTCAAAAATTAAATATCTACCTTTACTTACGTATATACAGGGTGTTAGTAAATAAGTGCGACAAACTTGAGGGGGTAATTCTGCATGAAAAAATAATGACAGTTTGCCATATAAACGTATGTTCGCAAATACTTCGTTTCAGACATACAGGGTGTAAAGTTTTTCTTAAAAACTGACGATTTGTTTGAATTTCTCGTTTAATTTGTGACAAAAAATTAATCTAAATTTTTTTGAAGAAAAAAATGGTAGGCCACCGAGATATTTTAAATTAAAAATTATGTTTCAATTTCTCTTTTAATTTGTGACAAAAAACCTCTCCTGTGTTTTTTTTCGTATGGGGCGCCGTTTTTATGCAAAAAAATAAAACATCTTAACGCGCACCCACCAAATTTCATGTGCATGTCTCGACCGGTTTCAGACCAATAAATAAATCGTCAGTTTTTAAGAAAAACTTTAACACCCCGTATCTCTGAAACGCAGTATTTGCGGACATACGTTTATATAGCAAACTGTCATTATTTTTTCATGTAGAATCACCCCCTGAAGTTTGTCGCACTTATTTACTTACACCTTGTATACATTTTTTTCCCGGGGAAAAAAGTAATCATGTGATATTTTGTTAGCTGTCAACAAAGATAAAATGTCAAATGTTTTTCCCGTCGCAGAAAAAAGACTTTTGAACGTAATGACATTACTTTTAGATTACTGACATAACTTTAGATTTGTTGTGAATAAAAAAAATCATTTGTAATAAATATCTGCGATGGTAAACATCTGAAAAATATCGATCTTTATTTATTTAAAAAATATATATATTTCATTGTCACAGTCTAACGTTCGCCCACTCAAGCTGTTTTAACAAATAAAAAATGGCTAAACAATAAATACATACATACAACACAAAATACAATGTAGCACCATAAATAAAATTGACAATTTTTATGTTGACGAATTCAAAGTGTATACAAGAACATAAATATATTTCTAGTTTGAATTTTTGCAATTTTAGATAAAAAAAATGTATATTTTATTGAAAGGATTCAAAAATATAATTAGATAAGCGTTTTAATATTTTGTAATTCGGTATCTTATCGTTTCGATTAATCCATATTATTTATTATTGTATTTTTTAAACAATAAAGAGAACCCAATTCTAAAAATTTGTAAAATGTTTCCATGAAATTAGCAAGTATTTTATTAAAAAGAAGAATAATTAATCCTGAAGGACCTCCAACAAACAATTAAAAAAAAACTAAAATATTCGATCTTGTAATTATTTCATTAAATAAATATAATTCATAGAGAAAAAAATGGCCAAGAACAGAGAGGTACATTTTGCATTTGTGGATATCCGAAAGGCCTATGATTCTGTCCCTCGGTCTAAAATCTGGGAAGCCCTGTTAGAAATGGGTATAACGCAGAGAATTATCAGAACAATCCAAAATATGTACAAAAAAAATACCGTAAGGATTAAAGAGGGAAATAAACTATCAAATGCCTTCAAAACAACTAAGGGTCTCCTCCAAGGATGCTCAACATCACCCACACTATTCAAAATATTTCTACAACAGACACTAAGACCATGGAAGAGAAAATGTGTAGGAATGGGAATACCAATTAGAAATGATCATCTGTATACTCTAAGCTTTGCCGATGATCAAGTAATCATAGCTCAAGATGAGGAGGATTTAGGTTTTATGATGCGGAAACTAGAGGAGGAATATGGGAAAAATGGAGTGGAAATCAACCTCGAAAAGACCCAATATATGTCAACGGCACAAGACAGGGTATATCACCTAGAAATAGATGATAACCGACAGATCTCAGGAACAGACAAATTTAAGTACCTAGGGTTTATAATATCAAAAAGTGGAACAACAGAGGAAGAAATAAAAAATAGACTAGGTCAAACTAGGGCATGTATTAATCAATTAAACCCAATATTATGGGATCGCCACATAACCAAGACTAATAAAACGAGAATATTCAATTCAATAGTTCGCAGCATAATGACTTATGGAGCTGAAATGTGGGTGATCAACAAAAAAAACAAAGGGAAAAGAAACTAACGTGGTACGGACATGTTAGAAGAACTCCGGAGGATTGCTGGATACACCGGGTAACTGAGTGGAGTCCATTAGGCAGACGAAAGAGAGGTCGACCAAGTCGATCATGGAGAGACGAAGTGGATGAGGCGATGAAATTAAGAAACCTGCAGGACGGAGACTGGCAGGACAAGGACAACTTGAGACAAGGGCTGAAAGCAGGAAGGCAGCGACAGCTGTAGATATCCTGGATTATATATATATATATATATATATATATATATATATATATATATATATATATATATATATATATATATATATAATCGTCGATACTTTATTGCTTTATTAAACATATTTTAGAGTTTTGTAATTTTTGATACCTTTCAAATAAACGCAGGTGCAAATGTCTACAATGCAGAAAAGAAAATGTAAAACACAAAATCTATTAGCAGTACCTAGTTAGCTCGAAACAATGCGTTTTCGTTTACGTAACAAACATTTAAAATCTTAAAATAATACCACAAATAAAAATAATATGATACCACAAATAAAAATAAATTAACACCAAAAGCAAGAAAATTTTATCTAAGAAATCCAACTAAAAAAAGAACCGTTACAGAGCTGACACAAACTGAAATATTACCAACAGTGAGATGTTACCATATCAATAACATTCCATAAAATTTCGGTACAAAAATATAACACTTTTCCTAACGTAAACTCGATGCCAAAGCGTTCAAATTAACAACATATTTTTTTATCTTTTAACGATTAAATATTAATGTTAACATAATATTTACCACTTAGCTTTTTGAAATTTGTTTTTTTTTTGTATTTTTAAGAATGTAACCAACAAAGGTAAAATTCAATAAGATAAAAATCAAAATAACCGACTTCGTACGATGATCTTAAAAATGATTTGTACACGTTAAAATTCTCATAAACGAGGATAACGTTCAATTTTAGAATAATATCGGAAATAATGATTTGGATAGGCCAGATATAGCTAAAGTGAGGGAAAGTCCTGTTGATTTCATGCGGTAAGTCATTCATAATACAGTGAAACTTGGTTAAGTGGAACCTGAATAAGTGAGAAATCTCCATAACTGGAACTCATACTGGGGCCCCAACAATTTGGCACTGAATTACCTCTGTTAGTAAACCTCTATATCTGGGATTCGTTCTTTCGATTTTATCGTCATAGTTACCTCTATACATTTACAAGTTTTCCATTCAGAGAGGAGTAAGATACGTTATCCCCAAAGCTATTTAACATCGTTCTAGAATATGCTTTTAGGACCCTAGACTGGAATAACAAAGGTATCAGTATAGATGGAAAACAATTAAACAATCTACGCTTTGCGGACGGCATAGTGCTGTTAACAGATGATTTGAAGGAGGCCAATCCAATGCCAATCCAATCCAAGGCAACAAATAACATTGGCCTGTATATAAGTCATCAAAAAACAAAAATCATGACTAATTTGGTACTTGATGGAATTATATCTCTAGAGGACAAAATCATTGAAGTGGTTGACAAATACAAATATCTAGGTCACGAAATTAGAATAAGTCGAGACAATCAAGCAGCATACCAATAAGCTTAAAATCAAAAGTCTTCAATTAATGCGTTTAACCAGTAATGACCTACGGTGCCGAAACGCTTACACTGACAAATAACACCGTACATAGATTGGAGGTTGCTCAGAGAAAAATGGAGAGAGCTTTGCTTGGAATTCGAACCCAAGATCGCGTAAGAAATACTTACATCCGGCAATGCACAAAGGTCCAACACATTATACAGAAAATCACGACACTAAAATGGAAATGGGCAGGACATGTTGCGAGATTCAAAGACGACAGATGGTCTCTAAGAATAATAAATTGGAGACCCCGCGCAGACAAAAGAAGCAGAGGAAGACCGCCAACACGTTGGGGCGATGATATTAAAAGAGTAGACGGACACTGGATTAGAACAGCTCAAGATAGAGCCCAGTGGAGCAGTTTAATGGATGCCTATGTCCAGCAGTAGACTCAACACCAGGCTGGGAGATGATGATAATGATGATGAGTTACCTCTATAACTGAGACAGCGAGGGAATTTTATATGCATTAACCTCTGTAACTGAGATAACATCGTTTTGTTTGTTTACATAATTATCCTTATTCTACCCGCAAATTCTGCACTTAACTAATTTTTAGCCTCAATGATCTTCAGTTTTAGTTTTTGCTTTGCTATCATACGGATGTTTATTTAATCAAACACAGACGACACTATATAACACAAATAAAAAAAAATAACAGACACATAAAGGAAAAAACAATTTGAAAAATGCCGAAACGAATGCTCAAATCGTTATCAGGAAAACTTACTGAAAGCGACATTGTTCTTGCCTTCTCTTCTTCTTCATTAGAAAATGAAGAAGATGATGACGAAATGGGCTCGGAGGTAAATTCAGTAAAAATTTCTAAACGCGAAGCTGTAAAATCACTAGAAACTTTGCACAGTTATTTTGAAATGACATCATTTGGTGACCGAAGCACATTTGATAACATTTATAACATCGAAAAACATCTGATGGCTGATATTTCCAAAAGACAAACTTAAATGACAGATTTTTATAATTGATACATTCTGTTTACATTACTGTACCCTCTGTAAATGAGACAGATATTTATTTATATCTGGATATCTGAGACACTGGGTAAGTGGAATACCTCTAAAGTGTGACAAATTTGGAGGTCACTTGATGTCTCACTTAACAAGGTTTCACTGTATAATTAATTTGGGGATTTAGCATCCAACTTCGTTAAAATACCTACTATAAACGCAGGAGTAGCAAAAATTAAGTTCACATAGAAGAAGACTAAACACACGTGGTTTAAATTCGGAAAATCGAAAATTTTATTCTTTGTAGAATGGGCTTAAGATTCACTTCTACCTGTGCCACGTATTTTTAAAGACGTTTGTTTTAACATGATTATTATTTAATATTACAATCAATTAATCATAAAAAACGACTGGACAATACCAAATACCAAAAAATTTCACGTCGGTATTTATTTTCGTTGTAAAAGATTTCGAGCGAACTCATAAAAATTTAAAGTTAGACGTAGAACTCTTACTAAATAATAAATATTACTAAAACTTTGACATTTTTTACATTTTTAAAACAAACACAATGATTTTCTGACAAACGAATTGGTCGCATCTAACTTCATTATTTTTAAAAAAAATTTGGATCACATTAAAAGCGTATTATTGCCATCTTATAAAATAAAAAAATAATGTAATAACTAAATATTCGTTTGCATAAAATCGAATCAATAGATACGCTTATTTAACTAAATATTAATTATTAAAAAGAAAAAAGTTAGAAACGAAGAATTTTCATTTTCAGAGATCATTACAGCATTACCCAAGCCCTACTTAAGAAGAAGCTGTAACAGACTTACCATTATGAGTCTGTAAATCTAGCCTAAGATTCGTACTTGAAATCGGCGTATGACTTTGACTTTCGGATAAAGTCACAGGCGTCTGTGGCGAATCCAATGGTCTCGTTCCTACAAAACTACTCTCCAACCAACATAATTTTTGACTTCCCCTGGGGCTAACAGAACTAGATCTTTGACTAGCAGTTTCTTGACTATCGTAGCTTCTATCTCTAGCGTCTTCCGGTCTTAATCCGCTGACGTAATGCACTATAGCCGACGTCACTTCTTTGATCGATGTCTGTATCTCTGGACTCTCTTGCGGTTGCGGTGCAGGAGAGTTTTGCGCAGACAACAACGAACTAGCGAGCCTCTCCGCAGGCGTTCTAGGTCTACTGAGCCTCTCTTGCGAACGCCAGCCCAAGTACGGCTGTCTGTAACTAAAGCTAGATCTCACGGATGATGGAGAGATACTCCCGTTCGGTTGTCTGGCGTTGAAGCTTGACCTCGTCGAAGCGCAAGGCGATGAAGCTGTTGAATTTAGCTTCGATGTGGACCACCGTACAAACGGTTGGCTTAACGGTGTTGGAGAAACTACTGGAGAAAATGTATTTGAACCGAGACTGCTTAAAGATGTGGTTTTGCTACCTGTACCGTTCCATCGACTTTCGCGTGGCGATTGCTTTTTAAGAAGGAATCCTTCGCGTGGTACCGGGGATTGCTTATACCAATCAGGGAGTGTCAGTTTTTGTAGGGAACGCTGGACCCGCAGTTGGTGTTCAGACATTACTCTCTCGCCTTTTTGGAGTTCATTTTCAGGTGGCTGCAACAAAAGAGACATCAATAAGCTACGGAATAAACGTTTCATATATAATTATAAAATTACCAAATGCTTGGAAGCATTCCAAATTTGCCCAAGATCGTTTTGTTGATTGTAATTATCAACCAAAATCAATTTTAAATAACTTTGCAAAGACCTCAAAGACAATCTTCTACAACTTTATTTTTTTGTCTACTAAACATATTGTTCCTGACCATCAACAAGGTTTAATGAATTTAGATCAATCATTTTTGGTTAAGCTGTTTTAAATTAATACTTATAAGAAACGTTAGACCATAGAGAAGAAGTTGATTAGGTATCTACAAATGTCTTTAAGGTTTTCGATTAATAAGATACTCCTACATAAACTTTCTAATAAGGGGTTTAATAAAACTTATTTTTAGCGTTTAACAACCTTTATCAACGTAAACATTACTTTGTTTATTACAAATTGGAATGGTCCAATTTGAGCAGTAGGCAGATTAAGACCTCAGTGTGAAAATCATTTCTCATCCCAAAATTTACTTTCTACTTCTTGAAAATGACTTCAAAATCAAAGCCAAAACGTCGAAATAAACATATTTCTAGACGCGGTTCAACCCGTACTTTAAGTATTATATATATATATATATATATATATATATATATATATATATATATATATATAGATATAATATAATCATTATTATATGTTCGTGTGATAAGATAGCAATGATTGATGTAAAAAATATTACTCAATAACTTGGGTGTGTTAAATTCTTAGTATTTGTTTGGTTTTTAACATTTCCTAAAGTCCATAACGGAATAGAATAAAGTAAGATTACAACCCATGTTTACAAAAAAGGTTTTAATTTGTTCCGTTCTCAAAGTAGCGCTGAGAATTTTGGTATATTGATAATTTAATATTATATATATATATATATATATATATATATATATATATATATATATATATATATATATATATATATATATATATGTGAAAATGTGTAACTGATTTTTTTAAAACCAGCTTACTTTCGCTGTACGATACCTATTTTAATATAGGTATATATGTGGGTCGATTATATATCAAAAAACAATTACTCCTCTGGCTATATGCCGCGACAGGCATTGAAATACATCTGATGTATAGTCGTATATGTCGACCCAAATATAAACTTATATTAAAATAGGTATCGTACAGCGAAAGTAAGCTGCTTTTTTAAAAAATCAGCTACACATTATCACACCTATTCAAGCTGTCGAAACTTAAAAACTTTTTATAGATTAGCATTACAGTTTTTTATAATTTTTATATATATACGGGCTGACCAGAGGATGTAGAGCTAACCCACATGTACTCCTTTGGGGATGAACGTAAAGAAACCAGGAAACCAGCCGATATTTCTTAAATGTTAGAATATAATTAGAAATGAAAAGCACATCTACAGGCAAAATTGTTCGGAGCAGTATGGGAACTCAAACAACACACAACAATTGACGAACAGACCCTGTTTGATGATTACAATGAAGAAGAAAATAGGTCGATTAAACACTTACCTGTATACAAAAGTGGACACAAAAAAGTTACAGGGTGTTCAATTTAAAAATCTGTATCAATTTTTTTAACGTTGCTCGAAATCGGTTAAACATTAATTTATGCAAATTTATATAAGATACTAGTATACAATAAATTTAAAGTAGTCGCATTCATTTGTTTTCATTTTTTATGGGTTTTCGGACGGGGTCAATGCCCCTTTGACCTCCAACTTTTTTTTACGGTAACGTTTTTCAAAATATAAAATGCCACTAGAATCAGAACATTTTACTACTTTAAAAGATAAAGTTACCGTTTTAAACCACATTTTAAAAATATTGAATTCAAACTGCATTTTCACAGACGGCATTATTATTAAATTATAATTTATAAACAAACAATTTATAGTAACTTAATTCAACGAGTGTTCAACACAATCTTCTCTTTCCTGTACACAAGTTCTACATCGTTTTAACAAGGAAAACCGAATGTTTTAAAAAACTAAAAAAATTTTGTTGAAAATCGTTAGCAGTCTGTAAAATTCGGCCCCCAATTAATTGTTGCTCACTAGTTTTTTCCACGGAACAAAAATCTAATGGGTTCCAGTCAATCTAGACAAAGGGGTGTTTGCCCACAAAAGGTCGGATGCTATGTTTTTAAATTTTAATTGGTGTCTTGGCACCGCAATAGTGGGAAACTAAGCGAATCCAACAAGATTCTCTCTAACAGATACCCTTCACCCTCTAGAACATAGAAGAAGAGTTGCAGACCAGTCATTGCTCTACAAATATTTCCATGGCAGATGCTCCAGAGAAATAAAAACTCTTGTACCACCATTGGCCACATTCGGCCGAACAACTCGGCAAGCTGATCAGTCTCACCCATTTACTCTCAAGATTGACACTACAAGGACCAATCTTCATCAAGAATTTACAGGGCTGCTACGGAATGGAATAAGCTTCCAAAATCAGTTTTCCAGAGAACTATGACCTGCAACTTTTTAAAAAGCGTGTCCACGATCATTTCCTTTCTATAATCCCTTCTAATAGTTGCAATGCGTCCGCGGCCCACACAAATGGTATACCCTTTTTGCGACTATTTTCATAAAAAAAACCCACTATTCGCCAGGTAAATGATAAATTGTTGGAACAATATAACAAACATCAAAATTAGGCGGAAATATAGCCCGAAAATTGGAGGTTATGTTTACATCATTAAAACTTACATGAAAAAAAATCCGTTCCAAACACTATCCAAGAATAACACGTTTCAGGTTAATGACAAGATCAAAATACACGCACAAATATTTCACCTTTATATTGTCCTGTTTATATTTTTATCGGGACAACTTTTGGGGGCCTAAAAACCTCGATATTTCCGGGATTTTTTTAGTTTTTCGCTAACAACTCGTTAAGAAAGCCTACCACAAAAAAATTATTTTTCCCTAAATAAAAGTGCATTAAATTCTACGTCGAATGGCTTATTGGAACATAAAAAACGGTTCGACCGTCTAGAAGCAATCGCTCGTTGAAGAACGGCTATTTTTTCAACTTTTTCGAAAAATCCATTTCCGGCACTTTGAAGAGCTGTAACTCCAAAACAGTCACTCCAATCAAAAAAAAGTCATAAAATAAAAGTTGTAGAGCATGAAATTCTGCTTTCAGGAAGCACCAGGATTTTAAAATTGACCCAATATTTAGGTACATACCGACAATTTTTCCATTTTCCCCAAAAAATGTTAATGGGCTAATATTAAGTATTTCAACAGACAACGATTCTTCGCTCTTTCTTAACCGTTTAAAACCCTTTCTAGGTTCATCAATAACTGTAAAAATAACTCAATAAGGTGGGAAGGGGTGGTTATGCTAGCAACAATACAAAATGTTTAAAAAATTTGTAAATCGGTATTAAAAATTATTTACAAGTTCATAAGTAATTAAAAATTTATGTACAGTCGAGAATTATACTAATATACTACTACTATACTAAAACTTCTTTTCCTACTCTCGAATAATTAATAGTGATCAAAATAAACACAGAGAGAGGCGTTTAAAAAATGTTTAAAAAACGTTTGAAAATGTTCAAAAATGATTAAAAAAATGTTCATTTTCGCCTCAACCATTTAGAAAAATATTGAGGAGTTGCGTCGTTGGGCGGTAAAAGGGGAGGGCGGAAGAAGTTTCTAATTCTATTCTACTAAACGTAATTTACTTTTATATTTGTGACTGTAAAATTTCTGTGGTGTTTGGTAGCAGTGTGACAACTTCAAAAACTTAGTTTTTTTAGTTAATTCTACTACTATAAAGCATTATTGTTGTATTTTTATTCGCTATAACCACGATAATGAGAATGTAAGTTGATAATTCGATTATTTATCAATTTTAAACCAAGTTATATATTTAATATAAATTTAAAAAAAAACCTCAATTAAAAAACTAACAAAGTTTTTGTTAAGATGAATGTTTATTTCATTTAAAATTAAACCTTAGAAGAAATTAAACAAGAAATAGAAGAAGATATAGCAACAAAAATAAGGCAATTCAAAGTTGGATGGAGGAGCAGTTCCCGTTTATTTTCTTTCGCCCGGTATGCTGTCAGACGGACACCAATCAGTCAAAAAAAAGGGTTTTTCGTAAGTTACCGGTTAAGACTGATATATCTCTATATCCCGACAGTTAGTTCATCAATGTGAGAAGAAAGAATAAAAAGGGAACTCCGGCCAAAACCGAGGTGGGTCTCAGAATTTACTATTATGCACATTTCAGATTTGTCATTGACATTTAATCAGTTAATGTTATTGCATCTCTTAATAGAAAATACAGTCCATAATATTTGCATCTCGCCCAAAAAATTTTATTTTTCAAACGGATTGTTTATCATGGTTTAAACAAGTTTGGTGAATGTTAAACCTAAATTATAAAATATTACAAAATGACTGATATATTTTTTTTTATTGTATTTAATATATTCTGATAATTTTTTTACTTAAGTGTATTATTATCACTGATCGCACCTTTATCGATTATTCATTTTTATAAAAAATCATTTACATTTAAAGATATGAAATAAAAAAAATCATTTTATCATTAAAGCAACAATAATGACGCAGATCTCGAAAAATAATAAAAGTTTTTAGTGTAACAACTAAAATGTGCAATTTTATTTAGTAATTGAAGACACGAGTGGGTGAAGGTGTTATGTATCTATCTTTCATATGGCACTATTGGAAAACCAATATATTGATAACAGCCTTGATTTATAAATGAATGAAGGAGTTATGATACAGTTTTGGATGTTATGGGATGTTAACACATTTATTCACAGTAAACTTATAATATAAAAACTTTGTTGAATGCAAGAAGGCGTCATGTGATGAACATAACGCCTTCTTCCATGTCATGTAGGGTCAGACTTAGTCAGATTGCATCAGACGCAAGTAAACATCGTGTATCGTGATTAAATAAAATCGGACAACCTTTCGAAAAAGACCTTAATAGGAAAAAACTGTAAAACAAAAATACCAACCAGAAAAGACTGGTAGAACAAAACACCATTGACCAGAAGTTAAACGATGGTACACTGACGGATCAGGGTACCAGGGACGCTATGGGGCAGGTGTGTTTGGAGCATCCTGCAACCACAGGAAAAGCATACCCCTGGGGAAATACGCCTCGGTCTTTCAGGCTAAGGTCTATGCTATACTCAGGTGCGCTACGCACCTGACAAAAAACAGAGTGACCAACAGTGAGATTGATATTCTCACTGACAGTCGCGCGGCCATCGGGGCCCTCGTGAGTAACACCACAACATCATTGGTGGTGTGGGACTGCATGCAAGCCCTCACTGAGTTAGCGAAGGTAAACAAAGTCACTCTTACATGGGTTCTTGGGCATACAGGGATAAACGGCAACGATGTAGCCGACGAACTGGCAAGAAACGGGACCCTGGTGGAACAAGAAGCCAGTTGGTCGGATTGCCAATTGCCGAAACTAATCCTTGAACAAGAACATATTGCTCAGTGAAATGAAAATACTGGCTGCAGAACATCAAAATAGCTGATGAAAAGACCTCTCCAGAAGAGGGCTGACGCACTCTGGACGATGGACCGGTGTAGACTAAGCAGCACGCTTGGCCTGCTCACAGGACACATCGCACTAAGGGCGCACTTCTTCAAACTTAAGCTAGTGGCCGAGAAAAACTGCCGACTATGCGGAGAGGAGGAGGAGAGCAGTATACACATTCTGTGTCACTGCCCGATGATAGCGGGGTACAGGTATCAAACCTGGGGCCGTATGATCATGGATCCAAGTGATCTAAAAGAGACAGGGCCAACAGAAATCTTAAGGTTTGCCAAAATCAGCGGACTAGAATTCTGATGCCCTGAAGACACAGCGGTAGTCACAGAGGATCAAAATATCTAGGTGACATAGGTGCCGACCAAAGGCCCAACCGCAAGATTGTAATGTAATGTAATGTTGTATCGTGATTTCTTGTGTTACATTTTACCACAGTGTGACAAAATGTGTTCCAGAGGTCAATTATTGGTAAAGTTTGTATAACAACAAAAATTTTCTAAACAGATTGACGAAAAGCGTGTGTTTGATGAACCTGAAAATCCCAACCAATACAAAAAATGATGAACTACAGGAAACAGTAAGATTTAGAGATGGGATTAAATGGATAAGGATTAAAAAGTATGGTTCCTTATTCATACGACGATATGGTGCCCTTCCAGAAAGTAAATATTTTTAAAAATAAAAAAAATACTGATCCACCAAATGACATTAAAATTGAAAGAAATGAGAATGAGAAATACGAAATAAGAAAAACCTTCGGGACTTGATTAAGTTTGTTAAAGAAGAATATCGATATTATTATAATACTATCGTTTGGTTTCACATTTTGTTTGCAAATTTAAAAATAAAACTTTTTTTAACAACTATTTTGTATCAGTTTTGCAACATCCATTACTGTTATGGTGTTATGTACATTTTTTTCAAAACCATGTTTGCTTTTAAAGTTTTTTTAAATTGAGGTGATGTGACTAAAATTATATTACTTTTTATTAATACGTATAAATATCATAACTTATTAATAAGCTTAACACAGAAAAACTTACATAACAAAAACTTTAACCCTAATTTTCTCAAAACTTTAGATTTGTAACATAACACCTTCATCCACTCGTGTCTTCAATTATAAAAAAAATTATTTAAAACTAAAAGAAAAATGTAAAAACGTACGTTATAAAGTTCACCTTCCGTCATTTTTCATCAAACTCAAAATTGAAAATGAATATTTCGCAAATTTTAAAATTCAATTTCACTCTTTTAGTAAAAACCGCGCACTATTTTAGTCACTCGCATTTTATTCGTTTTTATGAAAAGTATTCACTAACTTTACATTCTTTTATCATAATTCAATATTTGCGCGACACATCCTCACCAAATCATAACCTATTTCACGGTGTACGTGTGATTTGATGCTATTTAAGTAATTTTATACTTTAGTCGAGCGCGAATTTAGCGATAACACCGAAATGATAATTCCAACGAGTTTAGAAATGACCTTCGTCAGCATTATCAATCACTGACGTATCTTAAGTGGAAAGAAAGTAATTAAACAAAACAGGAAAGCACACAAACATTAAAGCTTGGTCTCCACTAGCGATTTCTAGTCGCGGCGACAAAATAATCGCTGTCACATTAAAGCTATACATTGCGTTAGTGAAATACATTAGCATACATTAAAGAGTGCATTCATGCCGACCCAGTGCGACACAATCTGCGCATGTTCCATGCTTGGTTTGGCGATTTAACATTTTTTTGTGCTACAAACTTCAGTATTAATTGTTATTAATTTGTGGAGCAAACGTGATGAAGTAAGTTATATCTTATAAAAATGAAATGCTTTTTTAACCTCAAATTTATTTCCAGCGATAATTTGGTTTGTCAAGATGATATTAAATTAAAAAAAAACGTGAGGTATATTATTCAGATTTTATAAATTGTTATCCAATTATTTAGGTAGTAAACTCTGTTTATAGATTGAAATTAACGAGATTGTTAATTACATCACATACTTAGATGACAAAAACTTGGAAGAAGTCAAGTATATGCTAAGGAAGCATAAAAATGAATCTAATACATGCAAAAGAAGAAAAGTAGGAAGACAGTTATATTTTCCAAACAACAAATAAAATTGCACAGGTTTGTTTACAAAAAAAAAAACACTTTTTGGTTCTTATTTTTTTCTCTTTCTCTTACAAATGTTTTAATTAATTTTTTCTTTTTCAGGTTTTGAATTACGAGGGCGGTTTGATAAGTCAGTGACTTTATGAATAAAACAAATTTTTTTTCTCAAATAAACATTTTGTTTTTCTACATAATCACCTTTTAGCTCGATACATTTAGTCCAGCGTTTTTCTAATTTTTTTATTCCCTTCAAATAATAGGTTTTTTCAAAGCTCTCAAAATACGCATTTGTTTCGGTAATGACTTCTTCATTCGACTCGAATCTCTTACCGCCCAGCCATTTCTTTAGGTTTGGAAAAAGAAAATAGTCGCAGGGGGTTAAATCTGGAGAATATGCTGGATGGGGTAGCAGTTCGTATCCCAATTCGTGGATTTTGGCCATCGTGACTAGACAAGTGTGCACACGTGCATTGTCTTGATGGAACAGCACTTTCTTCTTCTTAGCCAAATGCGGCCATTTTTGCTTCAAATCAACGTCGAATCTGTTCAAAAGCTTTGAATAATATTCGCCGGTGATCGTTTTACCTTTCTTGAGGTAATCGATGTGAATGACACCACGTACATCCCAAAAAACTGTGGCCATGACCTTGTTGGCTGACAGACTATGTTTCGCCTTCTTTGGTCCACGTTCACCCCGAGCAACCCACTGTTACGATTGTTCCTTGGTCTCTGGCGTGTTGTGATGGATCCATGTTTCATCCACAGTAACAAAACGGCGCACAAATTCGTCCTTTCATTCTCCGATCATCCAATATCATTTCATGGATTTTATTGACGATTTCCGGCGTGATCACTTCTTTTGGGCGACCTGGACGTTCGGCGTCACTAGTGCTGGTACGACCACAACGGAACTCTGTAAACCACTTCTTAACCATTGAAATTGATGGTGCCGAGTTCCCGTAGTATTTATCAAGTCTTTCCTTAGTTTGAGTAATGGATTTGATGGATTTTTTACGTAAAAAGTAATGCTTAATCAGCACACGAAATTCACTTTTTCCATTTTCGTAAAAATTCACGAGGTTGTCTGCTTTGAAAGGCTATCAAACACCAACTGCACGACGTAGCTTGCTCAAAATTAGAAGTTGCCCACTGATAGATTATAGTTGACGGCAGCACTGTTGCATTTGGAGTAACTGCGCGGGAAATTCAAAAAGTCACTGACTTATCAAACTGCCCTCGTATTTATTTTAGGTACAACGTTCTTAACTAACATTTCTAACTAACATTCCCAATTAACATTCCTTGTCCAATTTCCATGGAGAAGGATAAACTCTAACCTCCTCGTGGTCTTCGCTGGGCAGTGACGATATGAAATATTAATGATCAAGAGAGTAAGGGTTGGAGAGACAATCAATGTTTCTACCCTAAAATCGTTCCAGACCACTTTTTTACAAACAATAAGTAATTATTATTTTACTTAACTCACAATATATTTGGTAACATTAATTTTTTTTTATTTTGTCACTGGCAAGAAGAGCAACCCTTAATGATCTCAAAAGTACCTTTTTTTATTTTTGTTGTTCACTTTCAATTCCAATACATTTTGTAATACTTATAAAAAGATTTCATTACAATTTTAAATTACATATTTTTTATATTTATGTTTTATTTACTTTTAAAAAATATTTTTAAACTTTTATTAGTCTCTTCCTTCTGCATACAAATTTAAATTTTAAAAAAATGTTATCAGTTACTAAGAAAACCAATTCATTTTTTTTATTAAGTAATGTATTTTAAAATATTTGATGAACAACTCTTTCATTAAATCCTCATAAACGTTAATTTGTGTTCCTCGGGTCATAATGGACGTTTAATTTAAAATGATCTCTTCTTTTCAACATGTTACATTTTTAATATGTCGATTTTTAGTCGATACACTGCTAAATTCTTTGTTGCAAGCATGACAAACCAAATTATTGCTGAAAATAAATTTGAGGTTAAAAAAACTTTTCAATCTTATTAGATATAACTTACTTTACCATGTTTGCTCCACAAATTAATATTAATTAATACTTATGTTTGTAGCACAAAAAAAAGGTTAAATCGCCAAATTATAATAAAATATCGCAATTCAAAAAAGCAAACAGTAATTGACATCAACAGCATGAAAACACTGAACTCAAAAAGCGGAAAACGAGCCAAACATGGAGCATGCGCAGATTGTGTCGCACTGGATTGGTCAGAGTGGTCGGCATGAATGCACTCTTTAATATATGCTAAATACATTTATTACTACTTTGAATTTTTTGTTTTTGGTAATATTTTTTTAATTTGTGTACATACTAAAGCTTAAAAAGTTGTTGATCAATCTTCTTAAAAATTGGTTAGTTTCGTTGCACTCTTGGATCTAGTAGCAACGTCGAAATGTCCAGCACATCAGCAAGCAATAACCACGTTTAAGTTTCCATCTCAGAAAATAACACGAATAAAAAAATGATGTTTATAATAATTGTAATTTTTATGGCACCAATATGTATTTCGATTAATAAATTATGTATATTGTTCAAATCTACTCAAAAAATAATCTTATCGAATACAATTCGTACTTCAAAATATTTAAGGTTATACATCTCAAACTTCCTGCACTTCAACTGTCAAACTGACACTCTTTGAAATTATGCAAAAAGTTATCGATATATTTACCCTAATATTTTGAAGCACTTATGGTATTACTACTATATCATTCTTAATTCGATTGTGTCAAGATAAATAGAAAATACAGCATCTATAGTTGTTCTTGATTTTGTTGTTGAAATACTCCGGTCTTTAATCATTTGTTAGTTCAGTTGCTGTTATAGAAAGTCTATTAATTTTATGGAAGTGTCCGATGCAAAATTTACATTGAAGTCTCCAGTTGGTATGAGATATTTTAAATCGGGAGACTAGGAAACACCGCACAAAGCGGAGACTGAACACGCTGTGCTATATGACTATAGATCTCTAAGTGTCTCTAGTGTCACAGCCTTATGAATTGTTACACATTTTCGTCACGCTAGCTCGTGTGACGCGGCCTATAATTTTTACTCCCAGCGAGCGTATAGAAGTTTCACTTCAAAAATTTGTTTTTAGTGACACAAACCAATTCGGAAACTGAGGATATCTTTCGTAAACAGAAATTTACGAAGCCATCCTGTAAGGTAAACGACGTCCCCAGCTAACAAATATGTCAGTTGTAAAAATTCTAAAAAAATAAAAACTGTTTGTTGATTTTTGTGTATCGATATGTTTAAACTGTGACCGAAGATGAGGACATAGTTAACACCAGATTCCAAAAAAATAATAACAATGCTGAATAACTTAAAATATGACAATGAATTTTAATTATGCACATATTTTGACGTTTTATGAGTAGAATCGTGAATAAATGATTTTAACAATTATCAAACAATTAAAAAAATTCGTCAAAAATAGAACTCAACAAGCATGCAAAGCAGTTTAAGCAAAAAAAAACAGACTAAAAATGAAAGAATCATCTTAAAAGACAAAAAATCAAAATGGTCAATGAATTATATTAAATTATATACAAGACATACAGCCAAAAAAGCGTAAATTAATTATTTTGTATGTAATAAACCGTGGCATATACAGGGCGTTAGTAAATAAGTGCGACAAACTTCAGGGGGTGATTTTGCATGAAAAAATAATGACAGTTTGCTATATAAACGTATCTCCGCAAATAATTCGTTTTCAGAGATGTGGGTTCTGGTTTTTTCTTTAAAAAAATTGGGATCATTACCCGTATGCGCGCCAATGATGAACATAAAATTCTTAATTCTTAATTTTCTCCTGAAGTTTGTCGCATTTATTTTGCATTTTGCATACCTGACAAATTTTATTAATTTACCATTTTACGTATGCCTATGGTATCTTGGTATCTATATGAACAATTAAACTTTAATTGGATCCTTAAATGCTAGATTGTATTATCATTTTCAACTAATTAGGTAAGCGCGATAATCAAGCACAATTATTTTTCTTGATTGCAATAATTAAATTATTATTTTTAAAAAAAATTCCACAAATAATATTATAAATTGTATGTATTACAATTTGATTAGGTATCTTTTTAAACAAATTAATTTATTGGTAATTTATGTTCATACTGTTTGTAAAATTATTCTACTCGTAATTGTAAAATTTTTATTAAAAAATATGAAATAATAATAAAAAGAGTAGCGAATAACATAGTTTTTAAAAAGTAAGTCATTAATTTATTTACTAATTTGTCGTTTAAATTTATTTCTTATTCCACGTTTTGTTAAAAATTAATAAAACAACACGCTAATTTATTTAGTCACAGCGTGATTATTTTTTTTTCATTTTTAAAAATCTGTAGACGCTCCCCCCACTGGTGAAAGGGTTTATATAATAAAACCTTTTATCTTTCTACCATCTATCTTCAAAATCTAATAGGTGTGTCTACGACGCTCGAGTAAATCCCCTTTTAGCATCGTAGGCACAAGAAGTGATTCACATACGCGTAATCAGAAAGATTTCGTCTATGGTATTAAGTTATCGTGTCTTTTTCACCCCTATTACTAAAAATTTTTCGTATAATCTGGACATTACGTTGGGTTATTACATTCATTATTTGTTTGTTTCGATTCCTATAATGACACGATCCAATCTGAGATATCTTTGTCACACTAACAAGTCTAATAAAGGCTAGTTTACATTGGTAGAGTAACTCGGCCTAGTAAACTGGGCCCAGTAATGGTCCAATTACACCTACCGAGTGCTCGGCCGAGACAGCACACTCGGCCCAGTAAGCCACAATGTAATCGGCCGAGACAGTAAATGAGCGAGTCAGTGAATAGAACCATGTTCTATTTCCTCGGCCGAGTAGGGACCCCCCACCACTTATCCACTCGGTCGTTCGCCGCTCGCGTTCCTACTCGGCCAGTGTAATCACGTTTGCGGCTGGCGAGTGCCCGTCTTTTATTGCAACTTTAACCATTATTTGTCAATTGTTCAATCGGTCAACCAGTCAATTATTTCCCTATTTCTTCCAATTCGTTTTGTTTTTTCGTTTTGAAAATGTCCCAGTGGTCAAGTGAAACTACAGTAAAGTTTATTCAAGAATACAAAACTCACGAGTATTTGTGGAATTTTAAATCAGCTGCTTATACGGCGGGATGCTGCCCTGACCAGCTGGAATGTAATGTAATTGGGCCTTAACTCGGTGCAGTAACTCGACTATCCCTAGTTCTTTAAATTGATTTTTGCAATGGTAGAGTAACTCGATTTAATGAATTTCGTCCATAAACGGAGGTCAGTCGATCAGTCCGTGTAAGCTCCATTTATCCTGACACAAGCAAAGGAATCCTCATAAAGTGATTTCAGTGCTTGTATTAAACTACCGCTCACCCCATACATAGACAATGTCGACCACAATTCACTCCTCACCACTCTGTCATAGGCCTTTTCCAAGTCTATAAAAGCGCAATAGACCTGACTTCTAGCCAAGAATTTTTTAACTATACCTCGTAATGAAATACAAGATCCATACAACTCCTTCCTCTTCTAAATCCTGCTTGCACATCCCATATCATCTTCTCAGTTTCATTCGTTACTCTTTTAATCAATATCTTTGCATACAATTTGCCGACTATGCTGAGTAAACTAATACTTCGGTAGTTCTTACAGTCCTGCTGCGAACCTTTTCCCTTGTAATGCGGCACGATAACGGCATTGCACCAGTCATTTGATACGCCACCACTCCTCCAACAAAGGTTAAAAAGGCGGTACAGTAGACTAGCTACCACGTTTTGTTTAGCCTTCAGCATTTTAACTGTTATCTTGTCATACCCAGCAGCTTCACCCAATTTCATACTGTTCAACGCTTCCACAATTTCTGTCGTAAAGATACAAATCAATTATTCTAGAATGGGGGCTTCTTCTCCGGAAAAACCAGAAGTTATCATGAAAATTCTTGCTACCCGAGGCTATAAATCATATGCTAAAATATCGGGCGTTTGTTGTTACCAAACATGAACATACAATTAAAATATAAATATTATAGAAAACTATAACATTAGTTTTGTCAGCAAATAAACGTAAAAATAAATAAACCTGATTTTTAAAAAACCACCAGCTAATTTCACTGAAATGATACCTATACATACAGGCATACGTGGGTCGACTATATATCAGAAAACAACTACTTTCCTGACAATATGCCTCGACGAACATCGAGTTATATCTGATAGATAATCGTGCATAGTCTTTTTAGACTATATATATAAAAAAGAACTACTTTCCTGACAATATGCCTCGACTAACATTAAATTATATCTGATACATAATCGTGCATAGTCTCTTTGGACTACGTAAATTGGCAACCAACTATAAAAATTAGCAAACAGCTATAACATTTCTCATCCACTCGCGATGTCTCTGGCCGGCTCTTTTTCTCCCTTCTCCAACGCGCAGTCTCGAGTCGACGCAATAGTAGTACTTCTCTGACTGTCGGGAGAGACGGTCATCAGTTCCTTTCTCGACGATTAAAGATCGCTTGTTTTCTTCCTAAGTAGTATTGCTCCGACCGTCTAGAGTGTCGACTCATTCAGTTCAATTTATTGACAACGTTCAAAAGATCGCTTGCCTTTCTTTCCAAACTTTAATTCCTATTTATTTTACGGTTTTGAATTGAATTCATTGCTTGCAGTAATTCGTTAATTGGTACAAGTGCATTGTGCATTGAAGAGGGAAATATATTTTGTGTTAAAATAAAAACTTTAAAAACCAGCGAATTGTGATTATTTCCAGCCCACCAATTATCAAAGTTAAGTAAAATTTGTTCCGTCTGGAAAAAGGGAATTTGCAAAACCCGATTTTTACATCAGTGTTAAAATCATAAATTTAGTAACAATTCGTTTATCTGTTTATCGTTTTTAGCTGGTGTGACGGTGGCATGTTATAAATTTATCGCTCCCAACGACACGTCTAATAATAATAAAGAGGAAGTCAAAATTGAAATAGGGAGAGAACAAAAACGATGGCTCCGTCTACAGCTCACCGCTTTTAACTGTTCCATATGTTTCCTTTCATTATTATTTCAAACGAGTCATTGTAAACCACGTTTTTGTCCACCACTTGAAATAGGTATCTGATATGTTAAACTTGGAACGTTTTTTTTCATGTATGTGTTAAATGTACCGTCGTACCCCTGATTATACACATTATTATGCTGGGTCTGTAAATAGTAACACTACTGGCTAATATAACTTCTTATTTTACAATAAAAGCAAATTTATTTTTGCACACAACTTTAATTTGTAACAAAATTTATGTTTTGTGTAACTCTAAAAAAACTTACTAACGAAATACTAATTTAATCAAAAGCTAAGGGTTTAAATACTGAAAAAAATGCTGATTTAATAAATAGCTAAATATCTAAATACTGAAAAAGAATTTTTCAAAATTTTTAACTAACTGTATGAAATGAATAAAAATCAAATGCTGATTATTAATAATAATTCGGGTCAGTAAACAAATAAAATATAATGTATTTTAAAATTTTAATTTAAATATTCAAATTATTTATTAAGTAATTAACTTAAAGAAAAAATATCAAAATACTATACTTCAGGGTTCAGTGACTCCTTGATTTCTCGATTGGATTAAATTTGGAAGGATCAGTTCGCGGATCTATACAACCGTATTTTTTATGAATATATCAAACTAACTAAAAAAATATATAATTACCAACTACCTGAGGGCGCCAAGGGATTTGATTAAAAATCACTAAAAATGGATTAACCCCAAACAAATCCAATCATATTATTTTAATTAAGTATCATAAAACGAGCTAATTAATCGACATATTTAGGCTTCCAGGCTGTGCAAAACTTTGTTCTTATCTCTCAGAAAACAATTAAAAAAATTTTTTAAGTGTACATACAGATTTATTAAAATTAAAAAAAAATGTTTACAAACTTTTGAAAGAGATACAATTTAGATAGTAATAGTAATATCAGAAATGAAAAGATTTTCCAATTCTCCCCTTAAAGGAAATGCTGACTTCTGAATTTTAGTTCAATATCATAAATCCCTTGTGTTGTACAGCGTATTTACCGCCAGTCGACGAACAAAATCTTCGTTGATAGCCGGTAACCATAAAACAGCCAACAAAAACCGGCCAACAGAAAATAGATAAAACCATGGAAGCCATCAGCAGCAACGAAAAACATCCTACAGGAAAAAGCAGCCGACAGAAATAAACGACCAGTCATGGGAGCCGTCTACAGCGACAAAAAAAAACATGCAGGAAAAAGTATCCAGGAAAAATAAAGGCATTCAGGAAAAAGTCAACATCAGACGGAAAAAAAGGTCGATTACTAAAAAAAAGATGTCACTAAGAATGATTTATATTATATAACATTAACGACGAAGGTCTCCAGCATAAAATATTTTAATAAATAAATAAATCAGCCAGATCGTTAATGCTAAATTACATTTGAAAATGAAATCAAATACAAAAATTAAAACAATTCTTGCCATTTAAATTAAACACATAAAACTTCAAGTATATAATAAAAATGTATTCGACCTTTTTAACTACTAAATAAAAAGATTAAACTGACGATAGTTTTTTTAATATTTCATTCTTATCAGCGCTAGTACAGCACTTGGAAGGGCGGCTTAGTATCAGGACCGGCTGTAAAAAATTCACAATAAAATTGAGAGGAAAAGTTCCCGTTACAAACTTCAATCTATTGTTATATTATCTTATAAAATAATGTCTACATTTAAGTCTTTCTGCTAGTTCTGGTATGTCTTTACGAGATGATTTATTAAAGAAAAAACCTGTCAAAGGTCCCTACTTTATTCCCAACGAAGCGGATGTCGAGTGCCGATTCTGGACTCACGAGATATCAGGATCGTTGTCAACCTGTACTTTAACCAAAAGGCAACAATGCGAGTACAAGAAAAGACGACTGACCCTATAGAAATTAAACGGGGCGTAAGACAGGGATGTGCCCGTGTATGCGAGTTGGGAGGCATCACAGTAAATGGCAAGACAATTAATAACTTGCGCTATGCAGATGATACTATCCTTCTTGCTGGTAATATGCGGGACCTACAAGAACTGCTGAACAGGGTCGTCACTGCCAGTCGACATTTTGGCTTGACACTTGATACAAAAAGACCAAATACATGATTAAAACAAAGAAAAACGCTCCGCAAGAACACCTCTATGTAGAAGGAGAACAATTAGAGAGAGTTACAATATATAACTATCTGGGTACAAACATCACCTGCACCGCTGATTATTGCTCCAAAATCAAGATCCGTGTAGAGAAAGCACGTGCAGCTTTTGTCAAAATGAAGAAGATGCTTTGTAACCGCGACTTAAGCCTGGATCTTAGAACACGCATGCTGAAGTGCTATGTATTCCCGGTAATGTATTATGGCGTAAAAACTTGGACCATTAACAGAATGTACGAAAGAAAAATAGAAGTGGACTTACAGAAGAATGCTCAGAATATCGTGAGTGGAGCACACGACCAACGCAGAAGTGCTTACCAGAATGAATAAAGAGTTGGAGGTGTTGAAGAAAGTGAAGAAAAGAAAGATCACCTATCTGGGTCAGATAATGCGAGGTTCAAAATATGAGATACTCCACTTGATAATCCAGGGGAAGATTATGGGCAAAAGGTCAATTGGAAGAAGAAGAATATCTTGGCTGCCGAATCTGCGAGAATGGTTCAACATGTCTTCTGCAGATCTATTCAGAGCAGCAGTTTCCAAGAAATTTGTTAAGTAACTTATTATACCTAAAATTAGCATTTTTGAAAGGACTGTCAAAATAAAATATCGATATTACCAAAATCATAGAAACTTGCACATTCCCATGCAAATGATTTTATTTCTAACACTAAATGTATCTAAAGCGATATTCATCTTTCCGACTTAGCTACAAGGTGTTAAATACTTTCATTTCAAGAATACACAATGATTCTTTGTGTTATCGCTTACTTATCTGGCTAATCTCAACGTATAAAATTTATTAATAGCCGTTGTATTAATAATAATAAAGTGCTTTCACTTTTCACTCCTTTAAAGTTTCTTTACCTCATTCGCTCACGAGATAGGAGCGGAAACATGTGGGCATGCAAGCGAATAAAAAAATTCAATCTGTAATCTATTAAATAAGGTGGACAACTGCACTCGACTGAATAAACTTAATCCCCGGTAGTACATATTGTCTATATTCTTTGTTAAACATTAGTTAAACTAATTGTATGTTATTTTAATATTTACGATCCTAACAGAATTTATCTGTTGAAACTGTACAGTAAATATTTAAAAACACACACTCGGGAATCCTTTTATGTCAATTTTTTCTATTTAGAAAAGTTTTGTTATAATTTTAAACGAGTTTTTGTTGAACAATTTTTTAGATTCAAGCTCATTTTTGTGCAAAAATTATAAATCATTCTCGTAATAATTATTACTTTGGATTTCTCAAGGAGAGTAAAATCAAAATATATAAGACATGCGTCAGGCCAATAATGACACATGGTAAAGAAGCGAGAGAGGATACCAACAAGACCAAAAGAATGCTACGAGTCACCGAAATGTCAGTACTGATAACAATAGCCGGGAAAACAAGAAGAGATCACGTAAGAAACACTGACATTAGAGCACAATGCGACGTACAGGATGTGGTGAGATGGGGAAGGTAGAGGCGAAGAGAATGGTGTCATCACGTGAAGAGAATGACCGACGATAGACTACCACGCATTGTACTAGAGGGAAAACCAGCAGGACCCGTCCACCCGGAAGACCAACAAAGAGATGGAGAGACAGCTGGCAGTCCACATCTCAGGAAATATTACAGAGGCAAGTCCGGAATCAACAGATCATCTAGATTTTTAACAAGTAGAAGAAGAAGAAGAAGAAGAAGATTTCTCAAGCTGTGAAGTACCTTTTAATTTGAATTTTCGACAAATCCGACAGATTATTTCCATTCTTCGGTGTGCAGTTACTTCCACGAAGGATAAAGTAAACGTTTATAATGCACACCCACTTCTCGATCATACAGTCAAACCTATTTCCTCGGGATACTTAACGTGAAGATTTTTAATTAGTGCACAAGAGATATACAGAGTGTTGAAAAGCATTAAACCATAAAAAGTTATCGGTCATTAAAATTGAACAGACGGCGAATCACTAAAATCTAAATGAAATCTATTTTAAAACTGAAATCGATTTAACAAGTTGTTGACTATTTGCTACAGCTTGTATTTGTAATAAACGGTCAGTAATTTGAGTTTTAATTAGACGAAAGAGTAATAACAGTTACAATTACTTAATTTAACCCATTAAAAACCAGCAGTATAAAAGTTATTTTAAGTGGTAAAAGAACCAAAATGCTAAAACGATTGGCGTTGCACGTGCACGTCTATACAGTCATGGACAAAAGTATTGGGCACCCTTTCCAAACACATGTGAAACATGAAACATGTATTTAAAAAACTTGTGTGACCATTGTGAGGCGGTGCGTTGGCGAGAAATATCATCCAGATTGCGTGGTGTCTACTGTTAAACATGGGAGAGGCAATAAGATGGTTTGGGGCTGTATAGCTGCTAATGGAGTCAGTAAAATATAGATGGTATCCACAACGTTTTTCCTATTTCACTCACTTTCCTCCAATTCATTTTCAAACTGATAACGAAACTGTTTAGGCGGGTATATACGATTGGGCACACAACAAATGGGAATATTTATGTAAGAACTGTTTTTTTTTTACTGAAAATAGTCGCAAAAAGGGGTTGACCTATCGTGAGGGTCGCGGACGGCCCGCACTGCGACTACTAGAAGGGGGAGGAATTATAGAAAGGAGATGATTGTGGACATGCTTTTTGAAAAGTCGCAGGTCATAGTTTTCTGGAAAAACTGATTTTGGAATCCTGTTCCATTCCGTAGCAGCACTGTAAAATGAGGACTCTTAATGGAGATTGGTCCTTGTAGTGTCAATCTTGGGAGTAAATGGGTGAGACTGATCAGCGTGCCGAGTTCTTCGGCCGAATGTGGCCAATGGTGGTACAAGAGTTTTTATTTCTCTGGAGCATCTGCCATGGAAATATCTGTAGAGCAATGACTGGTCTGCAACTCTTCTTCTATGTTCTAGAGGGTGAAGGGTATCTGTGAGAGTTGAGCTATTTATCAACCGAATGGCCCTTTTCCGAATGGAATCTAGAAGACGAAGGGAATGCCTTGGTGCTGAACCCCATATCTGCGAGCAATACTCCAGTAGAGGTCGGATTTGAGTCTTGTACGTCGTCAACAGTTGATCGGGAGTAAAAAACTTTCTAGCTTTCCATAGAAAACCTAACCTCTGGCTTGCCGACTTTGCGATGTTAGCAATATGGTCATGCCAAGAAATATTATTAGACACCGTGACTCCCAAAATCGAGATGAAGGAACTTGATTTAAGGGTATTTCCGGACATTGTGATAGAATGATTTGAGGAGTTCACTTTCTTGGAAAACGTGGCGCTTTGTGTTTTCTGGGCGTTGAACTGAACAATATTGTTGGTTTCCCACTCGACGATTGCTTCAAGATCTTTATGTTCCTGTTCCTGCCTGAGTCTATTTGTATTATTCACCGAAAGCTTAAGTTGTGGAATCTTCCATTAAACAACTTAATATTGACTTTTCATTGACTACTGTCATATTCATATTCTGGATATTAATTTATATTTAACTCGTATACTAGTAACTGATGAAAAAATAAAAATTATTTTGAAAGCTTTTACAAAAAAGTAAAAAAAAGAGTTTTAATAAAAAATATCGGCTTATAGCGTTCTACAACGCCTTCCGACTCCTAACCGCCATTTATCTCTATAAGTTCTCCGGCAAGTCTCTTTTTTTCATCTCTTTGTCAATGCCCTCTCTCCAGCTTCTTCTTGGTCTTCCTCTTCCTCTCTACCCTTGGGGTGTCCATGTCAAAGTTTGTTTTGGTAACCTATCGTCCGACATTCTTTGGACGTGACCATACCATATTAACTGTTTTGTTCATATATCATCAATAACCGTGTGTCTGGCACCCAGTATATCTCTTATTCTATCGTTGTGTATCCTGTCTCTTCTTGATTTACCCGCAGATCTTCTCCAGAAGTCCATCTCAGTTGTTTGTAGCATTTTTTCTGTGGACTGTTTTATTTGTCATGTTTCACAACCATAGGTTATAATGCTTTTAAGGATGGTATTATATTCTTTGTTTATTAGCTTTCGCTATATTTTGATCCCATAAGATTCCATTCATCATAGAGATAACTTTTCTGCCTTGTGTGTTTCGTTCTTTGATTGCTGTATCGAGTAGCCCATCGTGTGTTATCTTCATTCCCAAGTATTTATATTCCTCGCAGTGTTTAATCTTTTTTCCATCATCCAAATCAATGCCTTGTGCTAGACCACCAATACACACGCACTCTGTTTTTTTTATGTTGACTTCGAGACCCCATTTCTTGTACTCTTCTATAAGTTTTCGAGTCATATAGGTTAAATCCTCATGATCCTGTGCTATTACGATTTGGTCGTCTGCGAAACAAAGGGTGCGGAGCTAACTAAACATTACAAAAAGGATGTCTCAATAAAAATTCAAGCACATTGGACAGTGAACTATGGCTGATAATGACACAGCAATTAAATAATCAATAAATTACGTAACTAAACTATCTGTAATTCAATGGCTGTCGCAGAAGGTAGTGGTTTAAATTTTATTCCCCATAAAACTTCTTATTTTTATAAGTGCATTGTAAAAATTAACGTAAGTCATCATTAAGTAATGTGTCTATCGAACATTGCACATTAGCAAGTAGTAAAAACGTCCAATGATAAAGTCATAAAATTAATAAAAAACATATGGCTTACAATACAGTTAATCACATAATTATTGCGTCACACGTAGAAAAACTTATTTTAATGAAAAAAAAACAAATAACCATGATCGTAGTTTTTCATTTTTTACACGTGTCATTAAAAGCAAATGAAAAAAATGAAATATTTCGATCGCAAAAAAAAAACACCCAAAAACTGGACTTTTTGCAAAGTAAAAAACATATCTGTGAACGCTGTTAGCAATGTTGCAACACACACCACTCTTACCTAGCATAAGTTTCTAAGGTGCCGCCAATGCCTTGCTTCTTCAACATTATACGTAATACTATAAAAATTAAACAAAATTAATGGTGATACAACTTAGATAACTCGATTTTTTTTTAATTAAGAACATGCGGCACTTAGAAAAACTTGGTGATAATTAATGCAATAATAAATGAATGAAGTTTATTCAAAAAATATTAGTAAGGCGGTCGTTGTTTTATACGTAAATGATGCTTATTCGAGGTCTGGCAAGACAGTTATAGGACTTGTTGCCTTAGAGACACACTCGCAAATAAAATGTCTGTTCAGTCCCTACACGAATTGAAATATGGGACTATTTCCCGCGCTTTTAATCAGTGACAGATTCCTTCCTTTCCCCCTTCACAACTTCTTCTTCTTCTTTTTATATTAGGCATTGAGCCTGTTCTTATCCGATCTCTTTTATTTTACTGTTGCAATCGTATTTGTGACGTAGACTGCCAGCTATCTCGCCATCTTTTAAAGGGCTGTCCTGGTGGTCTGGTTGGTTTAATATCCCTTGATATTTGGGCTAGTCTGTCGTTGTCCATTCGTGTAACATGCTCTCACCTTCTCTGCCTTCTCCACCGTACGATATGCCGTGTCCCACATAGTTCCCTTATTTGAATGTTCCGGGACTCTGTCTCTTAATTGTTGGTGTATGTTTTTTCGGGTATATAAGCCGTCGTAGGTCTGAGTTTCTACGCGACGTTTCGCCACCTCTAGAGGATGGCATCTTCTGGAGAAATACTTGTCTGCTTTTTAAGGCTGACAGTCTATGACATTTGTGTGTCGCGATCGCAGGTTGTATACGTTTTGGTGGGCGGGGCATATTTGAAGGCTGTTCAGAAATTGATCATGTTCCGGAGATTCGTTCTTTTTATTTTTGTAAGGAAGCAGCTTTGTATTTTTTCGATTCGCATAAAATAGAAACTCACGCTGAATTTTAATTTGCTATGCGGTCAATATTTTTTTTGTTTGGATATTAATTTTTGCACGTACTTTTCCCTATTGCTTGGACTATGTACGCGCTTCTCCTCGCTGCCCGAGCTTCACTCACTCCGTCGCCACTTTCGCGCGCTCGACCGAATTCGGTCATGTTCAAGCGTATTTTTCTCAAGTTTCCCATTATTTTTTTGCGAAAGCAGGATAAACGTTCTGTAGTTGTTAATTTCCTCTTTTATAATTTTTTTTAAAAATCAAAATCGGACCATCCACCGAGCATCCAGAACCGCCGGAAAAATGGATGGGAAAATTGAACTAGCGATTTCACGAAAACTATCCATCCAATATGCGTCATTGACCTTGACCACAATTGAAGTATATGCAAATAACTCCTGTTATTAGCTGTTATTAGCTTGCTTCATGCGACTTGGAAAGCTCTCTGCGACTCACGACTCAACATGGGCCTGCGCTTGAGACTCTCGAAGTGCTATGTTTGGTCTACCCTCTTATATGGAGCAGAAACATGGACACTTAAAGCACAAACCATTAATAAATTAGAAGACTTTGAGATGTGGACGTACCATAGAATGCTCAAAATAACATGAACATCGCACAGTATGGAGAAACTTTAGCTGTGGCATTAGATATCTCCAAGGCGTTCGATCGAGTTTGGCACCAGGGACTCCTCGCCAAGCTTCCATCTTATGGCTTGCCCCCTCAGCTGTGTTCTGTGCTTGCTAGTTTTCTTTCAAACAAGTCTCTTTATGTAGTGGTCGATGGAGTTTCATCTGACACTCTACTCATAAATGCTGGTGTTCCGCAAGGATCCATTCTAGCATCAACACTATTTTTACTTCACATCAACGACCTGTTGAAAGCAACTTCATGTCCCGTACACAGCTTTGCCGATGATGGTACCCTCCATACCACTTTCTCTTCCAAGGCCCCTATATCAGCCCGTGAAACCAGAAATGAACGTGGAAGAAATGTTAACAATATAAATATGGACTTGGTAGAATTCAATGCAAACAAAACACAAGCATGTCTTTTCTCTAGAAAAGCTGATCTCACTGTGCCTAACATAACTTTGTCAGGAGTAACCATACCACTGAAGTCATCCATATCGATGCTTGGTATTACTATCAGCAATAACCTTTCCTGAGAAAATCACGTGAGGTCTATTGCCAAAAGTGCATCCCAAAAACTTGGTTTTTTGTTTCGTGCCAAGAGCTATTTCACCTCCAGTCAGCTGCTTATGATCTATAAGGCACAGATCCGACCTGTACTTGAATACTGTTCCCATATTTGGAGTGCGGCACCTAAACATATCCTGAAGCTACTGGATTCTGTCCAAAAAAGGGCAATTCGTCTCGTCGGTGATGCCTCGCTTACAAACTCGCTCACTTGCTGGAACACCGTAGAAAAGTTGGCGATTTGTCTCTATTTTATAGATATTTTCATGGGCGACGCTCTTCTAAAATATCAACAATCGTTCCTCCTTTGGCAGTCTCTTCGAGATTAACCCGTCAAGTTCAGTCTTCACACCCCTTCGTGGTAACTTTGGAGACCTGCAGAACATCACTTTCCAAAGACTCATTCATCCAACGAATTGCGAGGCTTTGGAACTCATTGCCTAGGGAGGTGTTCCCCGAGGCATACAACCTCCAGAAATTTAAGAAGAACACCAACTCCTACCTTCTTTTCCTTGGTTCCCACGATGTTCTCTGAACATTACAGGATATCCCTTTTCGTGGGAACCAGAACATATATAAAAAAAAAAAAACACCACAAATGAAGAGGTTCTTCGCAGACTGGGGATAGAGCGTGAGCTGTTTAAACTCGTAAAGATACGGAAAACAGCTTATCTAGGTCACATTCTGAGAAACCCTAAATACCGTTACGCTTAACTTATTGTTAAGGAAAAATCGAAGGCAAACGAGGCCTCGGAAGAAAGAAAATGACTTTTATAAATTTTCGAAAAACGCTCGATTTTCCGGTTTTTTTAAATTTTTTACTCTCCTAATTATCCGATCGAGTTGTTTTTTGGCTCATTCTCCTTCCTTCTAAGATTTTTGTTAAGCAAAAATGCTCTGTTGCCTGGTCTATATAGCTGTGATGTAAGTACATACGACTCTACCAGAGTATTTTTTTTAGCGCATTTTATACTTAAATATTAAATTGGACTAATTAATTTTAACAATGTATGATCCAGAATTAACAAATTACAGAATCTTTGCTTAATAATTTGTTATTTTATGATAGAAGGTCGATTCGAAAAGTGTATTATAGTATTATGAGAGAAATTTATTATTTATATTTATAATTAGCAGTAATTAGTTCGAAGTTATCGATAACACAAAAATGTTACGTTTGAAAAAATAATTATATTACAAATAGTATGCTATGGCTGCTGGTCGTCAAAATAGACGGATAATATAGGTCATTAATAAAATTTATCTTTGATAATATTTTTAGAAATGTACACCGAATTATTTTCAAAATAATTTATAATTTGAATCGCAAATACAGCAAGATTAAAAAAAATTATCCTATTCAAAATATTCAGTTAATCATTTTTTTTTAAATCACGATTGTCTGGAGTAATGTTTTAGCTCGTAAACAAAAAAAAATATATGCGAAGCAGCAAATAAGTCAGTAAATTTATATATTTTTAAAAAAATCACCTACTAAATTTTATTTAAATTCAAATAAAATTCCGTTTCCGTTCACTTTTTACAATTTTTGTCATTAAGCAACACTAAACTATGTTTGTTATTCAAATTCATGAACTGTACTTTCTTCATGCTCTAAATATTTCATGCAAACGTATGGAACATATCTAATAAAATTAATTTATATTAAGTTTGGTCATTAAATATATTGTGTTTTTAACCTACTGTCACTGTATTTTCTGATATTTTTACTGCAGCACAAAAATGAGCTCATTAAAAACAGTTTTATTTTTTTATATTTAACCGGTTTCAACTATGAAAAAAATGTGTTAGTATTGCTCAAAGTAAATCACATACATTTTTAAATGACCTTTTGGCAAGCTAGAAAATGGCGCTCAACAAACAGCACAAACCACTACACTTTGCGATACACATTTAAACGTTTAGCCACTTCACACGGCATCAACCCTTCATGTAGCCCCTTCACGTACGGGATGTAAACATCTGCGAAGCATATTAATCAATATCCATTACACGTTGGTTTGTTTTTCAAGAAAATTTAAACTATATAATTACCCTGTTTAGTATATTATGATGCTATACAAGAGACGCCATTTTGTCGTCTACTTAAAACATGATAAATTTACAAATTCAGGTCTCTTTTATCCTGTGGAATTTTGTCACTGGCTGTCGACCTAAACTGTATTTTTTCCTTAATAGGATTCACATTTTATTCTATTCGGTTGGATAAAGTAAAAAATGGTGAAATAAGAGAACGCTGTGGTGTAAAAGAAAATGTGGTTACAAAGATGGATAAAGGAATGCTTAGATGGTTTGGACACGTAGAAAGGATGGATGAAGGAAGATTGACGAAACAAATTTATAAGGTGAGTATGAATGGACGGAAGTCGGTAGAGGTCGACCTCGGCGAACATATCTCGATCAGATCAACATTGTTTTAAAGAAAGGCCAGGTCAAGAGTACCAACAACCGACGAGCATGCAGGAGAGCCCCGATGAAAGTAGAGGAAGCAAAAGATGTGTGTAAGAACCGTAGCGGAAGTGGAAGGAAGTGGTCTCTGCCTACCCCTACGGGAAAAAGGCGTGACTATATATATATATATATATATATATATATATATATATATATAGAAGTATGTATTAAGTGATGTTAAGTCATCTATCTACAAATTTTTAAATAATTTTAGATGCATTTTGTCGCAGCTCATACTCATACAGCAAGTTATTTCAGAAGCATTTTCTCGCAATATTATACTATATTCTTTTTCTAGATGTTAATTCCTTTAGCTTTCATTCGAAGACTTTGGACCCATTAGAACCGTGATTTGAAGCTTGTGCAATGCTCATTTGCTTCTACTTATCTATCCTTTTTCTTTATGACATAGTGACGGTCTTACAAGCAATATAACACAGAAATAGATTGGCCTAAGATGCATTTTGTCGCTCTATATACTATTTTCTTTCTTTAGAGCTAAGGGTGTGGTCAGCAAAGTTATTTCAGAAGCATTTTCTCGCAATATTATCATCTATTCTTTTTCTAGATGTTAATTCTTTTAGCTTTCATTCGAAGACTTTGGACCCATTAGAACCGTGATTTGAAGCTTGTGCAATGCTCATTTGCTTCTACTAATCTATCATTTTTCTTTATGACATAGTGACGGTCTTACAAGCAATATAACACAGAAATAGATTGGCCTAAGATGCATTTTGTCGCAGTATATACTCTTTTCTTTCTTTAGAGCTAAGGGTGTGGTAAGCACAGTTATTTCAGAAGCATTTTCTCGCAATATTATACTCTATTATTTTTCTAGATGTTATTTCTTTTAGCTTTCATTCGAAGACTTTGGACCCATTAGAACCGTGATTTGAAGCTAGTGCAATCCTTTTTCATTATGACATAGTGACGGTCTTACAAGCAATATAACACAGAAATAGATTGGCCAGAGTGTTTCTATATATTATGTAGCTCAGATATCCTGCTTTAAATATAAAATCCATTTTTTCCATTAACTCAAGTGCACAAAACTACAGTGAATGCTTAAATGTGTATGAATAGAAGTTTATTTTGTTAGTAGGGGTATTAAAATATTAAAAAGGAGAAATAATTTTGACATGGGAGTGTTTTCCACAATTTAGAGGCTCTGTTCAATGAATTTTAACACATTTTTAAACAAAATTTGTTTTGATTTAAATATTTTCCCATGCCATTCGCTCGCGTAAATTTATTTTAGTTGAGATTATAACAATTACTGGAAAATTTATTGAAAATTAACTTCCCACGACCAAATACACAACAATCCTAACTATTGGCCATTTATGGAAAACCAATTACGCCTTTATTCAAGTTTACAAATTCAGAAAAACCGTAAATAAGTTACTAGCTCACGCCGCTGCGCTGGTGTCATTACCATCGGCAGTCTATTATTTTTCAGTAAAATAACGTCGAAGAAATTTCACGATTTCAATACTTAAATTTACCGGTAATGTTTGCTATTTTCTTTTTTTCCTTTCATGGTTAAATGGCGGTTAAATTGGCTAATGGTTAAATGGCGAACGTCAGTCTTCCGTCCGACCCAAAATACCTTGGCTGAAGTAACTAAAAAATGAGATCTTAGCATAAAAATGTAGAAAATTCCTGATGACAAATGATAGTTTTCAAAAACAACGCGTTTTTTAAATTTTTAAAGGTTATTGTTTTCGTTTGAAATTGTTAGTAACCAATTTACACTCACAGACCACCCACTTCCGAGATATCCCCCCCTAAAGTAAAATTAAGTATTAATTTTTTTCTTAAATTTAAGTAAAGATAGAAACTTGAAATTTTGTGATTTCCGTGCACTCGCAAAGAACTAACCAACGGTATTTTTCAACATTCCTGATACATTATAAGGGGGCGAAATTAACATCCCTTACCTTATTTAATATCGAATCTTTTTTTCGGGATTTAGTTTTGTATAATAAAAAAAATATTACTTGAAATCCCTGTTTATTTAAAATTTTTTTTTAATTTTAAAGTTTTTTCCTAGAACCAATAGATCTTCTCTTTCAAAAAACCATTACTTTCATTTTGCTGACATTTACTTTTATCCCTTTAGTTTTTAGGGCATCAAGCATAACATTAACCATCGCCTGCAACTCTTTTTTAGATGACGCTAATATGACTTTGATCATCGGCGTAAAGAAGGCATTTGACAATCAAATCATTCATTTTTAATCCATACGCACTCTCTTTCAAATATTTTAAACAATCGTCTATGTATAAGTTAAACAGCCATGGCGAAGCCACACATCCCTGTATGACACAGACCATGTGAGCTCCGTTTATCCTGACACAAGCAGTGAAATCCTCGTAAAGTGATTTCAGTGTTAGTATTAAACTACCGCTCACCCCATACATAGACAATGTCGACCACCATTTACTCCTTACCACTCTGTCATGGGCCTTTTTCAAATCTACAAAAGTGCAGTAGACTTTTTGACTTTTAGCCAAGAATTTTTCGACTAATACTCGTAATAGACCTGATCCATACATCTCCTTCCTCTTCTACATCATTTAACATAACAAAATGAAAATAAATCATTAACGATCCAGAATTCTTCTCTTTTATCGAATTGGCTTTAATTTTTAATTTTTTGAAAATATTTCCATGGGTATTTATAAGTGCTATACCCAAATCCATTTTCTAGCAGTGATAATGAAAACCACCAAAAGGTCTAAACAGATATACATAGAGATACTACACTAGAGCAATATTGTCAAGGTCATAGTTAGCCTGCTTACCGGACAGTGTAAGCTTCATAGGCATTTTAAAATCATGAGGTTGGAACACATCTCTTTTGCCAAGCTAGAGAGTCCCTCCATCTCCACGGTGTCCAAAGTCAGCAAGCCAGAGGCTAGGTTTTCCGTGAAAAGCTAGAATGTTTTTTACTCCTGATCAACTGTTGACGACGTACAAGGCTCAAATCCGACCTCTACAGGAGTATTGCTCGCACATTTGGGGTTCAGCACCAAGGCATTCTCTTCGTCTTCTAGATTCCATTCAGAAAAGAGCCATTCGCTTGATAAACAGCTCAACTCTCACAGATACCCTTCACCCTCTAGAACATAGAAGAAGAGTTGCAGACCAGTCATTACTCTACAGATATTTCCATGGCAGATGCTCCAGAGAAATAAAAACTCTTGTACCACCATTGGCCACATTCGGCCGAAGAACTCGGCACGCTGATCAGTCTAACCCATTTACTCTCAAGATTGACACTACAAGGACCAATCTCCATCAAGAATCCTTTTTTTACAGGGCTGCTACGGAATGAAACAAGCTTCCAAAATTTGTTTTTTCAGAGAACTATGACCTGCAACTTTTTAAAAAGTGGGTCCACAATCATTTCCTTTCTATAATCCCTTTCCCTTCTTATAGTCGCAGTGCCACGACCCACACGATAGGTCTATCCTTTTTGCGACTATTTTTATTAAACAAAAATTTAGTTAATGCATACCTCTGTTTATATTAATGTTAAAATTATTTATAGAAATTACACCTTGTTGGGTAATAAAGTACATAACTACCATTTTAATGCAAATTACGTGGTCGTCGATTAAAAAATTACATTTTGTACACGAGGTTAATTATTACGATAGGCGTCATCGATTACCAATACTTAATTATGTACAACCTTTTCGTGTTTAAATATTAGACAGTGTCTTGAAAAATAATAGAACACACATCAAATAAAACAAAAAAATGATATTACTTTTTTAAATGACATGCAATCAATAATATTAACTTGATCTTTTCTATTTTTAAAAACGAATAGAATTTACTTTAAAAGAAATATCAACAATATCAAAGGTTTAATAGAAATGTTTTATTAATTTCCTACAATCTGTCTTCTTTGTGGGACATTCAGCAGTATGTTGGTTGGTTGGTGCTATCGCTAGCGCGCTCGGTACGTGGCCTGTGTCATATCCTTGCCGAGGAGTGCATCGAAAGAAACACCCGAAGGGCAGATATCTTTATTTTATCAAATAGCCAAGCAGCACTAAAAGCTCTAAAGTCATACACTTGTGAGTGTAAGCGACTTGGGACTGTAAACAGTCCCTGAGACAACTGGCAGCAAACAATCAGGTTACTCTGATGTGGGTTCCAGGTCACAAGGGAGTTAAAGGCAACGAAGAAGGAGATTGCCTTGCCAAAGAAGTGGCAAATACAAAATTTTCCGGCCCAGAACCCTTCTGTGGACTTTCCAAAGCCCACTTAAAAGAAAAGGTTCGACGTTGGGAAACAGATGAAATGAAATCTCACTGGCACAAAGTGCCAGGACAAAGGCAAGCGAAAAGGCTAGTAAGTCTTTCGTCAAGAAAAGCTAAACAGCTTCTCGAGTTGGACAAGAAAGACCTGAAACTGGTAACGGGACTCCTCACTGGACACTGCCCTCTAAAGTACCACCTGAAAAATATGGGCAAAACAGGGAGTGATATTGCCGCTACTGCGAGAACTTCGCTGAAACTGCAGAATATTTGCTTTGCGAATGCACAGCGCTTTTCTGCAAGAGGCTCAAGTTTCTGGATGGGGTCTTCCTAAAGCCGTTTGATGTCAGAAGCTTAGCCCCCAGGAAACTGATAATCTTTACTCGAAGTCACGGAATCCCGGTCCTCGAATAGATTAAGGGTTATGCACAAAAGATCTGATAGGTCGAAGTGCTTGAGAGGCAGCATGGCCTTCACGACCCACCCTACAATCTACAATCTGTGTCACATCCTCATTGTTAAAACAGTAGCTTTGTTTACTGTGATTGTATTAAATATTTTACGCTTTAAACGTCGCGATTTGTTGTGGTTTGCCATAAGTGGCCGGGCCTGAGTATTTGGGTGTCGTTCAATGCGCTCTTTATAGGTTCTGGTATGGCGTACAATTTCCTGTTTCACAGTGGGCAGGCGTAATCACGCAGATCATAATGTAATAATTCGTTGGGTACGAACCATCAGGCATTGGTTATCATGCGGAGTGCTTTATTTTGAAACCTTTGCATGATTTTAATATTTGAATAAGATGCAGTACCCCACAGTTTGATTCCATACTTCCAGATGGGCTTCAGTATTACCTTGAACAGAATTATTTTGTTTTCGAGAGATAATTGAGACTCTCATCCAATGAGCCAGTTAAGTTTTCGCGTTTGAATACCAAGTTGCTTTTTTTTTGTGAAAATATGTTTTTGCCAGGTAAGTCTTTTGTCCAAGTCCAAATTATCGAGGGTAAGAAGTACGAAAAATGCATTCTTCATGACATTATTGATACAACAAGCAGCGGGGATATTAGTTTTGGAAAGAGATGAAGGGCTCCATTTGTGATATTAACTATGCAATGTTAGGTCTATTTCTGTGTGGTATTTCTTGTAAGACCGTCTTCGAATTGAGTGCCAATATTGCTGACCATTGGTAAAGAATATCTCTTAAAAAAAGGATAGAGTATGTATTGTAATAAAGTGCATCGAAAATTACTTTAAAATTTGTAGCTAGATGCATTATTTTACATAATAAAATAAAAATAAATCATAAACGATCCAGAACTCTTCTTTTTCATTGACTTGGCTTTAAGAGGTAGCGGATTTTTTCATTTTTTGTAAATATTCCATAAGTTTTTCTCTAAATAAAGTGCAATACAGTGCTCTAAAATACATGTTCTAGCAGTGCCAATGAAAACTTACTACAAAGAGATCTAATCACCTACACATAGGCCTACTTAACTGTAGCAATATTGTCAAGGTCATATAGTTAGCATGCTTTCCAACAATATTAAAGGTTCTTAATAGGAAATTTAGTGTTATTTTCAAGGGTAAGAACAAAAAATGTATACGGTTTATACTTTTTTATGACATTATTGACACAACAAGCAGAAAGGGATATTGGTTTTGGGATTAAATGAAGTGCTTTATTTGTGATACCAACTATGCAAGAAGAGAGGGGTTAATGTAGGGTAAATAAAGCGAAGAAGTGCTTCTAAAATGTCTTAAAAATTTGTTAATAGATTATTTAACATGAATTTACATATCTAAATCGAAGTAAAGAGGTATTGAACTTTTTTAGTTTTTTGAAGGTTTTTCCTTGTGTTTTTCTATAAATAAAAACGTACACCCAGTCTATGTTCTAGCAGTGCTAACAAAAACTACAAAAATATCTAACCAGCTAACATAGAACTTACTTAACTAAAACATAATTGTTAAGGCAATATTAGCATGCTTATCAACAATATTAAAGGTTTTTAAGAACAATTTGAGTGTGATACCAACTATGCAAGGTGAGAAAGGTTATTTTAGGTATGTATTGCAATAAACTGTTTCTAAAATTACTAGAAAATATGTAAATAAATTATTAAACATCATTTCACAAAACAAAATTTAAATAAAATCATTACCGATCCAGATTTTTTCTTTATTGACATGACTTAAAGAGGTAGTGAACTTTTTTAATTATTTAGAGATTTTTCCATGGGTTTTTCTCCAAATAAAGTGGTTTACCTAAGTCCATGTTCTAGCAGTGCTAATAAAAACTACAAAAAGATCTAACCAAATACACATAGACCTACATAACTAAAGCAATTTGGTCAAGGTCATAGTTAGCATGCTTACCAACAATACTAAAGGTTTATAAAAAAAATGTGAGTGTTTTTTTGTTCAAATTTCCACATTTGTAATATCAACTATGCAATGCAAAAGATGTTATTGTAACTAACTAACTGTAACTAACAAACTATGATAAGAAAAGTTTGAGACGTGTGGCACACAATTCTGAAAATTTTTCGAAAAATCTAGCGATGAACACAAGCGGTAATCTCATTTTTTAAACGTTTAAAATTATTTTTCAAATAATTTCACATCTCATGCAATATTATTTCCATTTAAAAATGTTTAGCCTTTGTTGCTACAATTAATCAAATCGAACAATGTTTCTACTGTAGTATTGAAAACAATGAGTCTTTTCGAAAAATTACCTAACACAAAATTTTTGGATGTACAATACAAAATGTACTGTACAAAATATTTATTAAATTGGACGACCAGACAAATTGTTATTAAATATAGCGATTCCGCTAGATAAAATAATAATAATAAACAAAATGTAACACTTATTTAATTTATTTTAATAAAACAACGACCTGTCTCTGTTTGACCCTGATTTGACCCAAAAAACATGTCTTATAAGAATGCGGAATTTTCATCTCGAACTCTATTTTCCACAATTAAACATCTAAAATTCTATTCCTTACGTCATCGTCCTCCTCTTCGTCCACGAGAATGCTGTAAAAGAACATCTGTCAACGTAGAAATAAAACTTCCGACAGAAAAACTCAAGTAGGTAAGCAGCAACACGTCACGACCCGACCTTGCACCAAGTTTTTAGGGTAAAAACCTCTCTTTGCACACGTCACAGCACATCTCTCTTACATACCTACATCTATGCGCCCTTTTGCCCTACTAAAAGCTGCGAGCGGCGTTGCCGGTTTTACGCTCGCGGAGATTCGTCAATGTCTGGATGTCTGGAAGCACGGGTTCACGATCTTCGACGCGGAACAAAACTCGCCATTTTTAGTCTAAACATTGCAATTGTTAAAGGTTTTCAAGCACATGATTCGCCTTATTTTAATCACAATCTAATAAACCGATTTTTTAAATATTAATCAGTGATTAAATAAAAAATATCGGTTATTTTATGCTATCACGGTCCCCTCGTTTTTTGGCTCTAGAAAATTGAAAAACCATCCGATTTCGATAAAAAAAATTTAATCTTCGTTTTTACGGCAAATTTATGGAAAAAATATAGGAAATATCTCGCTTACATATTTCATGTTTTATTACTTTAAATGTTATCATAATCGCACTTCTTTGAATATAATCGTTCATAACTTTTTTGCAAAGCATCAAACTATTTTTGGAATATCACTACCAAACTCAGCGGCCCCGATAACTATGAATTCGACACTAGTATGGGAGTTTTTAATAGTTTTTATATTCTATCCCTTTTCCACTCCTTTCGAAAGGGTGCTAACAAAATTGGAATGTCACTATCAAACTCAGCGACCCCAAAAACTATAAATTTGACACCAATATCGGCGTTTATCATAGTTTTTATATTTCATCCCCTCCCATCCCTTTTGTATGGTTGCTAACATAATCCGCTTTTGTTAATCCAAACGTTACCAAACTTCACAGGAACACCCGCCGGGTTAACCTGATGTCTGAAAATTTCATCAAAATCGGTCTAGCGATTTAGAAGCGCATAAAGAACAAACAAACATAATTTGGTTTTTAAATACATACTAAGATAAAGCTACTTTATTTTTAAAATAATACAATATATACTACGACAAACAATTGGAGAAATTGATTTATTTTGTATCACGTCAACGTCGATGCAGAATTTGTCGGGAATCACCCGCGGTTACTACGTGATAACCTAACGACATCAATGATAACAGTCTGTAGTAAATGCTAATATTCGTTGCATATATTCCATGAATTATTGTGTAAACTATATATATATATATATATATATATATATATATATATATATATATATATATATATATATATATATATATATATATATATATATATATAGTTTATATATATATATATATATACTCAAAATTACCATCAAATCTCACAGCAGTCCGAAATCGAAACGGAGCCAATCCAGTCAACAACAAAATTGTTGTCCAACAGTCCAAATCAAATCCAGTCAATATCAAAATTGTTATCCAACAGTCCAAAATCAAAACCAAGCCAATATAAGTTGTTATCCAAATCGTAGTCAATCGAAATCGCAGTAGTTCTTGTATCACAAAGATTTTTATTTTCACAAAGATTTTTGCTCAAATTGAAATTACTCAAATACAGAGTAGTTGTCAGTAACAATGACATAAATATTGCTATAATATTTCGAAAGAATTAATTTTTTTTGACTTTCTTTATGTATTACGGATTGTGGTCAGCGAGTACGACCCTGGATCCATTATTTGACCTAAGGTCACGGCGAATCGTTTGATTTATGATTTATGGCTTTTCGGTAGCATGAAACGCCCGACATATTAGCGGATGATTTATAGCCGCGGGAGATCTGCGATGTCTCTGGAGTATGAAGAATTGGGTAGTTATTTCGAAAAATATAATTTCATACCCATTTAAAAACCGTTGTGCCAGGAGAAAAATAGTATAGAGAAGAATGTTTTAAGAAGTTTGTTCGAGGTTTTATTAATTCTTTTTAGTAATTTTATTATTCAAAATAACTTGGCGCTCAACAGAATTTTAGTTTTAGTTAAATTAGTTTGGTCAAATATTTTTAGATATTAAAAAACGGAATAGATAAATCCGCGAATTGATAAGATCACATCCCTGAGTCCAGGTGATACGAACAAGGAATCCATAATCGTTGTCATGGATTTCATAACGGCATACAACCCTTACAAAGGGGGTGATGGTATGGGGTGCAATAACATACGGTAGTAGCAAATAAGTAAGCAACTAAAATAATTGGAATTTTAACATGTAATTAGTTTCATAGTATTGGGAGGAAATGTAAAATTTAAAGACTATTGTAAAGAGAATTGTCAGAGCTTTCAAAAGATATTCAATCTCCAATGCCATTTAAAAAATTTAGGTAATTCTTACCCTTGCTTGGGGTTAAAAGAAGTGGAGTCAAAAATACCGGAAAAGAGTGTCCTCCTTTAATAAAAAATCGTCGGGTCTGAGCATTTTTCTAAAACCACCTCCTACTTTTGCAAATTGTAAAATACAATATTTACCAGAAAATTTTTAGAGCCAAATCGCACAACAAACTCAATGTCTTCTTCTCTCTTTCATGGTAGGCCTATGGCCTGTTTTTTCTTCGATTTTATTAGCCACGATCCAGATTTTCACTCCACCTCTTTCTTGGCCAACCTATACTTCCGTTTGGCGACTTATCTCTAGCGATACAAACTAGTCTATCTTCTCTCATACGATTTATACGATTTATGTGTTGATTCCATTCTTGTTTTCTCTTCGATACCCAATCATTGATACTCTCCGTTTTGCACATTTGTCTAATGTTCTCACTCCTTTCTCTATTCATCAAAGTCTTCCCTGTAATTCTCCTTAATATCTTCATCTCCGTTGTTTTGTTTTGGATGTATCTGGTCTTGTTTCTGCTATATAAGTCATGATGGGTCTTATTGCCGTTTTGTAAATCCTTGTTTTTGTTTCTTGTTTTAGGTGTTGATTACGCCAATTTACGTCGTTTAGACATCCGGCTACTTTGCTGGCTTTAGCTACTTGTTCTCGTACTTCCTCTTCTACGTTTCCATAACTTGTAATTTCTTTACCCAGGTATATTATTTTCTGTTTAATTACTTCTCCATTTATTTTAAGTGGTTCTTTTGATGTCAAAACTCAATGTCTTAGTTAAAAATTAATATATAACATAAATTGTCTTAAATCTTGCTTTAAAATTGACCATCTCGTACATTTAATGATCATTACACAACACCATAATTTAAAATCATCAGTAGCATAGTAATTGATTTATTAACATTAATGAAATAATTAAATATTCTGGTCGAATCGTGCATCAAAGATTTATTTAAACTTCGATTAAAATAAGCAATAAAGTTGAAACATTGTCGCAAAGACTGAACAATATATTTAGAAATTGGTAAACAATAAACATAAAAACATAAGAGACGAAGAGATAGATAACTACTGCATAAACATTCATTATTGATTTATGAGTAAGAAAGTAAATGTCCGATTCCGGATTGATTTTTGTATCTACTATTTGATATTATTTTTTATTTTCTGCAATTATGACAATTATCGAGACATTGATTTTCACAGATTTTTCTATAATAGGTACCTATCAAGGCACGCGATAATTTTACAGGCATTTAAGTCATAATATAAAAGTTACAGTTTATTTAATTTAGCAATTTTGATCATAATCCAAATTAAATACTTAATTACGAAGTTTAAAAAAGCAAACAAAGTGTTGAAAAAAATGTTACACAAGCTTAATATCTTTGTGTAATTTTGTCAATAGAAATCGTAGATAAATATTTTGTATTTTTGGGCCACTTTTCGTTACACGCTTTATATTAGCTTGACTTGTATCTAACTATCTATGAAACGGAATTTTTGGACACGATTTTTACCCACTTAAAAACATCGAATCTACTTGAAACTTTGTATACTTCTAAAGGATCGATGACAATACAATAATTTTATAATTTTTATTAAAGATCCTGGCCAGGATCAGTTATATTTAAGAAAAGTGTTTTATATGGATTAAAAATGGCTGATATCCCCCATTAATTCAATTTAAATAAACTGATACAAGAAAGGACAGAATAATTCAAATAATAGAAAGTTTCTATGGCGAGCTATATTAATCTAAAACAAGTAGACCAGAAGAGGAATATTCCAGAGTTGCCAGTCATGACCTATGGTATGAAAATGATACCAATGACAATAAACTCGGCAAATAGATTAAGAAGAACACAGAGAGCCATAGAGAGAAAAATTCTGAAAATAAGTCTTAGGAATCATATAAGAAACGAAGTCATTAGAGTCAAGACCAAAGTAGAGGACGTGATCTCGAGCATAAGTAAGCTAAAATGGAGCTGGGCGGGACACGTAGATAGGCAAGAGAATGAAAGGTGGACAAAACAACTGTTACAATGGAGACCTAGAGAAAACAAAAGAAGTGTGGGGCGACCGCAACAAAGATGAATTGATGACATCAATAAAAAAGCAGGAAAGAGATGGTATCAAATGGCACAGAATAGACATGAATGGCAAAAAATAGGAAAGGCCTACGTCCAGGAATGGATGAAAAAGGCTGACGAAGAGATATAATATATATATATATATATATATATATATATATATATATATATATATAAGAAGTAAACATTTGATAGCGACGCTTGAACTACTCTCCAACAGATGTCGCTAACGCATATCACCAATTTAGATCCTAGTAATTTTAACATCTCCTCGCTTTTTTTATATGCAAATAAATTTTTAAGGAATTTCGTTTTACGACAAACTTATATGACAATGAATACCGAAATAAGGATCGTCGATAAGTAGCAATAATTTAAAAAAAAACTTAAAAATAAAAAATAAATAATAGTTTAAAAAAACTAAGAAAACGTCAATGTCTCTTACTAGCAGACATGAAAGATACTCGACATAGGTACCTCTGTGTCTTTTAGGTCTTTTAGAAAAAGCCAGGTATATGAAGTCAGTGGCAGTGACTTTTGCGACCTTTTGGGACACTATCGGCCATGATGGACGAATAAAGAATTGGTTATGAATGCCACCACGATCGTGCATCCAAAATTCACCTTGATGATTTTGTTAACGCTTTTTCTTTTTGGAAAAATCTAAAATAAAATTATAATTTTCGATCGGAAAATTTAAGGAATATCTTAAACACGGCAACATTCATTGATTCGATCAATGCTATCTTCGTGTCGGCTGCTGCAACAAAAGCGCAGTGTACGAGGCGATGTCATTTTCTTTTTTTGATACGCGGGCATTATTTTTTAATGAAACCACCAATTCATATAAATTGGCAAACTATTTTTAAAAGGTTTTTAAATGAACATACACACAGGTGCAGGTGAAATTTAAGGGAATACTAAATACTTTATTGTTCACCCTTCGGTTTTTATTTCAAAAATAAACGTAAAACATAATATCGATATTTCTAAACACAAAAAATTAAAAACTTTGTTAAAACGTTCTTCCGAAAAATATCCACCAACTGAACAACATATTAAAGATTTTTAGAAAATGCTACAGTTGAAATATATTTAGAAACAAAGGTAATTAATATTTTTAATAAGGTATCAATTTTGATAATATTTGAACTTTTAGGTTGCCCTTATCATTGGTGTTTTGTGGGCGTAAAAATAAAATGTATAATATTAAAAGACAGGATGATAAAGATTTAGGATCCTCATTATCAAATTGTTATTCCCAACACAAAAACAAAAAAACCAAGAGAGTTCATGATTACTGGATATTTTTATAATATTAAAAAAAAAGTATTGGGATCTGAAAATTTCAAACATCCCTTTTAATAATTTTTTATAAATTTTCAAAAAAATAAATGTCAAAACAAGTAATCGGAATAAAGCCTTCTTTACGCCGACGATCAAGTCATATTAGCGTAATCTAAAGAGGAGTTACAGGCGATGGTTAATGTTATCATGCCCTGAAAATCAAAGGGATGAAAATAAATGTAAGCAAAACGAAAGTAATGGTTTTTGAAAGAGAAGAAAACAGGACAAACTGTGAAGTTCTGATTAAGGGAGAAAGAGTGGAACAAAATTAAATGAATTTGTGTACTTGGGATAAAAATTTACGAGATATGGAAAGTATGACAGCTTTATGAATAGCCAGAAAGTGTCAAAAAAGGCAAGTCTGGCTGTGCATAGAGGTGTGTTGGATCCTACACTTATGTATGGTAGTAAATGTTGGGTTTGGCAAAAAAAGCATAAAAATAGGATTAATGCTGCGGAGATGGGTAGTCTGAGAAGTATAGCCGGAGTGACTCGGTTGGATAAAGTAAAGAATAGTGAGATAAGAGAACGCTGTGGTGTAAAAGAAGATGTGGTTACAAAGATAGATAAAGAAATGCTTAAATGATTTGGACACGTAGAATGGATGGATGAAGGAAGATTGACGAAACAAATTTATAAGGCGAGTGTGAATGAAAAAGTCGGTAGAGGTCGACCTCGGCGAACATATCTCGATCAGATCAACATTGTTTTGAAAAACGGCCAGGTCAAGAGTACCAACAACCGACAAGCATATATGAGAGCACTGATAAAAGTAAAGAAGCAAAAGATGTGTGTAAGAACCGTAGCAAGTGCAAGGAAGTGGTCTCTGCCTACCCCTATGGGAAAAAAGCGTGACTATATGTATGTAGGTGTGACCAAAAAATATTCTATCATTTGATCACTTGTAAAACCAAAGTTTTTATTGAAGGGAATTTTAGTTATCTCAAAGATTTGAGCTGATTTTTTGTGTTAAACTATTGGATTGAAGCTGGATTTAAGGTTTGTTTTCGACGTTTTAGTTTTATTGTCGCTTGATTCTTGTTAAATGCCACTAAAGACAAGGTGTGTCTAGGTATCAATTTTGGTTTGTTTTCGAAGTTTTTTAGTTCTGTTGTCCCTGGAATTCTTGTTACAATGCCCATGGAAGTCGAAATTTTAATTACGGACATATACTGTATTATGTGGGTGAACCTGTTCGACCAATAAAAAAGATTATATATTATAATCCAATTAACTTCGGTCACTTCTATCTTTTTTAATTATTGAATGTTAATACTTCAACACTGAAAGGTTCTAGATAGGAACAGATCCACCTTTTAAACGCTTTTTCTGTGTTGTTGAAGTCACTATGAATAATCACAAATAAAATGATAGATCATTGGACAACAACATCAAACTTACCACTTAAAAAATCCTCTTTTACAAAGTGCTTGCTGTAAACAAACATAAACTTTGAGATTGGTTTTCCTATCTTTAAGATCATCGTTCATTTCTAAACTGCCTTAGGATTTAAAGAAAATGTAGGTATGAATAATCGAATTGCCATATGAAGAGCATTGTGGAACAGAACATATTTTTCGCGATTTTATCTCTCTATCACCTTCTTTAATTCTTTGCAATTTCAGATTTTTTGGTTTATTAAAACACCAATTATTCGCAAAATATCGTTCAAATATAACACTTTCAATGCTTAAATTGCTCAAAATAATTTAAAAAAGTTCACTTTTCTCCCATATAAACAAATGAAGGTTAGTTTGTTGTTTACACCTCAAAAAGTTCATACGATCAATAATAGATGTCGCCCACTCCCTGATTTTTCCCTATATAAATTCACGCGTTTTTAACTACGTACAGCGCCACCTATCATTTAACTTAAGAAAACTGTATTAAAAGTATTAAGATATGTACCAGTTTTTAAGTCTAATCAAAAGCGTTTAAACAAAAAAATTAGTTCTTACGTGATGCTCGAACAAACAGAAAAAATATCCAAAAATGGATGATTTTAAGCCCCACAACACCATAACCTTTTTTTTGTAAAAATGTTTAATCCTGTTACAGCTTCATAATAGTTTAGATATATTACCTATTATTATTTATTAGAACGATAAATGTAATAAAGTATACCAAAAGACATGCAACTGGTTTTTCCCAGTAGGTTGTTGCCAATAAAAATAGCATCGAATATTCTAAACTCGACCGTTTAATCGATTTCCCGAATCCAGGTTATTTTTGTCGTATTTACAGGAGGCTATATTTATTTACAATCAAATTGGAAGTATTTTGGGAAGGTCGAAATGCGAAAATTGCTGTTGCATTCCGTTTTACATACTTAGATGTCCAATAGTTTAAATGTTAATATTTTGTGGTATTTATGTTGTTTGTTTTCAATATTAAATAATGTAATACACATTCTGTAGATAACAGTGGCTGTTAATTTTAAAGTAATGTATTTATTATCAAATTCTCTTACCGCATCAAAAGTAATTTTACGAATTAAGAAGTTCAAAAATTAGTGTACATAAGAAATAAAAAACATAGACGATTCTGGGCCAACTACCAGCTGATTTTATGGGTATAAGGAAGACATAGAGCGCTCACAAGATAAGCCGGGTTAACTTTGTTTTCCGAATTGATTTGATTAATAGACTAAGTCTTTTATTTTAATTTAACTACTAAAAAAACAGTAGTGTTTGTGCGAGTATAGCATATTTCACGATATATACGGTGGTTTCGGATTATCGTTAAAAACTCGATATGTACATTTAAAAAGAACGAAAAAAACTTCCCTTAATATTTTTAAACAAATTTCGTAGGTAACAAATTTTATTTTATAAGTGACTTCTTGTTTGGAAATTAAGGGCACTATTTTTTTTTGGCAACACAGTTAATTTTGCAACCAAATCAATTCTAAGTGACTTTATTTATTGTACATAATAAGAAAGATAGGTAAGTAATTCAAACAAATTTCACTAATTAACTAAGCTATTAAGCTTTAATTTGGCTTGTTGATAATCCTGGGTTATCATTGTAGTGGGTACCGACATTAAAACCGTATAGTACCGATTGTAATTTCTAGTAGTGTATGTATACCTTATGGACCGCGAAAATGCCGCGACGTGTTTTAGATATAGATGCATTAATATTGAATGTACACGCTTATTTTACTGAGGAAGCTAACAATAGAGATCCGTAGCTACAAGTTTTATCTATACAAAAGCGTGTGTGTGTGATGCGATGGGTATTCGTAAAACAAAATTAACTTTAGTTTTAAAAAGTGTGAAAGATGGAAATAGTGAACAAAAAGTTGAAAAATATAAACCCCGCCGACATCCAAAGACTGTTGACTTTCCCAAAGCTTACAAATTAGAAATTCACGACATTGTGTACAAAATGCGCGAAAAAAAAAAGAACATGTCTATAGATTTAATATTTGGATACAAAAATGTTTGTGAAACGGTTAAAAGATAAACTATTACCATCGTTACATGAAACATCTGTCATTGTATTAGATAAAGCTCCGTACCATTCGGAAATTTTAAATTATCCAAAAACTCTTGGACGGTACAGAAAATAAAAGAATGGTTAACGAACGAAAATATTTCATTTCCACAGTGTTGCTTCAAGCCGGAATTATTATCGTACGTTTTTTTTTATGAAAATAGTCGCACTATTAGAAGGGGAAGGGATTATAGAAAGGAAATGATCGCTTTTTAAAAAGTTGCAGGGCATAGTTCTCTGGAAAAACTGATTTTGGAAGCTTATTCCATTCCGTAGCAGCCCGGTAAAAGAAGAATTTTTGATGAAGATTGGTCCTAGTAGTGTCAATCTTGAAAGTAAATGGGTGAGACTGATCAGCGTGCCGAGTTCTTCGGCCGAATGTGGCCAATGGTGGTACAAGAGTTTTTATTTCTCTGGAGCATCTGCCATGGAAATATCTGTAGAGCAATGACTGGTCTGCAACTCTTCTTCTATGTTCTAGAGGGTGAAGGGTATCTCTGAGAGTTAAGCTGTTTATCAAGCGAATGGCTCTTTTCTGAATGGAATCTAGAAGACGAAGAGAATGCCTTGGTGCTGAACCCCAAATGTGCGAGAAATACTCCATTAGAGGTCGGATTTAAGCCTTGTACGTCGTCAACAGTTGATCAGGAGTAAAAAACTTTCTGGCTTTCCACAGAAAACCTAGCCTCTGGCTTGCCGACTTTGCGATGTTAGCAACATGGTCATGCCAAGACATATTATTGGACACCGCGACTCCCAAAATCGAGATGGAGGCACGAAAGAGAAAAACATTAGAAAGTGAATTAAATTATACTCAGTAATGGACATCTTGTGCTTATCATTGTCAATTTTATCCTATTGAGTATATTTGGGGAATATGCAAAACTTATTATGATGATCACATTGCATCTAGTGGTTATAGTAATAAGGCTGTTTTGGAAACCTGGCAACGAGTGCTTAATACTGCCACTTCTGAAATTTGGGAAAAATGTGTCACAACATGTAAAAATTTAATAGAGGAATGGTGGGTTCATGAAAACCGCATCGAAGCAGTTAATCCCGTTATAATTTACAATCCGAATGAGGATAGCGACGACAGTGATTCCGATTCCCTTTTAACATAATTAAATATGTGCCTATTTCTAACCAAAATACTCATCGAGAGCTACATCAACGATTTCTGTTCACAATAAAGCAAAAAATAAAAATAAACCTCTCTCCAAAGGCATAATAATAAACCAAAAATTTTCGGGTTTAAATCTTAGGGGAATTTACTAATGTACCCCTTAACACAGTAAGCCCGTTAAGTCGATGTCTACTGATACCGTCGTATATTGGTGAAATGAGCTATATTTTAGTTCATTAGACATAAATTATTAAGATATCAAATTCCGGTTAAGGTTATAATGATTGTTTATATTGGTAGCGAGGTGACTGTTGACAGACGTCAAAGCTAAGGCTGCGTTCCGTTTCATGTCAGAAAGGAGGAATATGTTAAAGGATGAGAGGCTCAAAGTGGGCACTCATCATATGCCCAGTACAATTTAACCGTGATAATATGTGCCTTTTCTACTTACTCATGAAACTGTAAAATTACCTCACTATCACGACAGACTACCAGACAAACGATATATTTCTTTTGCTGCTTAAATTTTACTGTGGATGGCTAATTATATGGTATATAGAGGGACGTGTAAGCACGGTACTCGATCAAAGTTCTGTAAATGACAAATGTTACCACATGGCCTTTTTTATACAACTCAAATCATTGCCATTATTTCAAATGTACTGTACAACGCTTCATCGCACTTGAATTGCATGCGAGACAGTACCATTCAATAAGGTAAGACAAAGAATAAAAAAAGCACGACCCATCTGCACCCACAGGCACAATATGCTGAGGTATCATGACCCCATAGACTTCCAGTTTGTTTCATTCTAAAAGGAATGTAGGTTTTTAATTTTATTTTTTAAGACAAAGAAATAAACTATAAATAATAGTGTTGATAGATAAAACTACGATGTTAGAATGGAAAACTCATTTAAAAACTTTTACTAAACTAATAACGTTTGTTATTAAGTATTACGTAATACACTAATACACAAAAAGTATCATAGAATTTTTAAAAATGATAACAAGTTTGAAATCGTAAAATAAATCTTACTATAAAATATTAATTAACGTGCATGGTCTGCTCTAAATTCTGACGTTTTTTGTCAAATAAAACCAAAAAAAAAAACACAAAAAAAAGGAAAATGCGATAAATAATGTTGTTATGTTTTTATGTTTAAAAGTCAGTGGCGCGGATATTTATTGATAGTATTATCATTAAGAAAGTAGATTTGGCCGAAAGCTCATCAAGGAGTATGGAAAATGGGGTCTATAAGTCAACAGTACAAAAACGGAGTATATGTGCATAGGAGGACAGCAAGAAGACACCTACATCTAGCAACAGGACAGATCATCAAACAATGCAATATAGACGAGGAAATATCGGACAGAAACGTACGGTAAAGAAGAGCTACTTCCATGCTGAAGAGTATTCTATGGGACAAAGCCATTACAAAAGAAAATAAAAAAGGATTTACAACTCCATCGTGAAAGGCATAATAACATATTGCTCGGAGGTATAGCCGATAAAAGAAAAAACAAAAAGAAAACTAAAAGCCACAGAAATGGACTCCTAAAGAAGAGCGGCGGGAAAATCCAGGAGAGATAAAGTCCCAAATGAAACCATTAGACAAGTAATGGGAATACAACACGACATTATTGATGATCTTATAATAACTAAACAGCTAACATGGTATGGGACACGTCCAAAGAATGTCAGATAACAGAATCCCAAAAAAAGTACTAAAATGGAACCCCCAAGGAAACCGGAAACGAGAAAGACCTCGCAGAAGCTGGAAAGACGGAGTCGACAGGGAAATTCGACAGACGGATCTGGAAGAAGATCTGTGGATAAACAGAGAGGAATGGCGAAGTAGATTTGAATAAAAATGAGTAATTTGACGCCGGAACAAGTAGCAAAAATTAAGGCCTTAAGTGAAGATAAAAGATTGCAGCAATTGAACGTATCTAAAACATTAAAAAGGCACGAAGAAACTAGCGGTTACAGTTAAAGACCAGTTTCAGGATGTCTAAAGTGTACCATTCCTGCAGGTGATCTCTCCAGAGTCCGTAATGTCCTAGTAAAAATTAAATAAGTTAAGGAAAATTGGAATTACTTTTTATGCACCATTATTATCCGGGGCACATCGTGTGGCACGTTTGAGATAAGCAGGAGAACATGCTAATTGGAACTTAAATAAATGATCATTTTTACAGAAGAGTCCAGATTTGCAAAGAGTATCATAAGATCATCTAGGAATTTTGGCGGTGGCTCCATTATGGTATGTGTAGGTATCTGTTTTGAAGGTTGCTACGATGTACTATTAACAAAGTTGAGTGAGTTGACTTTCTGATGGCACACTCAAAATATTCGAAAGTCATCTTGAGTTAAGTCATTAAACATAATGATAATACCTCAGAGAAACATGAAGCTTATTCTGGAGTACCAATTTAGGACCCTTGCTCTTTATTATATTTATCAATGACTTGCCCTCGGTTCTCAAGTACTCGAACTATTTATTATTTGCAAATGATATCAAAAATTTTAAAAAAAATTAAACGATAAGAGACAGTGTTATGTTGTAGAAGGACTAACAAAATGTTTGCGAGTGGAGTGTTATAAGAATAACAAAGCTGAGAGATCTTGAGAATATTTTATTACATGATGCAAGGAAAGGGGTTACAGAGCGTCAGGGAAATAAAAGACCTGGGTTTTACATAGGATAATAGACTATTCTTTTTAAACCATGTGAAAAATATAATCAAATCAGCAAACCGTATGCTAGGCTTCATAGTAAGACAAACATCAAATTTTTCCAACATAGAAGCTATAAAGATTTTGTACTACACTCTAGTCAGATCAAAACTTGAATTCTGATGAGAAATTTGGTTGGGAGAATATCAAACTGCACTTTTCCAAGTGGAAAAAATTTAAAACAAATTTTTGAGATTCCTGTATTACAAAAAATATCGTATATATCCTGACTACAGAATATTGCCTCTGGACAACAGAAAAAACCAAAATATATTAAAATTTCTATTCAAACTACTGAATCATAAAGTCACTCTTCTTGAATGTTTTCAAAGTGATCGTTACACAGTACATCAGAAACTCCAATGAATCTCATGTATTGAACTGTGAGCTATACAATTAGTATGTAAATTCATGACATCTCAAACTTTTTATTCATGTAATAAGGCCTTGTAGGCCTGTTTGTATAATACATAAATAAATAAATTATAAAGATTTCATTGTCAGTATCTTATTCATCGATAAAAATATAATATCAGTAAAGCTGCATTCTAAAAATAAATTAAAACTTTATGGTGTTCGATTTGCCATAAAATAGGTTATTGCTAATAAAAATTAACATTCATGAAGTTAATATTAAACGAATAAAATTAAGTTAAACTTTGTGATATTGCTAGAGAATAGTAATAAAATAAATATTGGATTTACATAAAAAAATTTATCGTAATTTTTGAAGACATAAAGAGAAAACAAAGGAAATTTTTTCTGATAGAGTAATATCTTTATTTTTACATAATACACCTAACTGTACTTTTATTTAATAATAATCTTTTATCACGCAACCATAGTTTTGCACGATATAACATTTTTATTCAATTCGAAAGGTTAAGTGGATTCCATTTCATACAACTAGCCCACTATGGTTTTTGATCATTTTTTATTTTAAATTCTGATACAAAGTTATGAGGAAAATTTCATGGAAATTGAAAAAAATCGGGTTTCTGGTATAAGGTTTAAAAGTGCAATAACTTATAAGCTTGAGTTTTTTCAGATGTTTTAATTGTTATGTAGTTTGATCAATTTTTTAGCTGAATAAAAATGGAAGTTTCTTATGGTGGTAGTTAGAATTTCTGATCCTCTTTTTGCTAATGTATCTACTCTCTCATTACCGAGTATCCCACATTGTGCTGAAGCACTGAAGTACTGTTTGTTTCTTCTGTATCATAAGTTAATTTAATAGCAATCTTATTTCTCTTATTTCTTTAGATAGCGATTCATTCATATTCACTTTTGGTCTGGAGAATATTTGGTGTTAATTATATCTAGCGTTTGACTACCATTGATGCAGCGTTTTGTTTTTAAGTTTTCTTCGTTGTTAAAGTAATGCTTTATCTTTGTGCTATTGATGCTAGGGATTTAATATTTAGTTTTAATTTTAGAGATGTTTTGAATGAATCCCGTTTTGGTTTTAAAAAAACAAAAATACTAAAATTTAAATAATTCCAGTTTAATACGGTAAAAACTTATGTGTTTTTATAAATGTCAATACATTCAAGTGAAATATCAATAACTGTCGTATAAAAGTTTTCTGACACGCAATTCATGCAAACAAATCGATAAATACAAGGTTGGCCATAAGTCAGTTGTAAAAAATAAGAATTTACTATTAACAATTTTATTATCAAAACACAAATACTATAGCATATTTCACGAATATACGGTGGATTCGGATTATCGTTAGAAACTCGATAACCAGTATTAAACTGTACATTTAAGTAGTAAAGTAAATTCCACTTATATTTTTAAACAAATTTCGTAGATAATGAATTTTTTTATAAGAGACTTCTTGTTTGGAAATTAAGGGTAAATATTTTTTTTGTTAGCACGGTTAATTTTGCAACCAAATCTGTTCTTAATGATATTATTTATTATACATAATAAGAAAGGTTGGTAAGTAATCCAAACAAATTTCACTAATTAACAAAGCTATTTAGCTTTAATTTGACCAGTTAGATTTTTAGAAAAGTAATAAGTAGTCCTGGGCTATCATTGTAGTGGGTACCTACATTAAAATCGTATAGTACCGATTATGATTTCAAGTAGTGTATGTATACCTAATAGACCGCGAAAATGCCACAATGTGTCTTAGATGTAGATTCATTAATATTGAATGAACACGTTTATTTTACTGCGAAAATAAACAATGAAGGTCCGTTGCTACCAGTTTTATCTATGCGTAAGCGTGTGTGTGATGCGATGGGTATTGGTGAAACAAAATTAATCTCAGTTTAAAAAAGTGTGAAAGATGGAAATAGTGAATTGATTGATTGTTAACCAATACGGTATATATCGGCACCCGAAGTCCGCTTCTCCTGAACGCTAGAAGTACATATCACTTTTATTAGTAATTTATCTTTAGACATCGTCTACGTGGAATGGCCCCTACATAAAATTTTATATGTCTGAAATATTTGCAGGCTTCTATTACCCAGGAGTCAGTAAAAATGCCGTAAATCCTTCTTCTTAATATGTTTTCTATGTAAGAGTGAATAAAAAGCTTTATATGTCTGGTGGGGCCCTTTTTATTATTTTACATTAAATTTTACACTAAATTATTGAATTTTAAAATTTATTAATGCATAGAGAAACATTTGTTGTCTGCAGCTTAAAATATTTTTTTATCGACATTAAAATAAAAGATGATCATCGATACAAACTTAATGTCATTAACGAGGTTGTCGTGGTACAATATTTTTAGAACCCGTGGAAACGTTAACAATTTTCATATGTATGCATACACTAATACTTCCACATACTTTTAAAAGTTCTAACCCGGCAACGTCGCTTATGCCCCGGTAGAATCGATGTACAGTATAGATCGATACGTGAATTCACAGTGGAAATTTCCGTTTTATTATATTTTGTATTTAATTTATATTTAATATAAAGATTATATTAATATTATTTTTTGTGTTACCAAAAATGCAATATATTCTATCTGTAATGACTGCATATTTAGATTTACGTGACTTGTAACTTTAAGCAACGTAGTCATGTACACAATTTTAAAACCCATTTATTATTGTACCTTTATAATTTTTTATTAAATATTGATGTTGAAGTATATACTTTAACGACAATAAAGTCGAGCGATAGGCAACAAATAGATGAAATGTGGTGCTGACGGAGGATGCTTTGCATACCCTGGACTGCACACTGGACCAATGTGTCAGTATTAAGCGAATTAGGACGTCGCATCCTGGGTTACTTCGGACACATCACCAGACGAGATCAAGATAATCTAAAAAGACTTATCGTGCAGGGCAAAGGTCAAGAGGAAGATCTCCATCACGATGGATAGACCAAATTAGAGAGATTACAGGGCAAACCTTGCAGACAAATTTAAGAGTAGCGGAAGACCGACAGCAGTAGAGACAATCGACCCATCAATGCTCACAGACATGATGTCACAACTCTTCAGCAATGAGGATATGACTAAGAAGAATACTTTATCGAATACAATACGTTGTCCGCTACTATTTGACTATCTGGCTGCATATAAACGATTAAAAGATCACCTAATAAAATATTTAAGATTACAACCCGACAACAAAGCCATCGTTTTAAAGCATTCTTATTTCTGAGAATTTACTGACTACAATTTCGTTACCAGTGTATAATACAACACAAAATCCGACGCACCACGTTGACAAATTGTTATTATTATGGAAGTATCAAGAAAGACCCTTAAGAACTTGTTAACAAGGTAGAAGCTCAGAGCCAACTCATGGGAACATAAATATTGCGAAGACAAAATTTATGGTTATTTCCCGAGGCATGGCAAGAGATGCTGTATCAACGCTTGGAAACTTACCAATGGAAAATGTTAGCAGGTTTAAGTATCTGGAAAAATGGTTATCAGACAATTGGACATCAGAAACTGAGATTAAATGCTGAATGGAACAGAATATAATAGAATTTTATTTTTCCAATATTTTTGGCAAGTCACTCAAGTACAAAATATTATTTAAAACCGATAAAAAATATAAAAATATACACCTTAACTATCACAAACTTAAAAAAATTTACAAAACGAAACAAGAAATTTCGAATTTGATTATTCATTGATTATTTTCCGAATTTGGTCATAAAAAATTTGATTGGGTCGTAATCTATTTGTGATAACGATTACTCATGTATTTGAATAAACTTAAAATGAAGAGAAAGATATAATTTCGCTTTGTTATAATCAAGATTTAATTTTATAATATTCGAAAGAATAAATTAATTTATTTTCGCTTGACATTAAATGGGATTATCCCAAAATAGCCAAAAAAGTTTAAAAATATTATTACAATTTTTTACATCTTATTTGTGTGAATTCTGATTTTCAGTATTAATCAACATAAAAATGAAAAATGATCGAGACTGTTAAATGTATAAATGAAATTATTAAAACGCATCAAGCTAAAATTTCTCGTTAAAAGTATTCTTATTATTAATGAATCCCTTAATAACTTGTTTTTGTAGTACATATCCCATCAAAAACATAAATGTAAACTGAGAGCCAAATTCAATATTATGATATATGCCTTGGTTGTTGACTTCAACGACAAAAGAAGTGAGATCTAAATGGATGCCAAGTTCAATGGTCAGTTCTGAAATTTATTTATAACAACATAAAATATCATTTCTTCTAATGATAATATATTGAAGCCTAAGGTCTGACTTACTTACTTACTTACTCCGTAGCGCTACAGCCCCTGATAAGTCTTGGCTGAGGCAACAATTTGCCTCCATCTATCTCGGTCTGTCATAACTTCTAGACTATTCCCGATATCCATTTTCCAGGGTTCCGATGTTATACTATAACGCCACCTTAATCTTGGTCTTTCAAGTGATCGTCTTCCTTCTGATGCTCTGTCTTGTGCCTTTATTAGGTTAATCAGTTCTGGCTGATTGTATATTTGTTCTAGTTCTGCATTTGTTTTGATTCGATAGCTTCACGTATCCTGGTTTTTGGTGGGTCCGAACATTTTCCTCAGCACTTTTCTCTCGAATCTTTGAATGAGTTCCTCATTTCGCACCGTAAGAGTCCATGTTTCGCAGCCGTACATTACCACGGGCCTTATCATGGTCTGGTACGTTATGATTTTCGTTATCCTAGTCACGTGTTTGGACTCTAGTATATTTTTTATGGCGTATAAGCACCTGTTGGCTGACTTTAGGCGTTCTCTGATTTCTTCACTCATATCGTTGTCGGATGTGATTGTGGACCCTAAGTATTTAAATCGTCTTACCGTAAGACGATTTACACAGTAATGGTCCGACCGAGCGCTGCACAAAGAAAGCGCAGCTAACAGGTTTAATCACACCTGAGCATCAGCTAACATGACTTTTTATGATTTTCAAACTGATTACCATTCAGTATATAATTTTCAGCCTCGGTAAAATGGTCCGATTTTCAAAAATTTTCCTACATATTCATAAGCGCAGCTAACAAGTTAAATCACAGAAATTATGCAACTAACATGTTTTTTCCCGATTATAATTCAATCATTCAGCTATCTGCAAATTATGACCTTCAGTAAAATACACCAAAAATTGTTATTTTCTCGCGAGATCCGCAGCCTCTCACAATTTTAAGTCACGGATCTGGACCAGCTAACATGGAAATTTCCTCTCAAAAACATAACAAAATCCTGCACTAGAAAATTCAGCCCTCAGTAAAATGGTACGGTGAAATTTGACGCTACCTCCCGCACTATTAGCTTGAACTTGTAGTCTGGATTATTTTTTAAACTTATCTTTTACTTCGTGTGCCGCCAAATTTTGAAATCGTTAAGTGTGTGCCGCGACAAATAAAATGTAGAGAATCACTGACCTAAATATTGATTCCTTTAAAATACACCACTATTTTTAATATCAAAAACCTATTTTTATCACACAAAGTTTTAAATAATACGTATTCAGACACGAGCATCATTGAAATGTCATGTGACGAGTAAAGAAAATTAAAGCACAAAATACATTTGCGACATATTTCAATGAAATGTTGTTAATCTTTTTCTTTCGAAAAGTGAAATATACAACATTAAAATGTAAATTTCACGAGAGGAATCCAGTTTAATGTTAACAATTAAACACAATGACATAGTACGAAGTAGCTTTTGCTAAGTAAACGTATTTCTTTAAATAAAACAGATTTTCGCTAAACTTCAAATCAAGCGTAAATAAGCATAAATTAAGTAAAAAATTATTAACTTAAATAATAATTTCCTCAAAAAATACGAACATTTTTAGTTGCCTAAGTTTTCTCCAACTAAAACTTTAATTTGTTTAGAAAATAGAGAAATATATAAATTGGTGGTAACTTTTAAAATACTTTATTTTTGTTTGTTAAAATTATATTTTTAAATATATTATTTAATTGATTAAATATAGTTCGTCGAGAAACACAGCAGAACTTACTCACCAATTTAACCGTTACGTCAGCAGTAATAAATAAAATGAAACAAAATGATCTCTCACCTCAACGACCTTGAGATTCTGTTTATCCAGAAGAAACTCCATGGACTTGTGCGGTCTGCTTTGGGGATGGTTTTCCTTTCCCTGTTCGCCGGCGCCCCCAGTTAAAGTCAACCGATGGGGTTGGGGCCCCAAGTCCAGTAAGCTTCTCGTTTTCACATTGGCACCACTCGTAATAACGGTAACTTCCGTATCTAGATCGGTTTCAATAAGCCCCATGGGCTCCATTGGCAGTGGGCAACCACCGGACGAGGAATCGATAGTTCGTCTACGTTGTTGCCGTTGTTGCGATTCGATGCGTTGTTGCCGTTCCGCGACGGAGGCGGTAGCTGCTGAAGATTTCACGCTTGCGTGTACAATGCGGGGCGGTTGTTTCGGCAGGGGCGGCTTAGACGTTACAGAGTTGGTTTTAGGAGATAGGTCGTTGTTATTTAAGTGGGCGGTGTTCGGATGGGGATCGTGATTTTGTACAGATGGACCCTTTAGAGGGATGTAAATATAATCTGATTTCGTAGCGACGCGCTGTTGCGGTGTCATGATGAAGCCTGAAACAATAAAGCGCATGATAAATACTGTTATTGTTAAAAATTATGCAGACAAAAAATAAAGACCCTTTTTTATTAAAACCCAATAAAATAATTTATTTGACGATTATTTGCATTTATTTTATCTTTCTTTTTTCCAACCAATTTTAATTTTTTTCAAACGTATATCCACTAAACATTTTTCTTCGTAATAACATTACTAGTAGCGAAATTATTAGTGTAATTTTACGAAAAATCTAAATTTTTTAATCAAATATTTTTTTTTCACATTGGCACATAACAGCACAATGGGTTTGGTTTAAATGAAGTGATGTTGTGGAGCTAACTAAACATCATAAAAAGGATGTCTCAATAAAAACTGAATTTTTCAAGTTAATATTTTTTTTAATGCCACATAATAGCACATCTTGAGCACATTACAGCATAATTGGTTTGGTTTTAATGAAGTGGAGCTAACTAGACATCATAAATAGGACCTAGTCATAGTTTTTTGAATACATTTTTTTTTTCGTAATACATAATAGCACATTTTGGCGCATATTTTTTTCTTTTAAATTCCAAAATTGTCGAGTCAAATTTTTGGACATAAATTGTACACAATTTGCAAGCAATCCTTAGTATTAATTGAAAATTTATATAATTTGAAGAAAATGAATAATTTTTTTAATGATCTACTATCATCGATATTTGTGTGCTGAGATAAAATATGCAAATTATTCACCATTTATATTTCTACCAATTATAGATTGGAATTTTTAAAGAAAGAGACTTGTCAACGGATTCACCATATTCCCAAAGTCAGCGGATGTGCAGTGCCGATTCATAACGAATTGGGTACCAGTGGCGTATCGTAAATATTTTGGATAGGTTAGCAAAGAAAATGTTTTAAAATTAAAAGTAAATTAAAAAATATATAAATTGATAGCTTCGTTATTGTTAAAGGTTGCTCTTTACGGTAGTGACAAAATAAAAAATTACTTCCTTTTTTTAAACGCTTTAATCCTACATCATAACCTTCCATTAATAAATCTCTATTATCGAGTGTTTTTTGCCACCGAAATAATTTAAAAAGTACTTCTTGTAAAACTGCTTTTAAAGTCGACCGTTGCTTATGTATTACCGATCTCGTTAATTCTTTGTCCTGTTCTTTAAAAAAGAAACTTTTTCCTAGATGTTTTCGGAGATGAACACCTTTTTTGGTATTCTTGTCGCAACCGAAACCATACATACACATAGTCACGCCTTTTTCCTGTAGGGGTAGGTAGAGACCACTTTTTTTGAATAAATTTTTTTACGTAGCACATAATAGCACATTATGGCACATTTTTTTTCTTTTAAATTCAAAAATTGTCGAGTCAACTTTTTGGACATGTACAATTTATAATTTTTTTTAAACGTATTAATTGGAAAAACTCGAAAAACAAAAATTCTAATTTAAACTAGGGGTTTAATTAAGTTTCTATTATATTTATATCTTTAATATTTAATGAAAATTTCAGATAATCATAAAATAAAACAATAAGGTTGTACAGAACTTTTTTTTAATAATCAATTGGTTTTTTTTTAAAAAAAATATTTTAAATTCGTATTTTTAAATGTTTAATAATAACCTAATTATACTCTTCTAGGTCAATACTCTAGTTAAACTACGAGGGCAGTTTGATAAGTCAGTGAGTTTTTGAATTTCCCGCGCAGTTACTCCAAATGCAACAGTGCTGCCGTCAACTATAATCTATCAGTGAGCAACTTTCTAATTTTGAGCAAGCTACGTCGTGCAGTTGGTGTTTGATAGCCGTTTAAAGCAGATAACCTCGTGAATTTTGTGTGCTGATTAAGCATTACTTTTTACGTAAAAAATCCATCACTGAAACTAAGGAAAGACTTGATAAATACTACGGGGACTCGGCACCATCAATTTCAATGGTTAAGAAGTGGTTTACAGAGTTCCGTTGTGGTCGTACCAGCACTAGTGACGCCGAACGTCCAGGTCGCCCAAAAGAAGTGATCACGCCGGAAATCGTCGATAAAATCCATGAAATGATATTGGATGATCGGAGAATGAAAGTGCGTGATCTGGCTCATGCTGTAGGTATCTCAACTGAACGGGTACATCATATTTTACACGAATATTTGGACATGAAAAAACTCTCTGCGAGATGGGTGCCGCGATTGCTCACACTCGACCATAAGCGCATACGTGTGACCACTTCAAAAGAGTGTTTAGCGATGTTCAGCCGTAATCCGGACGAATTTTTGCGCCGTTTTGTTACTGTAGATGAAACATGTATCCATCACAACACGCCAGAGACCAAGGAACAATCGAAACAGTGGGTTGCTCGGGGTGAACGTGGACCAAAGAAGGCGAAACAGAGTCTGTCAGCCAACAAGGTCATGGCCACAGTTTTTTGGAATGTACGCGGTGTCATTCACATCGATTACCTCAAGAAAGGTAAAACGATCACCGGCGAATATTATTCAAAGCTTTTGAAAAAACCTATTATTTGGAGGGAATAAAAAAATTAGAAAAACGATGGACTAAATGTGTATCGAGCTAAAAGGTGATTATGTAGAAAAATAAAATGTTTATTTGCGAAAAAAAATTTGTTTTATTCAAAAAGTCACTGACTTATCAAACCGCCCTCGTATATTTGTGGAATGTTAAAATCTATGTTAATTTGTGTGTTAGTAAAGGAGAATAAAAATTAACATGTAGGTGTAGTATTGTCGTTTGTTACAAGTCTAATAAAATCAATGTGTGAAGATATTGTGACAACAAACTCAATTTGAAACTGTAAACTTGCTGATGGATACTCCTTAGATCGATTTTCTCATGAATAATTCCATTCGCTGTTTTGCAAATAACACTACCCATGTATTTTTTTGGCACGATCAGTTTTATATTTTATTTTCCCAAAAATACTGCTTATTTTATTGACGAAAAATTCTCAAAGGTGATATCTAAATAAACAAAACCAATTGCGGATATTAAATTGATGTGGGAATTAGTTTGATAACACTGATTTTGTTGTAAAATAGGAGGGAAAGGAAACAAGGAAACATTAAAAAAATCCCAGAAGGAGCCTACCAATTTGAATACAATTTTAATACTCAGATATTAATAAGAAATGATAACAATATGGACAAAAAAAAAGTATGTTTTTTAAATATTTGTTTCCTTCAGTTTGAAGCAAAATTTCGAAGCAATTTGTACTCAAAGTCATTCGTTCATAATGCCTAGGCGCCGTTTTCAGAACAATTACAATTTTATGTTTCCCATGACGACACCTCGACATCGTGTTGGCTTGAGTGGTGTAACGTCAGATCGAATTAGGATGGTTAATGAAATTGCTTAATGTTCTTTGACGAGTCTTTGGTTCTACGATGGTATATAGCAGAAGACGATTACGTAAAGAAGGCAGAAATTTATAATTTTGCTGTGGAACGCCATTAACAGGGATAATTTGTATTAAGTAAAAAAGCATACAGCAATTTAAATGCAAATGATTACATAAGAAACACGCTGCAACCTCATATTTACGAGGGTTAATTCAACCCCTTTTCTAAGAAGACAACGCACTTTCTCATACAGGGTTGGGTTAGGTTAGGTTAAAACGGCGGATCGGAGGGAACCCACTTAGGCCTTTTGGCCCGTTGTGATACCGTGATGGACCACAGTGCCTTCCCCCTTTACCGTGAGAACCAGTTGGAACTTTTAATAAAAAGTATGAGGTCTTTAATACTAACTGAGCTGAGATCTAAGGCTTGTGGCACAACTGAAATGGAGATGGGCTGGTCATATAGCAAGGCAGGATGACCGCAAGTGGGCACATAGGATATTAATTTGGCGCCCAAGAGAGACCAAACGGAGCATTGGTAGACCCCAAAGACGATGGTGAGACGATATTCAGAATATTGCAGGAAGGAATTCGATCCGGACTGCTAGTGATAGAAAAGCGTGGAAAGATTTGGAAGAGGCCTACATCCAGGAGTAGATAAACACGGGCTGAGAAGAAAAAGAAGAAGAGCTGAGATCAGATAGGTCATTAAAGTTCGGTTGCCCTAGTATAGACAGCCGTTTTCTGCCTAGGGAAGGCAGTGGCAGAGAAGATGTACCATTGTTTTCTCCTCTTCTTCATCGTGATAGCTTCTCCAGAGGTCGTGTCGTAGCTCTGCGATTCCCATGCGCCGTGCATGGGATCCACCTGCCCAGTGTCCTGTTATGGCCGCGATCGCATTATCAATGGACTCCCTGGATAGAGTTAAAACATCATTAGCTCGACGTAGATCTAGTTAAGGCCAAATATGTTTCGATGATGTGCATGTTAATTTAGCCACCTCAAGTTGGCTTTTTAAACTACTTTGCTGTGCAGGAGGAGCCGGCAGTTTGCAATCGCTACTCCTTGCTGATATGAAACAGATACAGCTGAAAGGGTCACAGAGTAACTATAATTTTCTTACAAAAAATAACGTGAACCACCTCGTTTCCCAGACTGTTCTATAATCGAACAATTGAGGGATGTGATCGACAATAGACTGGGTAATTTACTCCAACCATAAAATAAACTATTTGATATTCGTCACCGAATTTAAAAGGCTTGGAATGACATTTTCCAGATTCCAAGCATGTCTCGAAAAGTTATCGAAAGCATAAGAAATGGCGACGGACCCAATTATTATTGAATAACTATATTAAAATCAACTAAACTAACTCTCACTCTTACCTAAATGCCAAAAATAATTTTTTCCGTTTGACAATTTAGACATCTCAAAGAATTTAGCAGACAGCAGGTCCAAGATCGGACTTTAATTGGATGTAATGAAGACCTCAAATTATTCTTTGCTGATAATAGCAAAAAGAAATAAAGTTCCAGAGCTAAATGTTTCAGTTATTTTACAATTGAAGACTATGATTTTTGTTTTAAAGACTTCCAAGTTTAATTTAGAATTTGAGCTTGATTCGCAAGTTCTATGTTAGCGCATAGGGTGCAGTCTTTTGTTATAACAGCAATTATAATGTTTGACGAATATATACTTATAGACAACCCTGAGGAATAGTGGTGGTTTAGGAAGATCAAAGGGAGTCTAAAAAATTTATTTTTATACTTGCAATTATATCAGGAAGTTAATGCAATAACAGGTGCAGTATTTTGTTACAAATTCGGTCTCTTTAAGATAACTGCAACAATATTTTTTTACGAATACACCTTGTAACGTGCCTTTTTTTCCCCTCTACAGTTACATTATAATTATATTTCTGATAATTTTATATTCCTCAAGTACTCGTAAATAGTGTCGCGTACCGTATTTTGTTGTAACTTAAATATATCATTCGTTGTAAATAGTGTTGCATAGCCTCGATTATTGTGTATTATCGACTATATTATTGTTTGGTTTACATTTCTGTGTAGATGAGGCTAGCTATCAACACGGACGAACGCGATTCTTAGTGTGGAACATAGACTTGCGAATATTCTTGTTTGACGTCAATTCCGTGTCATTTCTTGATATCCGGCTTGGGAAGTGGTCAGAGTCATGTGGTGAGAGTCTTGGGAGTCGGGTGTGGTGAGAATTTTTGGTGTGATATTAACAAGTGTGCAAAACCTCTACGGTTTTTCTTTCATATCTGGCTGTATTTGGGCCATCTTAATTGGATTTTAAAGAAAAACCATTTAATTTTTAACTTGACCATTCTATCTTACCTTCGTTGTTGATATTTTGGATTTTGGTGTCGAGTTAAAATAACCGCATGCGGGATTTATTTGAGGGAAGCCATTGTTAATTAGCAGGTGCCGTTCCATAACCAAACCGGCCACAGGAGTAGTGCATTCGTATACCCAAAGGTTACAAGTGATTTATTTTTGAATATTTAACGACGTGACTTATTTTTGACACCACAATAAAGTTTTGTTTTAATTTATTAATATAATACATTATTAAAAACTATTTATTGCATTAGATAATATGCCAAAACTAAACTTTTGATTTATTGTTGGCTGTTAATTTTGACTATATTTGTTATAAGTTTATTATTGAACCGTGTACTTTGATTTATTGTTGGCTGTTAATTTTGACTATATTTGTTATAATTTTATTATTGAACTGTGTACTTTGATTTATTGTTGGCTGTTAATTTTGACTATATTTGTTATTATTTTATTATTGAACTGTGTACTTTGATTTATTGTAGGAGTAAAGTATCCAATATATTTTAGCTAAAATTTCATTTATTTAGTTCACCATAATCTCAGTTGTTTATCGTGTGGCTCTGCTAGTGCCTATAAGACCTAGGGGTTTCCGGCTTGAACCGTCTAAGTCGGTGGCGCGGCTCACTTTTATTTTCTTTTTTTCTTCTACCCTCTACGGCTGAGCTCGGGCATAATTTGCCAGTAGAGAGACCGCTGACAGAGTACTCTATAGAGAACGAACAAGAAGTGGCAACCTATAGACAACACTGAGAAATATTGGTGGTTCAAGAAGATCATAAAGATTCTAAAAATATCATTTTTATACGTGCAATTACACGGAAAAAGGCAATTTATTATAAAAAATGTATTCCGTTTTATACTCGGTATTTTGGCTGATCTAATTTCGTTTAATGCGAATCCAATGCGGGTCATGTTTTTGTTGATGTTGTGTATATTAACTTACCATAAATATCTTTTCGGTGCATTATTTTCAAGCACGTAGTCGTCGCAAAATATACCCAAACCACTCTACAATTTACTAATGAGTTTTAAGTACGACGAATTAATTTTTTGTAAGTAAAACATCTTTCTTGCACGGACACTAATAATATTAATAATGCCGACGTTTACCAGAATTATTCTTGTTATTGCTTAACTACGACGTTGATTGCTTCACTTTGCTACCACAATAAATGACTATTTTCGTTTTCGACAGATTTCTCATTATGCAATGATCCTTTGTTTGCATTTTCTCACAATTATTATCATTTTAGATTTATAAATATAATGGGTTTCAAAATGATTTGTATTACCTATGAGTAGAATTTTAATAACGGTTATTAGACAAAATAAATGTAAGGGTATAAAAAAATTAATAATCAGGTATGGTGTAGTAAAAAAAACTGATGTACGGATGCAACAAAATAACAATATTCAGGGTAATTCATTCAAAATATGGCGATTGAGCTTAACATGTCTCATACAAATGTTGCAGGTTTACGAGATCCACAGGGTATTCATAGTTGGAATTTTAATTTAAAATTTCTTAATAATTTTGTGATTTAAAGCAGCATCGTCTTGAAAATTGGCAACTTTAAGTTTTTTGGCATGAAAATTACGAATTTTATGCTGAATTTAGCACTATTCATACAGGGCGTTAGTTACACCCTGTTACTTAGGTAAATTACAACATATCTTTTTGCCTAATAAGTTATAGCTAAAATGACTAGAAAATCTAAAAAGCAGTTCAATTTTAAATAAAAAAGGTCCTCTTGTTTATTTTATGTAACTCTATCAGTTTTTGAGTTATTTGCATTTCAAACATTCAGCGTAAAGACTCCTAAGCCACCGTTATTACATTGACTTTTTTCGTGTTCGTGTAAGAACTTATCAGTTTTTCGTGTAAAGAAATATTTGAAAATTTTACTGTCACTAAGTAAGAGTGTATTATTTGTAGTAAAATATGAAAATTCCACTACATAATGAATTTTCCAACAGTAAAATGCGAGATATGATTTGTGTTTTTGCTCAGTCAAATTATAGTAGACTTGGTGCAGCCAGAAGGTATTTAGAATCATACCCAAATCGAAGACAACCCAATCACAAACTGTTCAGACGTATTTATACCTGCCTAGGCGAAACAGGGTGTTATAGTCCTAAAAGCTTAAATGGTGCTCCAAAAAATATCAACGTCGATGATGAAGAAGAGGTTTTAGTTCGTATTTCGGAAAATCCAGATCTCAGTACTCGTCGGTTAAGCGCGGCAACAAGAATAAGCCAATCGTCTATCTGGAGAATTTTAAAGAAAGAGAATCTCCGTTCATATCACTATACTCCTGTCCAAAATTTGCTACCTCAAGATTTACCAGTTCGCCTACAGTTTGCTCAATTTATGCTAGATAAACAAAACGAAAACCAGGATTTTCTTAATTACCTCCTTTTCACCGATGAGGCGACGGTTACTAAACGAGGTGTTTTTAATTGGAAAAACAATGATTTGTGGGACTCCAAAAATCCACATCATCTAAAGGAACGACATTTTCAGCATGAATTCAAGGTAAATATTTGGTATGGTGTGATATCTGGTTTTTTTATTGGTCCTTTTAAACTTCCTTCTAATCTGAACGGGCCGCTCTATTTAAACTTCCTTAAACAACAGTTAAACACACTATTAGAAGATGTACTACTAGCCATAAGGTGGAACATGTGGTTTATGCGAGACAGGGCGCCGCCACATTTGTCTCTACCAGTACGGCAATATCTGAATGAACATTTTCCTCACCGGTGGATTGGGCGTGGCAGTGAATTTGTTTGGCCACCTAGAAGTCCAGATTTAAACCCTCTAGACTACTCAATATTGTCACAAATGAAGGACATGGTTTACAAAGATACAATTAATTCCATCGAAGAATTACGACAGAAAATTCAAGAAGCTGATAATATTATAAAAAATAATCGACAAATGTTATTTAATATTCCAAGATCTTTAAGGAGACGCCTTACAAAGTGTATTAAAATGAAAGGCGGGCATTTTGAGCATTTACTTTGAATTTTTCTTTAATTACTGTTACTGATTGTTATTTGTTGCCTTTACTGTTGTTACCCTGCATAGTAGTAATTTAAAGGAATAAATTCATTTCACAATAAACAAAATTCATTGAATGTTTAAAATGCAAATAACTCAAAAACTGATAGAGTTGCATGAAATAAACAGGAGGAGTACCTTTTTTATTCAAAATTAAACTGCCTTTTAGATTTTCTAGTCATTTTAGCTATAACTTATTAGGCAAAAAGATATGTTGTAATTTACCTAAGTAACAGGGTGTAACTAACGCCCTGTATGAATAGTGCTAAATTCAGCATAAAATTCGTAATTTTCATGCCAAAAAACTTAAAGTTGCCAATTTTCAAGACGATGCTGCTTAAAATCACAAAATTAATTAAGAAATTTCAAATTAAAATTCCAACTTTAAATACCCTGTGGATCTCGTAAACCTGCAACATTTGTATAAGACATGTTAAGCTCAATCGCCATATTTTGGTGGGTAGTATCTGCAGTTTAGAGATTGCCTATTCTTAATGAATCACCCTGTATAATACAGGGTGTGGTGCGAAAATTTTTGATTAAAATAATGGCGGATAAAGTTATGTTAAAAATATGAAATTACGAAACTGTAGGTTTAGGATGACGCTGAGTTCAAATATAATGTTGTCCTAAATGCGGCACTTCCGGTTATACCGGAAGTAGACGTCAACTTTGTTATTTTAAATAGAACCCAATACTTTTTATTTTATTTTCGAATTCTACGTGAAATTTTAGAAAAAATTTGTCCTCAATTTCCTAAACCAAAAATGAATTATTAATTAACGTTTGTTAGGCAGTTTGACATTTTCTAAAGATTTTAATACAGAAAGAGAGTCCGAGATAATCGCTACATTCTTAAATTAGGATTGACAGATAAAGGACAAAGCCTCCAGGATAGCGCCATGGCTTCCGCAGAAAAAATTGAGGAATTGCTTAATAACTTGAGACGGAAAGTCTGAAATACTTAAGGTCTCCTTACAATGAAGTAAAATGTTTAGAGGTATATTACAATTTTGAAATGCTGCACATAACGGCGGTGAACGTTTGTGTGTCCAATACTTATTACATAAATCAAATACATTTAATTCTGTGATGTTTAGTAAAAATTCGGATTATATAAACGTGTTTTTACTAAAAATTTGTAACTCATATATTGAACTCTATACTTGAAAGGTAACTCAACATATTCTACATAAAGCGATTCAGTTCTAGATGATTTAATTGCACCAAGACAGAGACGAATGATAGAGTTATGAAAAACTTTTATTTTTTGGAATAATGCAGCATAGATCGAATATACAATCTATAAAAAAGTAATCCTATGTTAGCATCACCACCTAGCCAGGTTTTCATAATTGACTTGAAAAAAATGTAGACCTTTTAATATTAATTATATTTAAACTAATTCATCACCAACAAAAAGAATATTTTAAAACGTACTAAAGAAGTCAATAACACGATTACGCATACTAGTGATTATTAAGATAATAAATATAACAAAACCGTAAACACCGTTAGGCTCGTTTCACACTTATACGGTTTCATTCGGTTCGGTCTGTATTCGGTTCGTTTTCAGTAGCGACCGAATAAGTGTGAAACGGTGATTCGGTCTGTGTTCGGTCACTAATAGAAACCAGATAGAACCGAAAGCCCCCACGACACGAATCGGTTTCATTCGGTTTCTATTCGGTTTCTTTTCGGGTCCTAGGTTCACAAAGGCAATGGGCTGTTAGCACGTATACGGTTTAGTTTCGGTTCGGTCACGTTTTGAGCAACAAGTCAAGTTCATTTTAAATTTTGTTCATCGAATACAATGTGTGATCCACTTGAAATTGATATAGATCGGCTGATTTCTTCAGTTCAACCACGTGAAGTGCTGTGGGACAAGTCAAGTGAAAAATACAAGGACAAATTTAACTAACTAATTTTACTAACCTTGAGTTTTCATTAGTAGAGGCGGCTACCGAAAACGAACCGAATACAAACCGAGAGTGTGTGAAGAGTTTTTATTCGGTTTCGGCGGCTACCGAAAACGAACCGAATACAGACCGAACCGAATGAAACCGTATAAGTGTGAAACGAGCCTTAGTGTTTGTTTAACTTTTTGTTTATTTATATTTTAATAGTTATTTATAAATCTATACGACTTGATTAATAATCTTATCTAAAATAACTAATTGGTGCATATGTTTCACATTAATAAGTTGGATATTGTTAATAAATGAAGCTAGAAAATATTTTAATTAATAATATTAATTCACCACTACACTTACGCACAAACCATAAGGAAGAAAACTCTGCACTTTTATATTTGAAGTGAAAAGTTTAAAATTTATTACAACCAAATTATTGTTTGAAATTAAATCATAGTAAAATTGTAGTTATTTGTTTATCACTAAACACCCCAGGGTATTTTATTAATAATGTTATTTTTATTTTACAGCAAAGGTTTTTCTGTCTCATTAAAAATTGTTAACATAATCATATGTCGTATTTGAATTACTACAAACTTTATTTACAATCACCTATTTTACCAGCGATAATACTGTGAATTGAAATTTTCGGGAGAAATTTTAAAAAGTTTTAAGAGATCACTATGGATTATACGATTTAAAATAAATTTTCCTTTCAAATAAACTGTTTTTGTACAATTTACAATAAAAGTTTCCTAATTTATTATCGCTTACCAATAATATTGTTGGAATCACATATTAATTCCAACACTTTATTAATTTTTTTGTTCTAATTAAATTAGTCTCGAGCCGTCCCTGAGAGAAAAACGTCTAAAACCGTTAAACGCCTTAGATAAGTTCTGAGAACAACTCTTCCTCTTTTACTGCGCTGTTTTTGAGTCGCTGCGATCGACAGTCAAGTTAGTATCTCTTCAAAGGTCGATTAGAGACGGTTAATCGATAATTCCAATCCATTCAAAGCAAACCAAGCGATCGATTTTTCCTGATATGTACATTTAATAATTTTCCCGATTGATAAAAGAAGACGAACGAATTCAAATATCGTCTCGCACAGACAAACTTGTAAATACTTCCTCTGGGAAAAGTATAACTCAGTAACGACAAGAGATGAACATTTTCTTGCGCTCGTCACACAAATATATGCGTAAAAATAAAAAAATAACAACAATAACAAACAATTAATATGATCTGTAGTTAAGACAGTATCCCAGCCAACCAAAAACATCCAAGAAGCAACGACGAAGAGACAGGTAAGTGGATTTTATTTTGTAGGTAGGTAATCTCTCGATATTTTATTTTTTTAATTATTTTATTCTCTTTACTCAAAACTACAGTGCATTTTGCTTCAAGCCGCCCCCCATACACATACAAACATCCGTATGGTCACGCCTTTTTCCGTAAGGGTTGGCAGAGACCACTTTTTTTCACTTGCTACGGTTTTTACACACGTCTTTTATGCTTCTTCTGCCAAACCCAGATGATGCTAATATGACCTGATCATCGGCATAAAGGAGGCTATTGACGACTAAATTATTCATTCTCAATCCATACGCTTTTAAATAACCTTCTATGAAAACATTCATGGTGAAAACTTCGTTAAAAATTATATTATGCGTTTGAATTATTTTGAGTTACTTCAAAATTAGAAAGCTATCCAATCAATGAAATGTCTGATGGCACATAAAATATTGAAAACGATCTGAGAATATTTTTGAGTGTTTATTTTCAAGTGGATAGTTAATAATAAAGGCACAACTTTATAGTTTATTTTAGAGATTTGATGAAGTAATTAATTGCTATTTATGTATAATTATGATGTTTAAAGTATTAGGTCGATATTATTATTAATAACTTCTACAAACTTTTATTGGTTTTGTATTGATACAGATGTGTTAATTTAATACACGTACAGCACCTACTAGTCTATATTTTAGAAATTTATATTGGTTAATATAAATCTTCAACGTAAAATCACATTATAAACGAACCGTAAAAAGGTAATAAATAAACTTACTTTACAGTTATTGGGTTTCCTAAAGGACGTTTATTTTGTAGGTTTCTCTATTAAATTAAGCATATTTTCAAACAAAACAAATACTGTTACTTGTACTGATAAACAGAAAAAATGATGGTAATTTGTGAAATAAACATACTAGAAATGGTATTCGGGAAATTGCATTAAATTGGTTATTTTTGTAAGATAAATTACTAATAGGCACACTTGTAGCGTCCCCACTTTACCGTTAAAAAGCGCACATCGACTGGCGTATGAAAATAAATAGCTTATTACCTAACCTAACCTAACCTAACCTTACAGTTCAGACGCGGCTAAGAACGCTGTTACGTATGGAGCATTCTCTTGTACGTCTGTGAGACATGGACGCTTAAAGTTGACACATGAATAAAATAGAAGCGTTTGAGATGTGGTGCTACCGGAGAATCCCCAAAATTCCTAGGGTACCCGAGGGAATGAATAAAGAACAAAAACTTGTAACTATAATAAAACGAAGGAAAGCAGCATATTTTGCCCATATTTTTAGATACAGCAAGTACAGTTTTTTACATCTAATCGTCGTGGGAAAAATCGAAGGACGTCGAGGAATCGGGCGTAAAAGGTTCTCTTGGCTGCGAAATCTGCGTCAGTGGTTTGATATAAAAGAGGCCATTACGATTATCCGTTTAGCATAGGACAGAGAGAAATTCCAGTTGATGGTCGCCAACCTCCATTGAGGAGAAGGCACTTAAAGAAGAAGAAGATGAATAAAGAACAAAAACTTGTAACTATAATAAAACGAAGGAAAGCAGCATATTTTGCCCATATTTTTAGATACAGCAAGTACAGTTTTTTACATCTAATCGTCGTGGGAAAAATCGAAGGACGTCGAGGAATCGGGCGTAAAAGGTTCTCTTGGCTGCGAAATCTGCGTCAGTGGTTTGATATAAGAGAGGCCATTACGATTATCCGTTTAGCATAGGACAGAGAGAAATTCCAGTTGATGGTCGCCAACCTCCATTGAGGAGAAGGCACTTAAAGAAGAAGAAGACAAAGGGAATATCAAATGCGCTTAATAGCAAGAGTGCACCATTTTGGAATCGTGGAAGTGTTTGAGATTGCTTTGATAATAATTAAGGTGAAAAATATTCGATAACAGAAAGTAGTAAATATTATGTCGTAATTTAATAGTAGAATTTTCGTTGATTAACAAATATTGTTAGAGTTTTCCCAATTTTTTTGCACGCCACTGCCAATTTAATCTTATACTGGAAACTTTTTAAAAAAGGAAATAAAACTATTGATAATTCTCTACAACCAAATAAACCAATTACATAAAGCTGTTTTAGACGAAAACGTAAATCCAAACTTGTAATGATTTGTTAAAGAAGATGTTCAGCGAGTTAATGGAAAAGTTTAAGAGCAACCGTATTATTGCCTATATCTATGTCTATGTGATTTTTATGGATCGCTCATTGAGGAAAGTGAAACTAATGCCGCTGAATTTCTGATTATGGTAACTAACTGCTTTATATTTTGTTTATATCACTAATTTAAATTAAATGATAAAGTATGAATGAATTGTTATCTACATAAGGACAAACAAATATTTGCTTTTCAATTAAAATTATTCACTTATGAGTCTCTCCAAGCATAATTCTTCGCAACCAATGCTTTTTAAAGATAAAAACATGGTCATTTTGATAAACAAAGATTTATAAATATGATGATGACACATAAAGAAAATAATAACAATAACACATTGTGTGATTTCATACCACTTTTTTTTAAAAATTGATTTAATTCTCACGAGTTTATTTAAAAACAAAACGGTAACTTAAATTGTGTTCATTTGTCGAAAAACTGCAATATTGGTTGAAATGAAGCACCGATGCAACAGTTCACTGATTACTCATTTTTACGCTAGGTTGCTTCCTTGTTTGGTTTGTTGAACTGTTATAGTTATCTCAATGTTTAGACGTTTGGCTTTGCTAAATTACCATATAAAAAGAGAATAACATACCAACATAAAGTAACAAAAGCATGACAAAAAATATACAGAGCAAGTTCACCTTTTACAAAGAAAACCGGCTCTTTTGATGTCCCCCTTTATACAAACAATGTATACAAAAATCATAATACCTAATGTTCATTATGAAAAAACAATGAAGAAGAACGCTTGGATGACTGAGGAAATACTTGATTTAATGGTACTTCTTCTTCTTTGTGCCGTATCTGCTCAGCAAACGTTGGCTATCATAGCAATCGAGACCTTGTTAACAGCCGCTCGGAAGAGTTCACTAGACGTTTTGCCGTACCACTGTCGTAGGTTTTTTAACCATGATACTCTTCACCTCCCTACCTACCACCTTTAAAATTCCTACTTATTTACATCAAAAAATTTGTTTTCGTGCTGATTTTCATAATTTAAATCTAAGATTTAAGGGTCAACTATCTCCACCTGTATTTAATACTGAACTATTTAGACGGTCATTTCAATACCAAATATTTTTTAATTATAACTCCCTTTCTGAAAACTTGAAAAAATTTAACAATTCAACTTTCAAAGCCAAGTTTAAAGAAATATTACTCCAGAGGCAATCATAATTAGTTGTTCTCTCTCCTACACTTGTTACGCTTGCTACACTATACTTATACCAGTATAATTAATTATTATTATTCAATTATGTAGGATAGACATTTGTTATTGCTTTTCTTTATGGGTTGAGTGGAAGAGCATTTTCGTAATGACATTATGTGTCATTGCAGAAAATGAACTCCGCCCTCTATTTCAATAGGTACATGTATTCTAATTTAAAAAAATAATGTAATTTTGTCATTTGAAATAATAAAGGCGTTTATTATTATAATTACATCTCCTACTGTTCACCTTACCCTGGATAATGAGTTGGAGTAATGCATATTTCTCATTTCGCATGATGTGCCCCAGATATGTAAGTTTTCTTACTTTAATTGTCTTCATGAGTTCTCTGTCTACTCCCATTCTTCTCAAAACTTCATTATTTGTCACATGGTCTGTCCAGTTAATTTTAAGGATTCGTCTGAACACCCACATTTCAAATACTTCAATTTTCTTGCTAGCAGCTTCCGAGAGTGTCCATGCCTCTACGCCGTACAGTAATACTGAGAATACATAGCATCTAATTATGCGCAGATGTAAACTTAAAGTATTGCTTGAGAGCATATCTTTCATTTCATTTCATTCATCCTCTGAACGTGTCCATACCATTTGAGTTGTAAAACTTAAATGTTTTCTACTATTGTATGTTTGACCCCCATAATTTCTTGAATCATTTCATTTCTGATTCTTTCCCGCAGCGCGTCTCCAGAAGTCCATTTCGGTTGCCCTTAACGCATTTTCAGTTGGCCTTCGATATATTTTTGTCCCACAGTACACTATTTAACAGGCTGATGGCTCTGCGTCACTGGGTTATTCGGTCCCTTATTGCTTCATCAATATTGCCGTCTACTGTAATATACATTCCCAGATAGATACCAATATTTGCTGGTATGCTTTATTTATTTTTTATTTTAACTTGCCTAAACTTGACAATAATGAACCGAAAAATAGCTATATAATAATTTAAAGTTTGTTTGTACTGTCTGTATGTGATTTTAAATTATTGGAGGAATAGAAATTATTCGTTTTTAATATTGTTTTGTTATGTGATTTATTCATTTGTTTAATGTTAATTGTAAATACGTTTGCCCTGATTCTGTGATGGATACGACTCGAGAAATTTTACATTACAGACTTAAGACTTCCACGAATTAATAAGCCTCGAGAAAAATCTAAATTAATGATCGAAACGTCGGCGATTTAAGAAGAGCGAGAAGTTTGTTTTCTTTCGTCCTAAACCCGCTATCCACCCCAAAAAATAATTTAAATGTTGTTAATAAAAACTTACATAGATACGTAAAAATTACTAAATCTTTCCAACACAATTACAAGAACACTAACACAAACGTTCACTAAAATTCTCGACGATAAAAATATGCCGAAAATGCTCGCACGAACTATAATGACTAATAGACCATCGAAATTCACAAACTGGAACTTCCTCTAGATTAACACCGTATCAAATTCATAACTGTTGTTACAATAACGTTTTTAAGGCAACTGTCTATCATAACATATGCAGCCTGCTTGCAACTTTGGTTCTACGATAGATAGATACCTCGGTGTTTTTTTGGGGGGGTAGGGAACAAAAGAGCGGTTTGGACGGGCACCATTGCAGATGTGTTTTGTGTTTAAAAAGTGTGACACACAGCAAATTATAAAAACATTACGGTATTTACTTTGTGCGGTTCTAGTTATCGATAATATTTTTTTCATGTGCTTTAGCAGTGGAGGAGCTCCTCAATTTTTTAACAGGGGTCCATGGTAGGTCTTTTTTCGGAAAGAAAAATAATAACGGCTATAGAAATCAATTACTATTGAAAGGCACCCCATGTGGCTAAATTCGACGGAGAGGGATTGTACAGTGCAACGGAAGTAGCTTGACGGGCGACTAGCTTCTAAAATAACAAATATTCGGCTGAATATACTTCACATTCGTAAATTTCTTCCTCCGATTGTACTTGAGACTCACGATTACTGAAAATTTCGTCGTCATAGGGCGGAAGTCTCAACACAGTTTTATTCAGTTTTTTTTTTGCCATTTCTTCCACAGCATATTTTTCAATTTTTTTTGTTATTTGACAATAGTCAGAAGTTCTACCTTAAGTAAGCCATTATCAAACATGTTTTTTTACTGTAGCCAATTATGTATCTCCAATTTTCTAGAAACAGTGGTAAGAGTTTTTTCTAATTTTTTGTATGATAAGGTGCATTATCTAATACACAGTTGTCTTCTAATTTGGGCAAGGTATTGGTAAGCCAATTTTCATAAGATTTTACGGGTGGGGAACTAAAATTAACAACCCCAGATTCTTCCACCGTGTCAGTTGAAGACCTATTTTTTGTTCAAATCCAACAAAACAGAATTAGAAATAGGAAAATACTCAACTACTCAGTATAAATTTTCACAAAAATTAACACGCACGACACGATCTCTTCTTTAAGTTCAAACGTGCTTATGTTAAGCGAAACAAAATTATCTTGCGTGTTAATACATACATACATACATAAAGTCACGCCTTTTTTCCATAGGGGTAGGCAGTGACCACTTCCTTCCACTTGCTACGGTTCGTACACACATCTTTTGCTTCCTCTACTTTCATCAGTGCTCTCAAACATGCTCTTCGGTTGTTGGTACTCTTGACCTGGCCTTTCTTCAAAACAATGTTGATCTGATCGAGATATGTTCTCCGAGGTCGACCTCTACCGATTTGCCCATTCACACTCGCCTTATAAATTTGTTTCGTCAATCTTCCTTCATCCATCCTCATAAAAAGGTTTCGGAACGCTCATGTCGCTTGCATTAATTGCATTAAGGTGGGGGGGGGTGCTGCAAGTGAATTATTAATCAAACGCGGTGTGTCTAATAAAACCTTACCTAGCAAACTATAGCTTCCGGCTGTAGGTTTCTTTAAAATTCAGCTCGAATAACAGTTAAATTAAAAAAACAAATAAATATAAATCATTATATACATAAATTAAGTCAATGCAATAATGCACAAGAATATCTAACTAATATTAATAAAATTAAAAATATTGCTATTGAGAGTTGGTTAATTATTTATTTTTCGGGCTTCTCTGCAATCACAGCTACTTTTTTATAGAGTTTCTTAATTAGGTAAAATGATAAGCTGTGTAGGATTTTAAAAAACATAGATAAAGTGTACCCAAATCAGTGATTTGGAGTCAGGGACACCTAGACACCATACCGTAACCTTTGTTTTGCAAATATTAAATGTAAAAACACACTTTATAGTATATTTCACAAATATACGGTGGTTTCGGATTATCGTTAGAAACTCGATAAGCAGTATTCAACTGTACATTTAAGAACTACGAAAGTAAATTCTCCTAATAGTTTTAAACAAATTTCGTAGGTAACAAATTGTATTTTATAATGGACTTCTTGCTTGGAAACTTAAGGTCAATAGGGGGTTTAAGTTTAAAAATGAGGGCAACCGAAAGGCCTTGTGTGAAAAAGCTAGAGTCGCGCACAAAAGAATTATACTCACTGTAAACAAGAATGCTCTTCATTTGTTAATCTGGACGAAACTTGGTTTTTTGCTTAGGGTGGAACAAAAAGAATTTGGCAGGACGATAACATAAAGTCTAATAATATGTCTTGGCATGACCATGTTGCTAACATCGCAAAGTCAGCAAGCCAGAGGCTAGGTTTTCTGTGGAAAGCTAGAAAGTTTTTTACTCCTGATCAACTGTTGACGACGTACATGGCTCAAATCCGACCTCTACTGAAGTATTTGAAGCACATTTGGGGTTAAGCACCAAAGCATTCTCTTCGTCTTCTAGATTTCATTCAGAAAAGGGCCATTCGGTTGATAAACAGCTCAACTCTCACAGATACCCTTTACCTGCTAAACATAGAAGAAGAGTTGCGGACCAGACATTACTCGGATGCTCCAGAGAAATAAAAACTCTTGTACCACCACTGGCCACATTCGGCCGAAGAACTCGGCACGTTGATCAGTCTTATCCATTTACTCTCAAGATTGACACTACAAGGACCAATCTCCATCAAGAATTCTTCTTTTACAGGGTTCCGACAGAATGTAACAAGCTTCCAAAATCAGTTTTTCCAGAGAACTATGACCTGCAACTTTTTAAAAAGCGGGTTTACAATCATATCTATAATCACTCCCCCTTTTAATAGCCGCAGTGCGGGCCGTCCGCGGCCCACACTATAGGTCCATCCTTTCTGCGACTATTTTCAGTAAAAAAATATATAAAACACACCGACGGTGAAGGCAAAAGACACATTATTGTGCATGCAGGTGAAAAGCATGGTTTTGTTGATGGGGCGGATCTTTTATTTTCGTCAAAATCAATGTCGGCCGATTATTATGACAATATGGATACAGAGAATGTTTGTGAAATGGTTAAAAAAGAAACTATTACCATCGTTACATGAACCATCTGTCATTGTATTAGATAATGCTCCGTACCATTCGGAAATTTTAAAAAAGCAACCAACAAACTCCTGGACGGTACAGAAAATAAAAGAATGGTTAACGAACGAAAATATTTCATTTCCACAGTATTGCTTTAAGCCGGAATTATTATCGATAGCTAAAAGGCACGAAAGAGAAATCTCATCGAGAGCTACATCTACGATTTCTGTTCACAATAAAGCCAAAAATAAAAATAAAACATTTCGACAAAAGCATAATAATAAACAAAATATTTTCGGGTTTAAATCTTAGGGGAATTTACTAATGTACCTCTCAACACAGTGCGCCCGTTAAGTCGATGCCTCGGCGACTAATCCGATACCGTCGTATATTGGTGAAATGAGATATAATACAGTTTTATTAAAATGTGAATAAATTTGCAGAGAAAGACGCCGAGTACTATTTGAATGTGTTAAAGAGATGGGATCATCGCTGGAAGAAGGTAGACTTACAAGAAGACTATGGAGAAAAATACAAATAAATTTAAAGAAAAAATGTCTTGTATCTTTGTTAGGACGAAACAGGAAATCGATGCAGGCCATCCTCTGCATCAACACGAGCCAGCCAATCGACGCCTAAGATCGCGAAAAAGCTTCATAGCTAGATCACAAATACTCTAGGGGTCCCAAGAAAATGACCGCATAACTAGGTGGACCCACCAGCTAACTGCCCATGAACCCCCAAGAGCAGAAATGGCTCTAAGCAAACACCTTCCCTTCGCAATATCCTCAATCGCCTAAGAACAGGTGTGGAAAGGTTCAAGACAAATCTGCTGAAGTGGGGAATGCTGCTGGATGTGCTGTGTTCGTGTGGCCAAATCCAAGATATGAACCACCTACTGACCTGCTCAAGACTAGAAGAAAAATGCACTCACAAAGACCTAATATTATGTAACGGCAAGGCTATTTCATACGCTATTTTTTGGAAAGATATCGTATGACCCGGACACGGAAAGTAAGTATGTTCAATGTTCTGTCATAGTTCAATAATAGTGTAGATAAAGACATATTGTCTCATAGATAATTAAAGATTAAATTTTTGGCTGTATATTTAATAGAAGCTCGATAATAAAGGTTTTTTTTACAATAATACGCCCTCTAACAGAATAATTAATCATTATCAGCTGCTATATGTATCGTAAACAACTCGCGTTCTACTTTTAGCGTTTTAATTTTATTTTTAATTATTTATAAAGTACGAAAGTGATAATAAATGTTTCCGTATTGTTTATAAAAACAATTATTTTTTTTTAACACGACAAAAAAAGTTTTACAATTTTTAAAAAAATTTCTATAGATCGATTTTTTGAATACACGAATTTCTTCGACGGTACGATTTTCTTATATTTGTTAAAAAAGTAATTTTTCTGCAACTATTTTTCCAGGCACAGGCAAGGCCTCTCATAGAAGACTTTCCCCGAGAGTACCTAGCCAGAAGCATTGTAAGGAGGAGGGATGTCACCAGTACACTTAGTGAATGGTAATAGACCCTTGGATACCGCATACAGAATCGAGGCCTTGCTGACACCTCTAATTGTAGATTATGTGGAGGAAAGAAAACCAGCCTTTACATCCTCGGCCTTCCCGGCCGACACTACTGGGATCAGCTTTTCTTCTGCCCGAGCCTCGGCCCGATCGGCAAACTGCTTCCATTCTGGAGAAAGACAGGAATGGCTGATCGGTGACTGCCATCACGGGGGGACATAATCGACGTTGAGTGAGTGTCGTTGGCGGAACCGGAAGAAATCACCCCCAAGTTTATTATTATTATTTCATACAGTGTGGATCATCTACTGCCAATAAAATTACATCTTATTGAATATTTGCATTAAGTGTAGGTCTACCTTGCTTCGATACAACTAAAACTTCTGAATCTGATCTAGCTCCCTGTAACCGTGAAATAATTTCGTTCATGTTCACTGTTAGGTCTCCTTTACGAAGAATACCTATCACAAAATTATATACGAGACCTGAATACGATACCATTGCTAGTGAAAGTGCTAATCAAAGGGTCTGAGACTTCCCGCTTTCCCAGTTCTGATAAAATAGGGTGTATATTAGTACAGGCATAATGTTATCACAATAATTTAACCTTCCATTGTCATATTCCAACAAATAGCAGAAACGTTCAACCTGCAAATATCCATAAAGAAAACAAAATCCCTTACAGTATCTAGACTCTAGAGAACCGAGAAGTGTAAACTGGTGATTTACGATCAGAGTGTAGAACAAGTGATGTCCTTCAAATATCTAGGGGCAAACATAACAAGTAATAGGAACCTAAAGGACAAAGTAAAAGCCCAAACAACAAAGACATCATTAATATCAGGATACTTAAGAGATTTAATTTGGCGGAATAAACATATGAGCACCAGGAGTAAAGTGAGAGATAGAAACTAGAGTGGAGAACGCAACAACCGAACAACTTTTAAGAACAACAGAAATGCGAACACTAAGATCAATAACAGGACATACGTTATTCGACTGGAAGAGAAATGAAGAAATAAGTGGAATATGTGAGATTCAAGATGTAGTAAGATGGGCAAGAAACCGGAAAAGAGAATGGAGAGACCACGTGGACAGAATGCCAAATAAGCGGTTGGCAAAAATTGCGAAAGAGAAAAAACCAAATACACCTCGACCACGTGGAAGATCACCTATAAGATGGTACGAAAGCAGGTCTTCAGCATCCCAATTGCCCCTGGCAAACCATTGATGCAGCCACAGTACTTAGTCCTAACGTAAGAAGAAGAAGATTGTTATATTTTCTGGTATTAAGTAACTCTCTTCAAGAATCTTTAATTTAACCTATTTTAATGAACTACACCTGAAAAGATAATGAAGACGACATAAAACAACGCGATACTTTCAAATAAGTTTAGAAACGCATTTGTCACTAAGCTATCGTTGCTCAGACCATCGAGATGCATCTTCATTTACCGCATTCGGTCATTAGTAAGGTCTAGTAATCGTTTTTCTCACGATATCATTCGCTACTACAACTACCTAGATACATATCTCAGGTCATACATCACTTTCAAAGAGGAAGTAAAATGATGTCAGATCATTTGGGTATTGCATGCCAATTTATAGACTAAGAATATAGGAATTTACAAGGTTACAAACATTGACGCGACAATGGATATGCTTGATTAATTATTTTCACGAACTCAAAAAATATTGTTTCTATTGCTGTCACTGGTTTGTTTAAATTAGCAGTGCCCATACTACGAACATAAATAAAGTCATGGATATTTTATTTTTTCAGGTGTTTATTTTGTTATTTTGAAATTCGTGAATAGGGCCGCATTTGTTTTATTTAAAATGTAGCTACCAATTTTTATACATGTTTTAAAGGTGTTAAACGTCTATAAAAAATATATTATGAATTTATAATTTGAGACGGATATTTATTGGTCGGGAATATTGGGAATATCTTTCTATACATGCTTCCGTCGCTTGGTTTGCATGATTTCTACGATCTCCCATTAGATCACGAATTTCGAAAGACTCGATAAAATTAAATTAAAAATTTTAAGAAGCGTGAACATATAAATGTTCTTAATTGATGGGGTTGTCCGAGAATTTAAAATAAACGGTTGGTATTATAAAGAAGCAGATAACCCTCAAGCGTTCATCAAAACAAGAGATATATTTCTACAAGCAAGAAAATAACGGACAGGCTTTTTAGATTTTTAGTAAAAGTAGTTTACATTTGCGTAGTTTCTATTTACGTATATATTTAATGGATATTCCGAAGAATTGGCAACGCGGCATGTTTGTGGGCGATATAGACATTGTTTTCTTTCCGTTTTGTTTTTGCAGGCCATCTGTCGACAACTAAACACTGTGTTTATTTTAAAAATAGATTTTATTGGTAAAAAGAACAGCCAAACGAATGTGCGCTTTTCGTTGTATATCGGCAAAGAAATTATTATTATAATTATTACCGTCAAATTCAAACAGGGAAAGTTAAAAGTAATTTTGTATTTACAACTGTAATGGAGAGCTTGTTTCAAATAAACTACCTAGTCAACTAGCAGTTCATTATTATTAAATAAATATTATAACCTACAATTATTGCGTATTATCGCAGCTGTGTGTGCAGTACAAAAAGGGAAATTTACATCATTTCCGCAATGTGAACATTTCATAATATTTTTAGAGTAATGCTAATAGAAATTTCTAGTTTTTGCAGACAAATTTTGATTCAGTAACAAATTCAATTCAGGATAGAGTATTAGCATCGAATATTAACAAACGACCAAAAGCCGAAACCACCTATAACATCCACAGGAAGAAAAATTGTGCATATCGATGAGAAATACAAACTTGGAATAACAAGAACAGTGCATTCGTTTTATTTCAAGAAAGAAATTCCAACCTTCGGCAAAATTCTAAGAGCCTTGACAGAAGACCAAAATATGTCTTCAACGAAAAGCAGAAAGAAAATAAAAAAAACAATAACGGGAAAAACAAAATAGGAAATCACTTTTAGACGAAACTTGTCTTAATGAAGGATTATACTGTTGGAACCATATTAATAAATTAAAACAAAACTTAATCGTGGTGTCGAAAATAAGTCACGTCGTTTAAATATACTAAAATAAATCACTTGTAACCTTTGGGTACACGAATTCACAAATCCTGTGGCCTACTCCTGGCCGGTTTGAATTATGGAACAGCACCTGCTACTTAACAATGGCTTCCCTTCATCAAATCCCGCACGCGGTCATTTTAACTCGACCCCAATATCCAAAATATCCACAACAAAGGCAAGACAGAATGGTCAAGTTAAAAATTAAATGTTTTTTCTTCAAAATCCAATTAAGATGGCCCAAATACAGCCAGATATGAAAGAAAAAACCGTAGAAGTTCTGCTCACGTGTTAATATCAAATCGTTCCAAAAACTCTCACCCGACTTCCACCACTGACACCAAGCGACTCTCCTCAACCGCTCACTCCCAGGCCGGATATCAGAAAATGACACGGGACACGCGTCAGCCAACTTTGCAAAACTATGTTCCCAACTCATAATCGCGCTCGTCCGTGTTGATAGCCAGCCCATCCACACAGAAAAGCAAACCAAACAATAATATAGCTGACAACACACGACAATCGAGGCCAAAAATCAAGGCGAAATCTAGTAACAAAGACTCGCACTCCAATTAACAAAAATGTCACAGCCATTAATAATTAAATCCTAACACTACTAGGTATGCAACACTATTTACAACGAGTGACAAACCCAAATCACAACAAAACACGGTAAGCGAAACCATTTACGAGCACCTGAGAAATACAAAACCATCAGAGATCCAATTAATAATGTAACCGTAGGAGAGAAAAAAATAGGCACGTGACAAGATGTCGGAAGACAAAAATATTCAAGTTTTCGTCGAGCTTTCTTAGAAGTGACGTCCAAGCTGGTATGGGACTGCAAAGAAGAACTGAGAACGCTGGCAGACCATAAGTACTATTAACTGATATGGGTTCCAAGTCACCAGGGAATTGCAGGTAACGAAAGAGCAGACGAACTTGCAAGAAGAGGTTCGGAAACTCCTCCAAACCAAGGGCAGATACTAGGGGTACCAAAGCGTACAGTAAGAGTGTCTGTAAAAAACTGGATTGGGGTAAACACAAATAACTATGGGGCTCTTGACCGGTCACGCACCAGTAAAGGAGCACCTGAACAAAATGGTACTGAATAATGGTGACCTGACCTGCAGATTGTGCGGCAAGGATCCGGAAACAGTAAAACACATATTGTGCTGCTGCGTGGCACTGGATCCCAAGACAGGAAATCTTTGGGCAGCCAACCGGCGACCCAGAACTATATTGCTCCCACCCAGTACAGAACTTGTACAAGGTACGAAAGTACTGGATTGGGTACAATGATATAAAATCACATAGGCAAGATACAATGGGCCAACAGGCCTAAGTGTCACCGGAGGCAATAGCCAGACAGACCTAAATAGGGGTGGAGTTTTTAGTGAGTAGTGAGTCTTACAGTAGACTTTGAGCTGAAAGACTCATAACTTCTCCGTAACGGATTTTCTCCACCTCTGCAAAAAAAAGCTTTTTCAGAAGGTTGGTTCACCGGACTAAAGCCGCCATTTGGGAAAGGAAAGCGACTGATTATTACCCACATTGAAAACGTTGACGGTTTTATTGAGGGTGCTTTGTTAATGTATTAGTCAAATCATACTGGCATTTACCATGAAGATATGAACGGCGATGTATTCAAAGAAGACCTCATTCCACCGTATACTAAAAAAATAATTTAAAAAACAATAAATTTATAATTGCATACATTTTGATAAATTACCATTCTCAAGTGCATTAGATTATAAAAAAAATCAATAAGTAATATTTTAAAAGTTTAATATAATAATAATAAAAATAATGAAAAACCAATTTCTTCAAAACAATGTTGATCAGATCGAGATATGTTCGCCGAGGTCGACCTCTACCGACTTGTCCACTCACACTCGCGTTATAAATTTGTTTCGTTAATCTTCCTTCATCCATCCTTTCTACGTGTCCAAAACATCTATGCATTCTCACTATTTTTTAGTTTATCCAACCGAGTCACTCCGGCTATACTTTCCAAACTATGCAGTGCCCCATTCATCTGTTTTCCTGCCAACACCCTTCGCTCAATGTCACTGTCATACTTACCATCTCTCGTAAACTTTGAACCCAAGTACACAAATTCATTTACTTGTTCCACTCTTTCTCCCTAAATTGAAATTTCACAGTTTGTCACGCTTTCTTCTCCATCAAAAACCATTACTTTCGTTTTGCTTGCATTAATTTTCATCCCTTTATTTTTGGGGCATCATGCATAACGTAGTAACAAAATAGGTCTTTCTTAATAATAATAGATTACTGGTCATTTAAAACGACATTTAAAGATTTTAAAGGACTTGATAAATATATAACGCTATGACCCAAGTGGGGTGTAATAAACCCCACGGCACTTTACAGACGTCTAACTACTTTTTAAAGTAAGTATAAGAAGCATTTTAAATTAAAATGATATTTTAGAATTTACATGTTAATACCCATAGTTAAACCACTGCAGGTAGGATATGAACCTTTTGTGATAAAACCTTTTGTTTGCGGCAGGCTTCCAAATAAAAACAGGGTGGTTTAAGTAATATATAATAATCCACAATATAACAGCTATTGCAGACCATTTAGAAATCATAAAAGTTTGTTTGACCACTCTGTCAGCGTTTTACATTTATAAGTAGGATTTTTACTCCGTACCATTTCGAAAGAGAGTATATATAGTACCTAAAATATTTAATAATAAAATATTAAATTTTGAAAAAATGTCTGAATGTCTAACATAATATTTTTATAAAAATAAATGTGGGTACTTTTTATATTTTACCTACTGTTTCATTATGGTAAAGTTAATTCATGTTTTGTATCACTGATGCGTACAAGGAATTGCTTATTTGCATTTTATGATGTATTGTATTCAAGGTTTGTCCGGATGGTCATACTTAAGTCTGGTAAAAACTGAACTTATCGATATTTATGTTTTTTTTCTGCGTTAAACAATCCAGTAACTTCCAAAAAACTGTGCTTTAGCATGCATTACCAAATAAAATGTAGTAAAAAATGCACCACCAAAATATTTTTCTTGTTATAACTTTTTTTATCTACTTTAAAATGAAATATAAAAACTATCAAAAACGGCTGATATTAGTGTCGAATCCATAGTCCGATTTTAATGAAATTTTGTAAATATGTATTGATTGCTCCAACTTGGGAAATAGGATAGTTTTTATCCCGATAAATCTCTACAGAAGGGGTGAGAACGGGTTAAAATATTAAAACTATCAAAAATTGCCGATATTAGTGTCGAATTCATAGTTTTTTCGGTCACCGAGTTTGATAGTGACATTCCCAATTTTCTTATTACCCTTACGAAAAAAGCGGGAAGGGGATGAAATATATAAACTATCAAAAACGTCAGATATAAGTGTCGAATTAATAGTTTTCGTAGTAGCAGAGTAGTGTGTCAAATATAACAAACCATTAGTATTAATATCTGTAGACTATGAAAAGGCCTTCGACACCATAAACCAACAAAAAATGCTAGAAGCACTGACAGAATGCCGAATTGACCATCGATACACAAATATAATTAAACATATATATCAAAAAGCCACAGCTAGCGTTAGAATAGGAGAGAGGCAAACCCAGAAATTCCGAGTACAACGCGGTGTACGTCAAGAAGATACCATATCGCCGAAGCTGTTCACAACTCTCCTAGAATACGTATATAAAAGGGCTAATATCATCGACAAGGGAATCAATATAAATGGGGAAAAGCTCAGTCATCTAAAGTTTGCAGATGACATTGTGCTAATAGCTGATCGGCTAGATGAGGCTACGGAACTTCTGAACGAGCTTTATGTTTCATCGTTAAGAGTGGGATTGAAAATAAACATGTCAAAAACTCAAGCAATGACAAATCTTGTTACTAGTGGAAACATATACGTAGGAACAACAGCCATAGACCAGGTAAGGACATATAAATATCTGGGCCACGAGATTTACATCGGAAAAGACAATCAAACCACCGAACTTCTACGTGGTATAGGGCTGACTTGGACAGCTTTCGGCAAGTTGAGTTATGTTTTCAAATCTAATCTCCCAATATGCCTGAAGAAAAAGACCTTTAACCAATGTGTGTTACCGGTGTTGACCTACGGCGCAGAAACGCTAACCTTGACAAGGAGAACGGTGCAAAAGATCCGAGTGGCTTGAAGGGCGATGGAACGTATGATGTTGGGGGTTTCTTTGAGAGACAAGATCCCAAACCGCGAAATAAGACTAAGGTCAAGAGAATGACGGATAACAGATGGACGAGGCGGATACTGGAGCGGCGACCAAAAGACGAAGCATATCGCCCACCAACACGATGGACTGATGACATAAAGCGCTGCCATACAAATTGGATGCAAGCGGCACATGACCGATGCGAATGGAAAGTGATGAGGGAGATCTATGTTCAACAGTGGACACGAGAAGATTGAGTGATGATGATGATGATTCCCAAAGCAGGCAAGCCAACGTTTAAGCAGAACAACGTCTGCCGGGTTGTTTTTATTGAACAGCTACGTTTACAAGTAATTGCTCATTATTATGATAATTTGAATGATGAACTTTTTCGTTAATTAAGATATTAGGTAAGATACTAATTTCTTTAACAATAACATCGAACAAAAAATCTATAATTACCAGCAAATAAATTTATAAATTCGCGAAGGACAATCATTTACGTAAAAAGTGTACTACTCCATTATTCCATTTAAAAAAAAATTGGTTAATTATTTTTTTGTGCAATAAATAATACCTATCATTTTAAAGGATAAAATAATTATTTAATTAATAATTTGCAATTATTTGAATGACCTTAATTAATATTATTTATGTTTAAGCCAAAGTTATCTTATTAGAGATGTCGTTAATATGATTATTTTATTAAAGTTTTGCAATAATACTTAAAAGTTTCGTAATGTTAAAATACCAAATTTTAGACTACAAAAAGTACTGATAATCATTAGTGAAACATTACAAACACTGATGATCAGAAGAGTAAGAAATTAAGGAAACAAAACGTTGATTAAGCAAAAGTAGCACTTCAGATCTTTTTTTCTACAGAGACTGTCATTCTCATACATTTCCGTTTTTTAGTTAAGGTGGCAGTAAAAAGATTGCTAATAAAAATAAATTTACTTTTAATTTTAATCGATTTAGTCACGCCTTTTTCCCTTGGGGGTAGGCAGAAACTACTTCTTTCCACTTGAGGCGGTTCCAACAGACGTCTTTAGCTTCTTCAATTTTTATCAGCGCTTTCATACATGCCCGTCGATTGCTGTTACTCTTGACCCGACCTTTCTTCAAAACAATTTCGATCTGATTGAGATTCGTTCGCCTAAGTCGACTTTTAACACAGTAATTACACTCGTCTTATAAATCTGTTTCGTCAATCTTCTTATATGCATTCCCTCTACGTGTCCAAACTATCTAAACATTCCTACATCTATCTTTGTAACAACATCTTCTTTCACACCACATCGTTTTCTTATCTCACTATTACTCAGTTTATCTGTCAGATTAAACTCCGGCTATACTTTTCAGTCTACTCATATCCGTAGCATTAATCTTATTTTCATGCTTTTTCTGCCAAACTTTTACTACCATACATAAGAGTACGGACCAGCACTACTTCTTGTATAGACAGTCGTGCTTTTTTTAACACGTTCTGGCTGCTCATAAATTAATTCAGAACCCCATTCATTTGTTTCCCTGCTCAATATCACAGTAATACTTTCCTCTCTTTGTACCCAAGTATACAAAATAAATCGCTTGTTTCACTCTTCAATTAGCACCTCACAGTTTGTCATGCTTTCTTCATTTTAATTTTTTTTGTCTTGCTTACATTCACATTCATCACTTTGATTTTAGGGTATCATGCATAATATTACCTTTCGCCCTTCAGAGCATTTAACGATCTTATCATTCATTTTCAATCCATACTCACTATTTTTTAAATATTTTAAACAAACGCCTATGAATAAGTTAAACAGCCAAGACAAAGCCAGGCATCCCTGTCTAACACCTTTTTCGATGTTAAACCAGACCGAGTAATCTTCATTTATCCTGACACAAGCAATGTAATCCTTGTAAAGTAATTTCAGCGCTCGAATCAAACTACCGCCCACCCCATAAATAGACATGTCGGCCCAATTCATTCCTCACCACTCTGTCATAGGCCTTTTCCAAGTCTAGACCTTTTGACTTTTAGCCAGAATTTTTTAACTATTCTTCGTAATGAAGAGACCTGATCCTTGCATCCCCTTCCTCTGCCAAATCCAGCTTGTACATCCCTGGACTATAAATAGCAATAAAATGAGGCGACTGGAGCCGTTTGAGATGTGGTATTATAGGAGAATCCTGAAAGGATCATGAACTTAGACATACTTAAACATCTAAATAAAAACACTAAAATCCTATGCACCATCAAACGGAGAAAATGACCTCATTACCTCATTACATGACTTTGGTCATGTAATGAGGGGCGCGAAATATCGACTACTGCAGAACATCATGCAGGGTAAAATTGCAGGCAAACGTGGTCCAGGTAGACGCAAAACATCATGGCTGAAGAATTTACGCGATTGGTGTGGCGTAAACTCGAGCACACTCTTCAGGATGGCGGTGAACAAAATTCAAGTAGCTGTGTTGGTGACCAAAGTTCTGAGAGGACATGATACATGAAGAAGAAGAACATCCCATATCAGTTTCATTCGTCACTCTTTTAATACCTTTGCAAACAGTTTTCCGACGATGCTGGGTAAACTAATATATGTATAGTAATATTAGTAAATTAATATAAGTAAGCTAATATAACTTACGGCTATTATGAAAATTATAAATTATAAGTGATTAATTCTACACTGTAATACCACTGTTTAATGAAAATATAACGAATGTCAGTTGTATGGTTTCAACGCCATATTTCAGTTGTTTAAATAAATTTAAATTTAAAATTTTAAATGTTTTATGGAGACATAACGTCCTCTAAAAGAAGCATAATGACAATATTCAGTAACTTCCGGTTTGACCGAAGACAAACTAAACTTTTGAAATTATATGACATTCTGATATTTAAATTCTATGCACAATTAGAGCCAATGAATTGATGGTTTTAGCGTTTCGTTTGAACTGTTGCATTATTATTTGGAAAATGAGACCGACTGTATAAAGGTGAATTGAGTTCTTTCTGATTAACAACATCAGTTATGCCGACGACACAGTAATAATAGCCAATAGTTTGGAGAATTTAGAAGAGTTATGAACAAAACAGTAAGGTTAAGTGAGATTTACGGACTTTCCCTCAATATCAAAAAAATCAAGTATATGAAAATATGTAAGAACAACAACACAAATGAAATCTTAATTGTTGGAGGTCAACAGATTTAATAAGTAAAAAGGTATAATTACTTAGGAACGCTTATTTCTGAAAACAAAGACTATACCACAGAAATAAAAACCAGAATTAAGAAAGCCCGTACCAAATTTATAGAAATAAAAAAATTACTATGTAGCAGAGATTTGACTGCGATATGTTATGTACTCAGTGTGCTCTACTATGGTGCAGAATCATGGACGCTAAATGCAGATGCAATGAGAAGGCTCTTTCGAAATGTGGATACATGGAAAAATTTTAAGAATTTCGTGAGTAGATTCAATTACTAATATCGAAGTGCTGAGAAGAATCGGTAAACAAAAAGAAGTTTAACGTACAATTAAGGAGAGAAAGCAACAGTATTTCGGACACATAATGCGTGGCCTCTTACGACTAATAATGCAAGCGAAAATAGAAGGCAGAAGAAGCATAGGAAGAAGACAAAATTCATGGCTAAAAAATCTGAGAGAATGGTTTGGTTGCAGCTCCAAACAACTTTTTAAAGCAATTGCCTCAAAAGTTGCGATAGCGACCTATCCTAACCCTTAATCTATTCGAGGCCCAGGATTCCAAAACTTCGTGCAAAGTTTATCAGTTTCCTGTGAGCTAAGTTCCTGACATCGGAGGGCATTAAGAAGGCCCCTTCCAGAAACTTGAGCCTCTTGCAGAAAAGCGCTGGGCATTCGCAAAACAAATGTTCTGCAGTTTCAGCGAAGTTCTCGCAGTAGCGGCAACTATCACTCTCTGTTTTGCCCATCTTTTTCAGGTGGTACCTTAGAGGGCAGTGTCCAGTGAGGAGTCCCGTCACCAGTTTCAAGTCTTTCTTGTTCAACTCGAGAAACTATTTAGCTTTCCTTGGCGAAAGGCTTACTAAACTTTTCGCTTGTCTTTGTTCTGGCACTTTATTCCAGTGAGATTTTATTTCATCTGTTTTCCAGCGTCGAACCTTTTTTTTCATGTAGGCTTTGGAGAGTTCACAGAAGGGTTCTGGGCCGTAAGATTTTGTATTTGTCCCTTTTTTGGCAAGGCAATCTGCTTTCTCGTTGCCTTTAACTCCCTTATGACCTGGAACGCACATCACAGTAACCTGATTGTTTCCTGCCAGTTGTCTCAGGGATTGTTTACAGTCCCAAGTCAGCTTAGACTCACAAGTGTATGACTTCTGAGCTTTTAGTGCTGCTTGGCTATCTGATAAAATATAGATATCTATCCTTCGGGTATTCCTTTCGATGCGCTTCTGGGCACATATCTTTATGGCATGTAATTCTGCTTAAAAGATGGTTGGAGTGTTACCAAGTGGTTTTGAGAGCCTTAAATTCGGCCCTGTAAGCCCCCACTCCAACCCTTTCCATCCATCTTGGATTCATCAGTGTACCAAACTAAAGCATCCCTTCCTAGTTGAGGTCCGTTCTCTGTGCAAACTTGGTGGTTGTTTATGACCACTTTAAACTGCATTTCAAAGTCGTACTTAACTGGCATAATATGTGTCGGCTTAGACATGGATTCTAGGAAAATATTTTCCAAAATCTTCAAATGTCCAATACGATTTCCTGCTTTAAGATTTATTGTATGGCTCAGTCTAAAGGCACTGATTGCTGCTTCTTTTATTACACATAAGTGTAATGGTGGAAGGTTCAGCATTACCTCTAGGGCACGTGAATGTTGCCACTGTGATTTTCAGACAAGGCAGGCAAACGTGGTCCAGGTAGACGCAAAACATCAGGGCTGAAGAATTTATGCGATTGGTGTGGCGTAAACTCGAGCACACTTTTTGCAGCTTGACTTGTGCCGAAATTTGTTGTATTTTATAGTTTAGTATAGTAATAACTGGCCTCCTTATAAATACGTTAACATTTTCTCGGTTCTCCTGTACGGATGTGAGAGTTGGACTTTTGATACATCATTGGAAATATAATAGATGCCATTGAAATGTATATTTACCGTCGTCTACTAAGAATATCATGGGTCCAAATAATAACAAATATGGAAGTTCTTAATCGCATGAAAAAACAAAAAAAAACTCATGCTTACCATCAAGGAGAGAAAAACGCGCTACATAGGTCACATAATCCGAGGAGAAAAGTATGAACTTTTGCGACTGATTATAAAAGGCAAGGTACAATGCAAGAGCTCTATCAGTAGGCGCCAAAATTCTTGGCTGAAGGACACCCGAAGATGGTTTGGTTGCTTATCGGTTGGCTATTCCGCATGGTTGTATCTAGAACCACGTTAGTCATTTGGATCGACAACCTTCGAAAGGGGACGGTGTCATAAAAATAAAAAGAAGAAGAATATATAATCTCAAGCTGTGACATCACATGCACGTCACCTATACCACCAATGTCAAGCTGTGACGTCACGTGAACGTTTTCCATACCCATCTCTTCAAACTTTGGCTTAATTTTGATATTTATAAAAAAAATGTTATCCTATTATCTGCAATTCTATATAATCTTTGGTACAAAATGTCTAATCGCTAGTAAAATTTTGACGGAAAAACATTCCATAATGAGTTTATTACCGGGTGACTCACCCTGTAAAAAAAATCTAGGAAACAACAATAAATTTATTGTGTTGAATATTTAAATGTTAGAATTACTACCCTCCCTTACACCTGGGAAAAATATGGGGTGGAAAGGTTTTCAAAATAAAAATCATTGTACCTTTGAAACCTCCTAGATTGACAGGTAGATATTTTTATTGTTGCGATTGTAAAAAGTCACGTACTGAGTCGATTTTTTACGAAAGCATTTTAAGAAATAAAAACGTATTACTTTCTGCAGAAGTAGTAAATTTATCTAACAGACATGGTTGACTCGGGGGTAGATACCGACAGGGCTAATATTTTTAAAATTAAAACTTTCACATGTTTCTTGAAAATCCTTATATTTTAATCTATAATTTATGTCATTTATGTCCTTTGTTACGTGTTAAAACTGCATATTTTGTAGGAAAGAGATATTTTTTTATTTGTTTTATTACAAACTTACTGTTTTAGATTAAAATTCACCATTGAAGCTACTTACGAAGTGCATAGCCCACGTTAACGTGATATTTTGCAAAGTGCAAATTTCATTTGACATGGTAAAAGTGCAAAAGTCAAGTTAAAGTATTAAATTCACATGAACGATTATTTTTTTAAGCCTCTTACAAATTTTAAGTTTAATTTACATCTGGACCAATGCACCGTTGTTATTATATAAAAGCAAATGAACTAATGCTCGCATTATTAGTTCATGCGACCCGTCGGGTCAAATTGCCTCGTGTATTTGTGCTTAAATTATCATCCAAGTGGATGGAGCTCGATAACTAACAAGAAGAAAAACGTCATTCATATTTAAGAATTTATAAATTAATCGTTCAATGATTATATACAAGACAAACAATGCACTTTAGGCATCACTGTATTTTATGTCTTAATATTATTCTTCGTAGAGGTTTATAAATAATTGGATGCCAAAAAAATGTTCTCAACATCTACGTTTGCACGCTAAATTTGCATTAGGAACTTTTTATTGCACTTATATTATTAGGTATATTGGGATGTAAGTATAAACGTTTATTTGAAATAAAAAACATTAGTATTATTATTAAAATATAAAGTTGATCTTGCAATAGATATTCTTCGGCGTTTATATTTAAATAATCTCTTGACAAAACGTTCTACATGAATACTTTTGAAATATATCCAAAAAACTAATAACTTTTGTTTCTATCCACTTAAACTCTACATTGTTACAAATAATGTAAATAAATTATCACACATTGATTTAACTCGTTATCAATGCGGTTCCAGCAATTGAGTTACGTGATAGCTATTCCACGATGCCTGGATCATGGTTGGGCTTTTGACAGGGTATTTAAGATTCAATAAACACATGAACAACATTGGACTGGCAGGCACAAACATCTGCAGGTCCTGCCAAGAAAATGAGGAAACCTCTGTCTCGTGACAAGGCTAAGGTTTTCGATAAATGACTGACAGATTTCCTCAACTCGCCGCTAAGACCAGCCTAAGGGTCTTTTCTAACACGTCACCGCATTTTCTAAGTTCTTCACTTAGGTACTGTTGGTGTTAGGTTAGGCTAATAATAATCGGTATTAATTGAGGCGGTAAAAGTAAAAAAATTAGCCTAACCTAACCTAACGTCCTAACCTAACACCAACAGTACCTGGTGAAGAACTTTGAAAATGCGGGGAAGTATTATAAAAGACCCCCGGCCTTATCAAACCCCTGATTTAGAAGATAAATACCTAGGTAACCAGATCAAATTTGTGTTTGTATACAAAGTCTTTTAGTACGGCTTTTAATACTTACATCGAACTATTTTATGTATGTATTTAAATTATTTAAAAAATTCTCGTTAATTTTATATTAAATATAACTTATAAATAATTGGAACGTTTTATGAATTTGAATTATGCCTAGTTAATTGTTTCTTGCTACAAACCAACATTAAGTTGACAATATTTTAATGTGACAAGATCATTAACAGGCTAATTTATAAGCATTCTTGGAATTTGTTATTCAACAGAAAAGTACTAAGCTTAAAATGACAAGTCAATTAAAAAAATCACTGTAATAATTAATTTTTTAAATTAAAAATAAGGCACCCACGTTTAATGTTTTTTTTTTATTTAAATAAATAAAGGTCCGTTTTATCTATCGTATTCGTGAGTAATAACGTTGAATGTTTTAACAAAAATATCGTCAACTGCCACAGATAAATAAATTATTAAATGTTAAATTATGTAACATTTTTGCCAAGTATATATATTTTAATAAATAATAATTAATCGTCGATGCAAAAATGAGAAGTGAAACAAGAAACCGATAATTGCAATCGCCCACAAACAAACAGGCATGGCAATGTATTGCAAGTTAACACCCACAAGTTTTGTCAGCTGATTGTAAATTGCACTCACCTGGCGCGTTTTCCGATGCCGGCAATGCAGCCACATTTTTCTTCTTCTTCGCCTTTTCTTCCGCCCCCTTTTTCAAGCTGAATCTAAAACTCGCCAATCTCGAAAAAAATCCGCCGAGTTTGCCCGACGCTTTCGAATGTTTCGCATCTTTTGGCGCATGCGCGACTTCGCGATGCACACCTCGTGCTTCCATGTTATTGACTGAAGAAACTGAAACGGACTTAAAAGCACTCTTGCGTCCTGCGTCGCTTAAGCTCGGTTCGGATGGTTTTTCAAAATGGAGGGGCTGAGCAGCTGTCGCAGTTGGACTCTTGTGACCAAAGCCCGTTCCGATGTCCAAGTGCGTGTGTTTGTATTGAATGCCATCGCGGTCTATGTAGGCCTTTACCAGCGTGCCGTCCTTGTCCTTCTTTATCAGTTGACTGGCTGGAAAAAAAGAGAAGGAATGAAAACAATGAATGTGCGTTTGTTTACTATTTTGCATTGGAATGCAAGAGGCGTAGATACAAGGTGATGCTTGATAAAATAAATGTATGTCTTTCAAAGATAAACATTTCGTAGGTGACAGTGACATTTTTACGACAGTGAATTCAAAAAATTCGTAGAATTCTTGTAGTTTATTCCACGTACAAAATGGAACGAAAAATGTAATGTAGATACATCACCTCATACACAGAAAAAATCCGGGGAAATTCTAGTCTTAGCTGAAAATTTTGTTAATTTTGACAAAGTTTTTTTAAACTATAACCTATTCTGGTTTTTTTAAGAAAAATATGGAAAAACTTAAAAATAACCTTGAATAGTCAAATATACACTTTTTTTTGCAGAGGAATACTCTTAAACCTGGCATAACATTTAACAGTCAAACGTTTATCAATAAGCAACTCTATTTTTGGTCACATTTTTAAACTAATATTCCAGGGTTTTATTTTCTTAACAGATATGAGAAGTGCTCTTGACTCAGATTTTCTGAATTTTTTTCAAAAGAGTTTGATACACTTTAACACCGATATGCCAAGTGTTAAACGTTGCAGGTGACTATGTTGAAATATAAATTAGTTTCATGTGTTTGCTTCCATGTTAGGGACAGAAATTCGTGAACAATCCTCGTATAATAAACGAACTCGAAGCTGTCCGCAATGTTACAATTTCTTCTAAAACAGTCACAGAAGACGGTTAAATAAAGCTGGATTAATTATTAGGAGACCAGTCACTGAACTTAAAGAGAACAGAGTTGCCAACATCAAAATTGGTCTGTGGATAATTGGAAAAAATTTTATTCACAGATCACACTAGAGTTAGTCCGACGAGTCTGGCGAAGACCAGGAGAGAGGTTTGATCATTTCAATATCAAAGGATTTCATTCAGAGGATGCTCCGTTATGTTCTGGGGTGACGTATGCTTTGACGCTCTTACAGGATTAGTATCATTTATCCATCAGACAAACTGCTCCATTCCAAAATAACTTTAAAATTCCAAGAAAATTAATTTGAAACATGCACTACTCTTTGGTTCTTCAGTATAAACTTTTGAAAGTTAACATGTTGGCAACACTTTATACTTATTAAAACTTCATTTACCTTGTATCTTCCCTTTTTGAATAAATGTTACGTGTTCAACGTGTCTAAAAAATACACAACGCTAGGTTTTAATATTACGTATGGTTGCAGTCTACTATTTTGGTCACAATTAGTGAAATGATGCTACTTATCATCCTGTGAAGGACCAATCAAAGGACATGGAAGAGAGCAAACTCGATAAATAATTAATCTAGTAACGGGATATTGTAAAAACTGCTTGAGTATCATAAGGGAGAGATAAAAGAGGATTAAAGAAAAGGCGAAAGGTGGAGAAATGTAATGTTTTTGTTAAATTTCGATCATTATTTAGATAAACAGCTGTCTTCCGAAATAACTAACAGCTGTCTTCCGAAATAACTCCGAAAGTACAAAAAAATTAACATGGAACTAGTCTTTGTTTTCTAAATAAAAAATTGCACTTTTTGAGCTGTGGCTGTAGCATGGACATTCTGAAATCAGTCTAATAACTGGACTCTAAATCCTTTGGGAAAGCAATTCAAAATCAAATAATTTTACGACACAATGTAAGGCCTATTTCTGATTATTGTACGATTAAAAAATCTTCGCACGTTATACAAAAGTATTACTTAAATATTGTGGACAATGTTAAAATAGTGTCTGTGTAATAATCATCCGCTGTTTTACTACTAAGATGATAGACCCCGACGTATAGATGGCGGTTGTTGTTTGAAAAGAATGACACTGGTTTTTGAATGTGGGTAAGAGCATAGTCTCACACTATTTTCCAACTATATCTAAAGCCTTTGACCGCGTTTGGCACCAGGCATTGTTAAGTAAATTATCTGCCTACGGTCTCCCAACCAATGGCCAATGAGCCAATGGCTCTTTTAAATTTTTTAATTTTTAGAGACGTCTCTTTCTCATGACAATACTTACAATGGTGACACCAGTCTCATTCGACGCAGTATGACCAACCGAGTCGAATGATCTCTCCCAATGATGATTTAACGGCCGGTTCAGCCACTAGTGACATTCGACGCAAACCAATCTTTCAATTTTTAGAAAAACATTTTTTCACCCCTCTTAACCTTCAATTTTTATATAATCATAGACATCTTAACCAAATTATCTAGTTTAACACGTTAATCTTCGTATTAAAATTTACCAATACGGTATACAGATATTTTTAGGTACAAAAAAGAATTAGATAGATTGAATTTACTCTGATGTGGGTTCCAGGTCATTAGGGAGTTAAAGGCAACGAGGAAGCAGACTGCCTTGCCAAAGAAGGGGCAAATACACAATTTTCCGGCAAATAACCCTTCTGTGGACTCTCCAAAGTCCACTTAAAAAAAGATGTTCGGCGCTGGGAAACAGATGAAATGAAATCTTACTGGCATGAAGTGCCAGGACAAAGGCAAGCGAAAAGGCTTGTAAGACTTTCGCCAAGGGTAGCTGAACAGTTTATCGAGTTGGACAAGAAAGACTTAAAACTGGTGACGGGACTCCTCACTGGACACTGCCCTCTGAGGTATCACCTGAAAAATATGGGTAAAACAGAGAGTGATAGTTGCCGCTACTGCGAGAACTTCGCTGAAACTGCAGAACATTTGCTTTGCGAATGCCCAGCGCTTTTCTGCAAGAAGCACAAGATTCTGGAAGGGGCCTTCCTAAAGCCCTTCGATATTAGAAACTTAGCCCCCAGGAAACTGATAAACTTTGTACGAAATCTCGGAACCCCGGGCCTCGAATAGTTTAAGGGTTATGCACAAAAGATCTGATAGGTCGAAGTGCTTGAGAGGCAGCATAGCCTTCACGACCCCTCCTACAATCTACAATCTTGCCTAAAAGAAAGTAGTAGCGTTACATTATTTCTTAATTAGTGTCTTTAATTTCAAACTATTGAAACTACCACTAACAGCGTGTTATCAATTAAATTAAAATTTGATAAATTTTTGTAAGCATTTAACAAAATTAACAATTCCGAAGATTTTTGAAAAGTTCCGAATTCCAAACCTTGTTAAATGTTAAATGACCCGAGATTCACAATATTTTAAGTTAAATGGGGGATTTCGAAATGCGTTAGTTAAAGGAGAAATAGTAAATAGGAAATATTTTGACATTTATAACTCGGTGTTCAGAGGTATTTTGTTACGATAGAAAACAAAGTGCCCCAAATATTTTAAGAAAAGAGATAATATATCACTATTTTTTTATGACATTTTACAAAACCCAAATGCCTGCAAACCAACTATTCAATTGTACCACCCCGCAGGGCGCCAGAATGATTGATATTAATCAGCCATTTAAAACTAACCGAATGCCATCATTCTTGGTAGGTAGTGTATAGTTTCGTGAATACTTTATGTTCAAATTATGCCAATTTTTTTCGAGATTTAGTTTTTTTTGGTTAATCTGTGAACGGTTACAAAAAATTTTGAAGTGCCAAAATTACGAGGGTGCGTCATAAGTTAAGTCTGCCCGAAAATCTCAACTTAAAGCTATTGGCTCTGTTGATCTACTACCACAAAATCCCATTAGGGTTATGTAACGGTGACGAGTTGGACTGAAATGAAACGAAATTTTTAAATTATACTTCAACATTTGCATTTATTTCATATATTCATGGAAAAGTAAGTATACTTATTATTAATAAACCTACATTTATTTACTGTGCGTAGTTAATTTATCATATTTATTGCTCCCCCCTGTAACTAAAATTTCATCTTGAAATAAGCTGTATTGTTTTTACTTTCTAAATACTGTCACGTGCCTATTTTTTCCCTTCTACAGTTCCATTATAATTGGGTCTCTGATAGTTTTGTATTCCTCAGGTACTCGTAAATAGTGTCGCGTACCGTATTTGGTTGTAATTTAAATATATCATTCGTTGTAAATAGTGTTGCATACCTTGTAGTGATAGGATTCGATTGTTAATGGCTGTGGCAATTTTTGATGTGGAGCATGGACTTGCGAAGATTGTTGGTTGACGCGTGTTCCGTGTCATTTCTTGATATCCGGCCTGGGAAGGTCAGTCGTTTGGTGAGTCGTTTGTTGGCAGTCTTGGGAGTGGTGTGGTGAGAATTTTTGGGACGGTGTGATATTAGCACGTGTGCAGGACCTCTACGGTTTATCTTTCATATCTGGCTGTATTTGGGCCATCTTAATTGGATTTTGAAGAAAAACCATTTAATTTTTAACTTGACCATTTTATCTTACCTTCGTTGTTGATATTTTGGATTTTGGTGTCGAGTTAAAATAGCCGCATGCGGGATTTATTTGAGGGAAGCCATGGTTAATTAGCAGGTGCCGTTCCATAATCCAAACCGGCCACAGGAGTAGTGAATTCGTATACCCAAAGGTTACAAGTGATTTATTTTAGAATATTTAAACGACGTGATTTGTTTTTGACACCACGATTAAGTTTTGTTTTAATTTATTAATATGGTACACTGTTGAAAACTATTTATTGCATTGGATAATATGCCAAGGCTGAACTTTGATTAAAGTAATATTCTCAATAGTTCTTTGTGTCCAAGTAAAAATGTTTTCTTCATACTTATTTGTAAATATCCTACAATATTGCTATTTTGAAGGACAGCCATTGTAAAAAGAAATATTTTTAAATAAGCTCGATTGTTTTAACAGTGTAAATCTTTATGTAAATGGTAAAAACGTGAGTAAATTAGCAGCCGTATGTGAACGTTTGATTAAGTATTATTAAAAAGTTGACTCGTATACGTTTTTATGGTAACTTGATAAAGTTTGCTACTCTTACCTTTGTTTTGGTTATTTTATGGAATCGTAAACTTTGGATTTTCGATTTATTGTTAGCTGTTGATTTTGATTATATTTGTTATAAGTTTATTATTGAACTGTGTACCTTAATTTATCGTTGGCAGTTAATTTTGACTATATTTGTTATCATTTTGCTATTGAGCTGTGTACTGTGATTTATTGTAGGAGTAAAGTATCCAATATATTTTTGCTATAATTTTATTTATTTGGTTCACCATAATCTTAGTTGTTTATCGTTTGGCTCTATAAGACCTAGGGGTTTCTGGCTTGAACCGTCTAAGTCGGTGGCGCGGCTCACTTTTATTTTCTTTTTTTCTCTACCCTCTACGGCTGAGCTCGGGCATAATTTGCCAGTAGAGAGACCGCTGGCAGAGTACTCTTTAGAGAACGAAAAAGACGTGGCAATACTTAGGTTTCATAAAAAGGGGTAAAAAGGGTAAAACGTTTTATACAGCCCTAAAGTCCTCTAAAACAAGCATTATAACAGTGTTCAGTCACTTTCAGTGACTGCCACGTTTTCCAAGAAAGTGAATTCCTCAAATCATTCCATCACAATGTCCGGAAATACCCTTGAATCAAGTCCCTCCATCTCGATTTTGAGATTCACGGTGTCTAATAACTCCCGCTGGGAAGTTAATGAAATGAAAAATTCATTGTTTAAGTTCATATTGTCAATGTCAAACTGTCACTGTCAAATAATTGCAACTGACGTAACAGAACAACATTCAAAAAATAATATATGCAATGATTATAGAGGTACCTATACTCTTTGACAGGGTTGACACATTCGAAGGCGTTTTTAGCTAAACCCTCGGAAAACACAACCAAGCAGATCCTGAAATGTAATAGGAGCGACCTGCTAATTTTGACAGGACTGCTTATAGGGCATTGTCGTCTAAGATACCACCTCGGAAGGAACCAACGAACAACCTGTCGGCAGACTAACTACGCATAGATGCGAAATGGGTTTGATTGCATTGTTGCCAATATCTGCCACTATCGTAACTAAAATTTTTTAATAACGTTTCTGTGTGATCGAGGCTTACGTCCGAATATCCCGAACGCACACGAAAGCTTTTTAAAAGCTCCTTAAATACACACGAGGATATTTAAATTGGTTTAAATGTTTATCTCTCTCGCAGTAAGACTTTCTTCCTCAACTTTCGCATCTGTCTGGTACCTAATCTGTGCTCTCGGTTTTGCTGCGTGGAAGACGAAACAGTTAAACACATACTATGTTCATGCCCTTGCTTAGGAAGAATTAGGTTTAACGTATTTGGTATCACCAATTTAAAACCTACCTCAATTTCAGGAAAATATCATAACTATGCCCCACTCGCATGATATCTAACCTCTTTGACAAAAAAAGCTTAATAGGTATCATTCAAACTTAAAAATTTAATGAATTAGGGCGGAATTTTGATCACTAGACGACCAGTAGTAAATATTATTATTTGTAGTTATTAATATTTCGAAATCTAAAATGTGAAATTCAAACACTTTGTGTACCAAAAAAAAGATGTTTCTGGATAATTAAAAATATCGGATTTTTAGTCAAATATTTACGAGCATGTTGCAGGTATTTTTGGACAAAAATTCAGGCATTTCCTACACCCACGCGATAAATATATTTTTGTTTTCAAAGTTTCGTCTACAATGATACAGAATTTTTATTAGAATTCGGCTCATTCTTTTTACAAAAATTTTCGACTGGAAAAAAAACTCTTAAACCAACAGATAATCGAATGGTCGAAAAAACGAAAGATATTTATATCGCAAGAATGAATAATAGGAAAGGAATAAAATCTAATCAAATGAAAAAGAATTGATATTCTATCTGTCACAAACAGGAACGCAACAACTACAAATTTTTTGGGGAAGCAACAAAAATATAAATGATCAAATAATTATTTAAATCCATAGCCCAGGGGACTAATACTCGTAGCTTAGGATTCGGGTAACCTTTAACAAAAGATTTAAACCTCATACTAATGCACCTTGAGGTTAATAGCTGTTCAGTCTCCGCGTATTTTGCTTCACTGAATTTTAATTATTAATTCTCATACTAAATTCTCACGCGCCAATGGAATCTCTTGGTACGAAGCAAAAGAGAAGAAGAGACTGACAGACAATTTCTACGTCAAAATAACACGTGAAAATTCATTCATTCATTAGCAATTGACTATTTTTTTAAATAGTACACCCTGTATATATTGTTAGTTTTTTATAATCTATTAAATTACAAATACAGTCGTCACGATCGCATGATTTAAATCTTATTTATTTTACAGTTATTAAGGGAAATAAATTACGGGAACGTTTTAATTACCAAAATAATTAACAGGAACAAATAACTTATTATTCTTATTTAATTAGATGTTCAAATTGTCTTCCTTTTTTATTTGACTGTATCCAAGTCTATTATAAAAAGCTGATGTGGTATTACGCAATTGCTGATTTGTTTTTTGACGGGCTGTTATCAGAATTTTATTTTTCAGTTCATCCCGATTATCAGATTATGTCTTGTACACAATGTTTTTTAGATATCCCCAGAGAAAATATGCTATAGGCGATAAATCGGAAGATCCGGCTGGCCACTCAATTGTGCGCCTTCTTCCAATCCACCTGTCTTGGAAAACTTCATTTAAGTAATTTCAAACAGCAACACTAAAGTGTGGTGACGCACCATCCTGCCAAAACCAAATGTCATTAAAATTGTTACCAACTGCATTTCTTATTACAGGAACTATTTGATTTCTTACCAAATCTAAATAATTTGGTCCGTTTAAATTGCCTTCGAATGGTCCAATAACAGTGGTGCCGATAATACCTGCCCAAACATAAACTTTTAAAGACCTTTGTGTTTTATGTCCCCGCATCCATCTAGGCTTAGTATCACTCCAATATCTACAGTTGTAGCGATCAACTGTACCATTTAACATAAACATGGCTTCTTCGGAAAAGACTATCTTGCTTGTAAAATGACGATATGCATTACACTTTCAAAAAATTCCATTCTGAGGTCATAATCATCTTCAGACAATTCTTGCAATAGCTTTATTTTACAAGGATGAAGTTAATTCTTATTAATAATGTTACAGACGGTCCCACACTAACATCATATTCTAATGCAGTTTTCCAAAGGGATGTAAAAGGATTTTCTACAAAACTTTGCATAACGTCCATGGATTTTTCATGATTACTCACGGTCTTTGGTCGGCCAGTTTTACGGCGATTTTTAGTTGAACCCACTTCTTCAAAAAGTTTCAAACTGCAGTTTTGGTAATTTGGTTGCGATTTGGATACGTTTCAATAAATAAGTAAGCTACCTGATCATAAGATCTTTTACGATCACCGTAACCTCTTATCACAAAAATCATTATTCTTTTCTGTTCGCTAAACGTAATTAAATGTTAAAAGTAACTAATTACAATATGCACCCTTCACTAATGACAACGAGAAATAATTCATGACATTAAAATACAATTAATGGTGGAAAAACCTACTTTTTTGACATAATTTTTTTTTATAATTTTAGTTTAAACCACTGTAACTTTGGAACCATTAAAGGTAGAATTATGCGTGTTTGACGGTTGCAGTTGTTATTTAATAGATTATAAAAAACTAAAAATATATACAGGGTGTACTATTTAAAAAATTATGTTAACAACTAATTTTGTAGTAATAATGCCCTGTATAATTATTTTAAAACACTTTTATTTAACTTTTTTTTTTGTAATCCCAACAGAAATCCAAATGTTAGTAAGTTACGTTACTTTATGTACACACTGTATAAATAACACTACTAATAATACAATAAATAATGTGTAATTAAATTCATTGTCTTAGGCTAACCTTGTATTTATCATGAACCATTGTTAACGATGCAGTTGCTGTAACCGGTGCATTCACCAAAAATTCAAATATAATATACGAGGGCGGTTCAAATATGATCGAGACAAATACTCTTACACGTTTATTTACTATCGAAAAAATTTACAAATATTCACAGTTTTTCTACGTAATTCCCCTCACTAATTACGCATTTTGTCCACCTTTCCGGAAGTTTTTTGATGCCGGTATCGAAGAATTCCTTGGGCAACCCGGACAGCCATGTGCGCACAAACTTTTCTACCTCGTCGTCGGTGTTGAATCTTTGACCTCCGAGGGCTTCTTTCAGTGGTCCGAACATATGGTAGTCGCAGGGTGATAAATCCGGACTGTAGGGGGGTGTTCAAGTACCTTCCACCCTAATTCCGAAATTGTATCGAGCGTGAGACGCGCGGTATGAGGACGCGCGTTATCCTGGAGAAGAATCGCACTTCGTGCTGGAATGCTCCTCCGTTTCGAGCTGTTATTTTGCGATAATTAAGATGTTTGTGGATGATAGACTCTACACTACCAATACTAATGCCGAATTCAGCCGAAATATCTCAAACATTCATCCTACGGTCCTCCGATATGAGTTATTTTACGCGGCGAATGTTGTCTGGTGTGATGCTGGTTCGCGGTCGACGATCATAGGGCTGATTCTCGACAATTTCGCGGCCATCTTTGAATGCTTTGGCCCATTTAATCAAGGCACTCACTACCGAACTGATTTCGCAAACGCAGAAAAATTTCCGTGTTTTTAACGCCTTCCCACACTAAAAAACGAATGACAATACGTTGAGCAACGGCGGTCGGCACTTGACTTTCACTCATAGTCGTAGCACGCGCGTGAAACATGCGTTACCGACGGAAACTATGCCACACTCTCGGTAAGGGACACAGATTTGACATACTCAAGCCACGACTTTTAAAACATACATGCGCGCCATCTACAGCGTTTGTCTCGATCATATTTGAACCGCCCTCGTATATAATTAAAATTTTAATTCAATTATATTTGAAGGTGTACTGGTAAAATTTAAACAATCAAATGTGTTACCAATGTATTTGTTTTAAGATTCAAGGTAAAACTAAATTATTCTCCATTTGCAATGTGTATAACTAAGCAATAAAAAAGACTTTCCTTAGTTTTTTTATCAGTCTAGAATAAAGATTTGCGTCCCTGAAAAACTTCAAGCTAGGAGGTCTTGCCCAAAGGGCGGTTTGCCCTTTAGGCATTACCATTCCTATTCCACAAATGTTCGATTGGTGATAAGGACAGACTTATTCTTGTTGAATAAGTCAATAAAAACTAAAGGTGACCCACACGTTATAACGCACCCCATATCATTACCCTTTATGTAAGGGCCGCATGCAGTTTCACAGTAAATACTAATTTTTTACATTGCCCACGTAATTGCCTAACTTTTCTGTGATCATCGTGAACTCAAAGACGGAATCGAAACTCGTAGGAAAACGCAAAACTATTAAGAGTAAATAAGAAGGTTAATAATTTCACATTACCGTGAATGTTAGTAAAGAGAAATTAAGGCACCACTTAATATTTTTGGAAAAATATGGCCATTTGAAGCAATCTGTAAAATATTTCATTACATTTTGCAAAAAAATTTTACATAAAAAAATTCCGGACAAATGGCGTCTAAGTACCACAATCTTACTGTTCGATAAAGTTTAGCACGAGGATCTGATCCATAAAATGGAGAAGTTTTTGCCTCAACAATACTCGTAACTCTTAACTTCATACAGTAACTTTACACAAGTATATTAAGTAAGTATTGACTGCTATTTTTATGCAAGAACACATTATTTTCATTATCTAATAGATATCATATTTTTCCCTATTTGTCTTAGTAGTCAAAAATATTTCCAAACTTAAAAATCAACGAGAAAGTTAGTTAGTCTTTCCTTACACCCATGACCTTCAAAAACTATCCATTACCTATTTCCTTGAAATAAACATATAACTTCCTTATCTTTGTAATTAATAATTATATTTTTACAATTTTCATGCTTTTCTCACGGACTAAACATCACATTAAAACTGTTCAACGTAACAACCGATATGATTTATTGTTATCTAGCGCCGCCCATCGTGTTTACCGTTTCCTCTCCATATTTTTATTATTTCTTGTTGAATAGAGAAAATTTAACTGCAACTGGTCGACTCTTTTTGGCTGTTTTGAAAATCAGTATATTCAATGAAAAATATTTCTCATAACTCACAGATCTTAATAAAATTTTACTCGTCTAATAATACAATTTGGTAATTATTTGAAAGTGGGGTCCTCCACATATTTAAAGCAAAAACATCCTCAAATAATTTTCACAAATTAATCAATTTTACGGCGGGCTTATGAAAAAAAAAAATAAAGAAAGGATGAATGAATACATACATATAGTCACGCCTTTTTCCCGCAGGAGTAGGCAGACATCACTTCCTTTTACTTACGGTTCTTACACACACCTTTTGCTTTTTCTGATTTCATCAGTACTCTCATACATGCCCGTCGGTTGTTGGTACTCTTGACCTGGCCTTTCTTCAAAACAATGTCGATCTGATCGTGATATGTTCGCCGTGGTCGACCTCTACCGACTTACCCATTCACACTCGCCTTATAAATCTGTTTCGTCAAATTTTCTTCATCCATCCTCTCTACGTATGCAAACCATTTAAGCATTACTTTATCTATCTTAGTAACCACACCTTTTTTTACACCACAGCGTTCCCATATCTCACTATTCTTCACTTTATCCAACTGACTCACTCTGGTTATACTTCTTAGACTACTCATCTCCGCAGCATTTATCTTATTTTCATGTCCTTTTACCAAACTCAACATTCACTACCATACATAAGTGTAGGAACCAACACACCTCTATGCACAGTCAGACGTGCTTTTTTTGACACGTTCTGGCTGCTCATAAAGTTATGCAGGGCCCCATTCATGTGTTTCCCTGTCAACACTCTTCGCCGTCTTTCGTAAACTTTGAACCCAAGAATACAAACTTATTTAATTGCTCCACTATTTCTTTTTCAATTAGCACCTTGCAGTTTTTTAAGCTTTCTTCTCTTTCAAAAGCCATTACTTTCGTCTTGATTACATTTATTTCCATTCCTTTGATTTTTAGGGCATCATGCATAATATTAACCATTGCCTGCAACTCCTCTTCAGATGACGCTAATATGACTTGATCATCGGCGTAAAGAAGGCATTTGACGATCAAATCATTTATTTTCATTCCATTCGCACTCTCTTTTAAATATTTTAAAAAATCCTCTATATATAAGCCATGTCGAAGCCACACATCCCTATCTAACACTTTTTCAATGTTAAACCAGTCCGTGTAAGCACCGTTTATCTTCATACAAACAGAGGAATCCTCGTAAAGTAATTTTAGTGCTCGTATTAAACTACCGCTCACCCCATACATAGACAATGTCGACCACAATTTACTCCTCACCCTCTGTCAAAGGCCTTTTCCAAGTCTACGAAACTTTTTGGTTTTTTTGTAGTTAAAAAGTGCAAAAAGCCATTTTTGATTTTTTTTTCTTGAACTTTTAACCAAAGCGTGGTAACTAGTCTGCTGTACCGCCTTTTTAACCTTTGTTGGAGCAATGTCGGGAAACTGTATGCAAAGCTGTTGATTAATAGAGTGACGAATGAAACTGAGAAGATGATATGGGATGAGCAAGCAGGATTTAGAAGAGAGGAAAGGAATTGTATGGATCAGGTCTTTTCGTTACAAGGTATAGTCGAAAAATTCTTGGCTAGAAGTCAAAAGGTCTATTGCCCTTTTATAGACTTGGAAAAGCACTATGACAGAGTGGTGAGGAGTGAATTGTGGTCGACATTGTCTATGTATGGGGTAGTTTAATACGAGCACTAAAATCACTTTACGAGGATTCCACTGCTTGTGTCAGGATAAACGGTGCTTACACGGACTGGTTAACATCGAAAAAGGTATGAGACAGGAATGTGTGGCTTTGTCATGGCTGTTTAACTTATACATGGATTGTTTAAAATATTTGAAAGAGAGTGCGTAAGTTATGCATGATGCCCTGGAAATCAAGGAGTTGAAAATAAATGTAAACAAAACGAAAGTAATCGTTTTTAAAAAAAAGAAAGCATGACAAACTGTAAAGTTCTGATTAAGGGAGAAAGAGTGGAATAAGTAAATGAGTTTGTGCACTTGGGTTCAAAGATTACGAGAGATGAAAAGTATGAAAGTGATATTGAGCGAAGGGTGTTGGCAGGAAAACAAATGAATGGGGCACTGTATAGCTTTATGAACAGCCAGAAAGTGTCAAAAATGGGCACGTCTGGCTGTGCATAGAGTGTTGGTTACTACACTTATGTACGGTAGTGAATGTTGGATTTGGCAGAAGAAGCATGAAAATAGGATTAATGCTGCGGAGATAATTAGTCTGAGAAGTATAGCCGGAGTGACTCGGTAGGATAAAGTAAAGAATAGTGAGATAAGAGAACTTCGTGGTGTATAAGAAGATGTAGTTACAAAAATATAAAATGGAATGCTTAGATGGTTAAGACACGTAGAAAGGATGGATGAAGGAAGATTGACGAAACAAATTTATAACGCGAGTGTGAATGGACAAATCGCTAGAGGTCGACCTCGGCGAACATATCTCGATCATACGAACATTGTATTAAAGAAAGGCCAGGTCAAGGGTACCAACATCCGACGAGCATGTATGAGAGCACTGATGAAAGTAGAGGAAGCAAAAGATGTGTGTAAGAACCTTAGCAAGTGGAAAGAAGTGGTCTCTGCCTACCCCTACGGGAAAAGGCGTGACTATATGTATGTATGTATGAGAGAGAAATTAATATATTTCAATAAAATAATTTGTCTTATTTAAAATATATTTTATAATTTATCTTTTAAAAGTAAATGGAACCAAATTTTTTTAAACATTGCTAGGAAAGATTAAATTAATATATTTCAATAAAATAATTTGTCTTATTTAAAATATATTTTATAATTTATCTTTTAAAAGTAAATGGAACAAAATTTTGTTAAACATTGCTAGGAAAGATTAAATTTTGCCTCTGGTATCGTTTAAATGCTGAATAAGGTCTTCTAAAAAAGTCCCATACAGTTGTCGGCGAAATAAAACAATCTAAATCCGGAAGTCGCTTATTTCATGTCACCGATTTTGTATTTAATCTATCGTGAACATATGTAAAAGTACTTTTTAAATAGTTGTTTTTTTACAAATTACTTCCGCTAGATCGACGGACATAAAATAGTAAACAACATTATAGTCGGAAAGTTGGAAATTCCCTTAGTTATCTCGACAAACTTTATGTGTTAAAATTAGGTAAACTATCGTTCGTCTATTTTAAATTTATCTCTCTATCTATACCATTACGGCCGAATTGTTTCAGTTCCCGGTATAAAGAGCGTTAACACACTTTGTTGAACATTTCCTGAAGTTTATTGTTATTTTATTCCCATTGTGTTATAAAATACCAGTAAAGACAATAATATCTCAAGATGAGAAACAACTGTAATATCTAATAACTTTAAATACTTACAATGCTTTAAAACCCGGAAAAAGTAGAACAAAAAAAATTAAAAAAAGGTAAAAAACAAAGTACAGTGCAACAGAAGTAGCTTGGCGGGCGACTAGCCTCTTAGATAACAAATATTCGGCTGAATATACTTCACATTCGTAAACTTCCTCCTCCGATTGTACTTGAGACTCACGATTACTGAAAATTATGTCATCGCCGATCGGATCGTTACTCGAATGTTTTCGTTGTGCGCAGATTTGTGTGTTATTCGCCCGCCAAGCTACTTCTGTTGCACTTTTTTGTAAAAAGATGCTTTCTATTACGTTTCAAGGATAGTGAAAGTTAAAAATTCCTTTGACGCTGACCATATTCCTCCCATTGCTATTGCTCCAAGCAGTTTTTTGTGTAGGGAAGTCAAAATTCGGCAAAAGTACGAAATAAATAAGAGACTAAGCCTTAGAGTGCACACACGGCGCTCTTCATAAAGCCCCGTTCACATCTGAGCAAAAGCACCGAATGTGCACTTTGCGCCGCATGAGCATTCAGATAAGGACGGGATGCACGAATGCGCTGAGCACGCTCAGTCTGGACGGGTTTTTTGTTGCACTGAGCACGTTGCGTCGAACGGCCCCGTACAAAATGGATTTTTCACATGAGATGTGCTTGCAATTATTTGAAGAGCTTTAAAATTCTTTGGAATGTGAGGCACGAAATGTATTTTAATAAAATTAAGAAAGATGATGCATGGAGAGAAATGGCGGATACATTTAACCGGAATGTGAGTGAAGTTATAAAAAAATAGATAGTCCAAAAGGATCTTACCGGCGAGTAAAAGCAAAAATCAAGAAAAATGTTGGAACAAATGGAAAAGGGAACTTGAATTTTTTAATAATTAAACTTGCTATTAATTACGTTTAATATGTCATAGGTAGGGTTTACAATACCGGGATTCCGGGATCCCGAATACCGGAATCACAGACGATTTTTGTCCGATATTAAAAACCTGTATTTATGTAAAAATTTTGTATTTTTGTATTTTGGTATAACAATAGTTGATAAAAATTGAATTTATGGGCAACATAAATCTAATTTAATATTTAATATTAATTTTTTTTTTTAACATAAACAAACAATTTCATTGTATTAAAATCTATATCAGGCACATTTATTACACACACTGATCCGAGCCGAGTATGGCACCATCGTCGAGAAGCGGCGGTGTCGGCAATATAAAGCGATTGATTATGTTTTACGTCTACTACCCAATGAATAGGTCTCGTTTATACAAATACATGAAGTGTGTAACACAAAAATTATTAAATAGTTTAATTTTGCAAATCAGCTTTAGTGTTTACATACAAAAATACATAAAGTCACGCCTTTTTTCCATAGGGGTAGGCAGAGACCACTTCCTTCCACTTCCACTAGTTCTTACACACATCTTTTGCTTCCTCTACTTTCATCAGTGCTCTCATACATGCTCGTCGGTTGTTGGTACTCTTGACCTGGCCTTTCTTCAAAACAATGTTGATCTGATCGAGATATGTTCTTCGAGATCGACTTCTACCGACTTGTTTCGTCAATATTCCTCCATCCATACTTTTTACGTGTCCAAACCATCTAAGCATTCCTTTATCTATCTTTGTAAACACATCTTCTTTTACACCACAGCGTTCTCTTATCTCACTATTCTTTACTTTATCCAACCGAGTCACTTCGGCTATACTTCTCAGACTACTCATCTTCGCAGCATTAATCCTATTTTCATGCTTCTTCTGCCAAACCCAACATTTACTACCATACATAAGTAAATTTTCGTAAATTTCTTCCTCCGATTGTACTTGAGACTCACGATTACTGAAAATTTCGTCGCCATAGGGCGGAAGTCTCAACACAGTTTTATTTAGTTTTTTTTTGCCATTTCTTCCACAGCATATTTTTCAATTTTTTTTGTTATTTGACAATAGTCAGAAGTTCTACCTTAAGTAAGCCATTATCAAACATGTTTTTTTACTGTAGCCAATAATGTATCTCCAATTTTCTAGAAACAGTGGTAAGAGTTTTTTCTAATTTTTTGTATGATAAGGTGCATTATCTAATACACTAGTTGTCTTCTAATTTGGGCAAGGTATTGGTAAGCCAATTTTCATAAATTTTACAGGTGGGGGACTAAAATTAACAACCCCAGATTCATCCACCGTGTCAGTTGAAGACCTATTTTTTGTTCAAATCCAACAAAACAGAATTAGAAATAGGAAAATACTCAACTACTTAGTATAAATTTTCACAAAAATTAACACGCACGACACGATCTCTTCTTTATGTTCAAACGTGCTTATGTTAAGCGAAACAAAATTATCTTGCGTGTTAATACATACATACATACATAAAGTCACGCCTTTTTTCCATAGGGGTAGGCAGTGACCACTTCCTTCCACTTGCTACGGTTCGTACACACATCTTTTGCTTCCTCTACTTTCATCAGTGCTCTCAAACATGCTCTTCGGTTGTTGGTACTCTTGACCTGGCTTTTCTTCAAAGCAATGTTGATCTGATCGAGATATGTTCTCCGAGGTCGACCTCTACCGATTTGCCCATTCACACTCGCCTTATAAATTTGTTTCGTCAATCTTCCTTCATCCATCCTTTCTACGTGTCCAAACCATCTAAGCATTCCTTTATCTATCTTTGTGACCACATCTTCTTTTACACCACAGCGTTTTCTTATCTCACTATTCTTAACTTTATCCAACCGAGTCACTCCGGCTATACTTCTCAGACTACTCATCTCCGCAGCATTAATCCTATTTTCATGCTTCTTCTGCCAAACCCAACATTCACTACCATACATAAGTGTAGGAACCAACACACCTCTATGCACCGCCAGACGTGCCTTTTTTGGCACTTTCTGGCTATTCATAAAGCTATGCAGTGCCCCATTCATTTGTTTTCCTGCCAACACCCTTCGCTCAATGTCACTGTCATACTTTCCATCTCTCGTAAATTTTGAACTCAAGTACACAAATTCGTTTACTTGTTCTACTCTTTCTTCCTCCCTTTACAAGTAAAAATTATATGCTATACCCTCTGAAAGATGAATACATTTACGGAGCACCGAAAAGGACAGGACGAAACTTCAGTTTGGAATCATTTTTTGATTGAAAAAAAACGGACAGGTTGCTAAATGTAAAAAGTGCGCGAAAGAAATAAATTGTACAGGAGGATGGCCTTCATACTCACTTAAAAACGATACAAGGACTAAATCTTAAAAAGAAATGTGAATCCCCCCCATGATGTCGAATCAATTCGGTCCTCGCTTGATGATGAGACGATTGATTGTTTATGTTTTTTAAGAGCATACTTTAATAAACAAAACGCAAGTTATTAATATTATTTCATAAATACTTTAAATTTAGTTATATTTTTTGCTTCTTTAATTATATAATACCATACGAGCCTATTATATGTAAAATGTAACAGAATTTAATATGTACTTTTTTTTACTTGCACGTTTTTTTGTATCTATCTACTACTCATTTCATATTTATTGGATTTCATATATTATTTGTTAACAAGTCAATATAACAACTGAGGTACATGGTACCATTAGATATGACATGCACAATCAAGGGCTGGCCAGCAGCCCTAAGAGGAGGAAATCAGCCTCCATATCCTCGGCCAATGACCGGCGTACGCCAGACTAAGGCTGCCTTTGCTGGGTTTAGCTTTACTTGAGCCCGAACAACTTGAGCAGGGGAGACACAATGATGGACATTGTACCGTTTTTTTTTTTTTTTTTTTTTTTTTTATGTTCTGGTTCCCACGAAAAGGGATATCCTGTAATGTTCAGAGAACATCGTGGGAACCAAGGAAAAGAAGATAGGAGTTGGTGTTCTTCTTAAATTTCTGGAGGTTGTATGCCTCGGGGAACACCTCCCTAGGCAATGAGTTCCAAAGTCTCGCAATTCGTTGGATGAATGAGTCTTTGGAAAGTGATGTTCAACAGGTCTCCAAAGTGACCACGAAGGGGTGTGAAGACTGAACTTGACGGGTTAATCTCGAAGAGACTGCCAATGGAGGAACGATTGTTGATATTTCAGAAGAGCATCGCCCATGAAAATATCTATAAAATAGAGACAAATCGCCAACTTTTCTACGGTGTTCCAGACAAGTGAGCGAGTTTGTAAGCGAGGCATCACCGACGAGACGAATTGCCCTTTTTTGGACAGAATCCAGTAGCTTCAGGATATGTTTAGGTGCTGCACTCCAAATATGGGAACAGTACTCCAGTACAGGTCGGATCTGCGCCTTATAGATCATAAGCAGCTGACTGGAGGTGAAATAGCTCTTGGCACGAAACAAAAAACCAAGTTTTTGGGATGCACTTTTGGCAATAGACCTCACGTGATTTTCTCAGGAAAGGTTATTGCTGATAGTAATACCAAGCATCGATATGGATGACTTCAGTGGTATGGTTACTCCTGACAAAGTTATGTTAGGCACAGTGAGATCGGCTTTTCTAGAGAAAAGACATGCTTGTGTTGTGTTTGCATTGAATTCTACCAAGTTATTGGATCCCCATTCGAGAATTGTTGCCAAGTCCATATTTATATCGTTAACATTTCTTCCTCGTTCATTTTTGGTTTCACGGGCTGATATAGGGGCCCTGGAAGAGAAAGCGGTATGGAGGGTACTATCATCGGCAAAGCTGTGTACGGGACATGAAGTTGCTTTCAATAGGTCGTTGGTGGGATTCAGAAGAAACCGCCTCTTAGATTATTATTATTATTAAGCCTTAGAGTGTCAACGAAATAACTACACTTTTGCAGTGAAAATCAACAACCATATTTATGCCGAGAGACAAATTATCAGCATTTAAAAGAAAATTGAATTTCTGGATTACCTACGTAGCAAAAAGAACAACAATATATATTTTCCACTTTTATACAACTTTCTACATGAAAACGCGTTGGAATTACCAAATAAATTACTGAACACTTGCTAAATCTCCTGGATAGTGATATTGTTAATGGGTACAAAATCCATTTATTATCAGAAGTCAACCTGCGATGCTAACCGTCATGGATTCATAGATCTTTAGAGTTCATCCATATTATAACTCACATTTAAGTCTGCGTCTCAGGACGATATTTGGGTTGGTGTATGAGAGTGAATACCTTGAATTAGCCAAAAAGGCTATTATAACTTTGTCACAACTACAGTTCACAGAAGCAAACAAAAGCCGTGGAAAATATGCCAACTATTTTCAATGTTATCGTAAACGACCAATCGCGATGCAAGGTTTAAAAATTTAAAGGTTGGCGCGTATAATCGAAATATTACAATCGAATGATTTTATGAATAATACAATAATGAGTGCTGACAGCTGTTATTTAAAACATTTGTTGTTAGCTTGCTGGTGTTTTAATTTATTTCAATTTATTTAACTTAATTAATACAATTCACCTAGATCTAATATTCCTTTTTTACAAAATTATTGAAATTTTAAAAACAAAACTAACCTTACTAATTGGGTTAACAGTTGGCACTTAATGTTATCGATAGTCGGTTTTTGATATGAAATGAAATATATCGATACCAAAAATACAACAACAGCGACATGAACACGCCCACCAGTGCTTTTGTTTGCTTCTGCTAACTGTATCATTGTGAAACTCCCCACTCACAAGATATCTAACCTAACCTATACAACTGGTATCATAAGCCATCAATCCATCCGGAGTGGGAGTTCAACAGGTCTGGTGGTGGATAGAGTCATCGTGGCAGTGGGGACAGCTGGTTTCACGGGTGGAAATTAATAGTAACGTACTTGTGTCGTTACAAGTTCATAAGATTTTGATCCACAGTTCTATCCATCGGACAGTTATTTGAGGAGTCTCAAGAGGCTAGACATAAAATCTACAGGTATATAAGGAAACATCATACCCTGAGAAGATCCAGAACAGCAGTAAATGAAGATTTATTGCACATGCTCTTGATTGCTCTTGATTTGTATTTGTTTGTTTTATAATATTATAATTGATTAGAGTTTATTATTGCAATACCATAAATAAACCATTTATAGGTAGCAAAAGTTGATCAAAGAGTTTACTAAAATTAAGCTCATACTTAAACACAATTACCAAAAATTATTAAACACTTTTTGCTATTTTACATTTGTTTTAATTAAGGTATAATTTTAGGTACCGTTGGTCTGGTTTATTTTTGATTTATCAGAAACAGTTCAAAGTAAATTTAAGAAGCACTAACAACAAGTAAAGGAAGTGTTGGCAATTTAACTTTGATGACGATATGTTGGCATTGTGCCAACATTTTTTTTCAACATCTGTTCCGTAGTTGGTGCCAAAGTTGAAAATGTCAAGAATGGCATGTTTAAGAGAAGGAAGTAGGAATGCACAAAGCAAAAAAGAACGTGATAGTCTATAAAAAATTACGAGGTAAATCTTGTTTAGTTCAAAATAATTATTAATTATTAAAACGAGGATTCGCAGTTCCTTTTGTTATTATACAAAAAGCATGACGCTGGAGAGTAGTATTCATACAATGTTGTTTACTAAATAAGAATCTCTTTTATTTCCAAACCAGCCGCTCTAAATAACTTTTGATTTTGCGTAAATGTACGAAAAACAAAAAACACGTCGAATTTTAAATCAAGGTTTAAAAATTTTATTCTGCTTTTTCCAAGTGGCACCCCTTTAACATCAACCCACCCCTTCTTTAAAATTTCAAATAGCAACCCCTACCTTGTAATACATCAAATGGAAATCAGCCATATAAACAACAAACGATTTATTTTGCAGATAACATTAAACATAGCGAAATTATAACAGAAACTAAAATAAAGTTAATTACAAACAGCTCCTTAAATGTATTTACAGTAACTGTTCAAAGTGTGCTCCGTTATAGTAGGCAATAATATAACTTATTTTCAAATTTTTCTCGAACTATATGCAAAGTTTCGCTAGTAGTTCGTCTAGATCATTCAGTTATTCCAAACGTTAGTTCTTCAATGTTTTCGGGAGAAGTTTTGTAAACTAATCTTTTTAAATAGCTCCACAGAAAAAAGTCAAGTGGTGTTAGATTTGAAGATCTTGCCAGACATTCTATGAAACCTTTTCTGCCAATCCAATGTTTTGAAAATCGTTCGTCTAGCCATTGTCTTTCAGCTAGTGCGTAATATGGTGTAGCTCCATTCTGTTGAAGGCATATATTCTGTTCATCTAGTATCATATTTCCCTCTTTATCAACTTGTCCTTCTAGTGACTGAGTAATAAGTGGATCAATTTCATTTTCCAATAACTGTAGGTCCAATTATCCCATTTCCTAGAATACCAGCCCATATATTGATCTTTGCTGAAAACTGAGTATTATCCTGTTGAAACACGAGAGGATTTTCGTCATCCCAGTATATACCTACAATTATGTTTTTTACAAAGCCATTTAACTTGCAAAGAACAGGTGTTAGTTCGGGGGCACATTTCTTGAGAACAATCGGCGGGATTCCGTCAGATCCACAGGCTTTGTCGGTTTTGCTGAATCTCAACACCGACAAAGCCTGTGGATCTGACGGAATCCCGCCGATTGTTCTCAAGAAATGTGCCCCCGAACTAACACCTGTTCTTTGCAAGTTGTTCAACCACTCTTACAATTTGGGAGTATTTCCGTCCAATTGGAAAATTGCAAGAGTACAGCCAGTCCCTAAAAAAGGCAAAAAGACCCTACCTAGCAACTACAGACCTATCGCACTGCTATCTATTATTTCAAAGGTCATGGAAAAAGCCATTAACATCGAGCTCATGAAACATCTGGAAGACTCAGGAATTATCAATGATAGGCAATATGGCTTCCGCCATCAGAGATCAACTGGTGACCTGCTCGCAGACGTCTCACATATATGGCAGCTATCTATTGAAAAGTATGGAGAAACTTTAGCTGTGGCATTAGATATCTCCAAGGCGTTCGATCGAGTTTGGCACCAGGGACTCCTCGCCAAGCTTCCATCTTATGGCTTGCCTCCTCAGCTGTGTTCTCTGCTTGCTAGTTTTCTCTCAAACAGGTCTCTCCATGTAGTGGTCGATGGAGTTTCATCTGACACTCTACTCATAAATGCTGGTGTTCCGCAAGGATCCATTCTAGCACCAACACTATTTTTACTTCACATCAACGACCTATTGAAAGCAACTTCATGTCCCGTACACAGCTTTGCCGATGATAGTACCCTCCATACCGCTTTCTCTTCCAGGGCCTATATCAGCCCGTGAAACCAAAAATGAACGAGGAAGAAATGTTAACAATATAAATATGGACTTGGCAACAATTCTCGAATGGGGATCCAATAACTTGGTAGAATTCAATGCAAACACAACACAAGCATGTCTTTTCTCTAGAAAAGCTGATCTCACTGTGCCTAACATAACTTTGTCAGGAGTAACCATACCACTGAAGTCATCCATATCGATGCTTGGTATTACTATCAGCAATAACCTTTCCTGGGAAAATCACGTGAGGTCCATTGCCAAAAGTGCATCCCAAAAACTTGGTTTTTTGTTTGGTGCCAAGAGCTATTTCACCTCCAGTCAGCTGCTTATGATCTATAAGGCACAGATCCGACCTGTACTGGAATACTGTTCCCATATTTGGAGTGCGGCACCTAAACATATCCTGAAGCTATTGGATTCTGTCCAAAAAAGGGCAATTCGTCTCGTCGGTGATGCCTCGCTTACAAACTCGCTCACTTGTCTGGAACACCGTAGAAAAGTTGGCGATTTGTCTCTATTTTATAGATATTTTTATGGGCGATGCTCTTCTGAAATATCAACAATCGTTCCCCATTTGGCAGTCTCTTCGAGATTAACCCGTCAAGTTCAGTCTTCACACCCCTTAGTGGTAACTTTGGAGACCTGCAGAACATCACTTTCCAAAGACTCATTCATCCAACGAATTGCGAGGCTTTGGAACTCATTGCCTAGGGAGGTGTTCCCCGAAGCATACAACCTCCAGAAATTTAAGAAGAACACCAACTCCTACCTTCTTTCCCTTGGTTCCCACGATGTTCTCTGAACATTACAGGATATCCCTTTTCGTGGGAACCAGAACATATAAAAAAAAAAAGTAAAACGTTGATTCACCACCGAAACAAATATTTTTAACCAAATTTTCGTCTTCTTTTTTTTTACATTTTTTAGACATTCTACGGTTATAGTCATCTTCACTGAGCTGATAATGATTTTTTATTTCATTAGGAAAAAACTTATTCAATTTAAACATTTTGTGTATAGAATCATCAGAAATATTTGTAAGTTTCGACACTTTTGGAATGGAATAGGAAGGATCTATGGCAAAATAATCAGATACTTCAATTTGTGCAGCTTCGACAAGAACTCTGGGTTTATAATTTTTTTATTACAAACGGATCCAGTTTTTCCAAATTTCCGTACTAACTCTATAATGGTCTGGTGGCCTATATTTCTATCAGAATGTCTTTCATTAAAAACTCGAGCTATTTCTCGAGCTCACTCTATGATGGTGTGGTGACATATATTTCTATCAGAATGCCTTTCACTAAAAACTCGAGCTGTTTCTTCAGCTCACTTGTTTTGATGACCGTAAATAAATATTATTTTTATTCGTTTCTGCAGAGAATACATTTTAAAATAACTCAAGATGCTACAGCTACAAATAATGGCTTAGTTAACGTCATAAATAACTAACTAAATATACTATTAATATTGTTTCTAACTTAATTAATCCCGAATTAGACATCTACCTGTCCAATAGTGGCATAGGTCGTTTTTGTAATGGTCTCATGTTATTTCACAAAATTTGTAGTCATCAGCAAAATAAATTGTTGTTTATATGGCTGATTTTTATTTTTCTGTTCAAAGTGTGCTTCGTTATTTTGTAGGTTATTATATGACCCATCCAATCGCCCTGCTTCTAACGACTGAAAATGGATCCCTTTCACAAATTTCTTTATTTTTTGGAACAAGAAAAAGTCACAGGAAGCAAAATAAGGTGAATTTGAGGATAGGGATTTGTTTTTCAGTCAAAAACTGCTTCACGGAGAAAACATTGCTGAGGGGTAAATTGTCCTGATGAAGAAACCAAGATTTTTCCTGCCACAAACCAGGTCTACTTCGCCTCACACTTTCTCGCAATTTTCCTAAAACTTCCAAGCAGTAGGTTTGATTAACATTCTGTTACTTAAGCACCCATTCGAAGTAAATTATAACCCTCACGTCTAAAAAAATAAAAAAACATTGTCTTTATTTTAGATTTGCCTATTATTTTGGCCTATAATGGTAATTTCTGGATCATGCTCGGGTAGGTATCATGTGAGAGGGACGTTGTAAGGTCGTCCCTCCACTGCGACCCAGTTCACTGCACAGTTCAGTTCTTCTCGCGAAGTTAAGTTTGTATGGGGTGAACATTTTTTGAAATCGGTATGTTCTGAGTGGTATAACGAAATATGTTGAACCTTATTCTTTCTAAGCAGGAGCATTAACATAGTATGTGTTCCGCAGTTTCATCTTCCACGCAGCAAAACCGGCAGTCGCTTTGTTGGTTCAGGCCTATCCTACCGAGGTGGTATCTTAGACGAGAGAATATCCTGTAAAATGGTCATTCCTACTCCATTCCAGGATCTGTTTGGTTGTGTTTCTCGGGTTTAGGAAAAAACGCCTTCGAATGTGTGTGGTATATTAGACCAGTGCGTGAGTCTTTTTCTCTTTGCCCAGTCCAAAATGATGGTTTTAGAAGCACTTTAAAGACTGGTTCTGGTCCAGTGAACGCAGACTTGGCTTTCTGCTTTGCGAGGATGTCGACTTTTTCGTTGCCCTCCACCCCCTGGTGCCCAGGTACCCACAGCAAAGTTACTTTGTTGTTCGCACTCCAGGGATTCGATGCAATTCCATACAAGTTTAGAATTTATCTTGTTGGAGCTCAGTGCTTTTAAAGCAGCCTGGCTGTTGATGTTATACTAATGTTTTTGTTCTCTAGATGTCTATTAGTCAGCTGTCTTGCACTTCGATAGCGAAGACTTCAGCCTAAAAAATTGTAGCATACCTACCAAGACTAGTATATATTTCAGTCTTTGGTTTCCTGCTGAAAACACCGGCACCAACTCCACTTGTGGTTTTTGAGCAATCTGTGTACATTACATATTCAGTCTCTGGGAAGTGGATGCTCCACTTATCCATTCATCTCTCCTTTCGGAAAGAGGACTTTTTTACGTGAATTTTTGTGGGTAGCTTGTCAGGAACCATCTCGAGAATTTGATGGTTATCGATATTCATGGCACTAAAAAATGCAGTCTCATTACTATTTGTCCAAAGAAGTATATATTAGATTTTATTATTTTTTGAATTTTCTTTTTATTTTGTTTCTAAATTAATTTCCACTTGATTTTTAGCACTGCGATTTTTCAGTCGAAAAAAAATCATTGTTTCAGTTCAAAACTTGCAAATAAAACATCGTGCAACTAGAAATGGCAAGTAAAAACTTAGCAAAGGCATTGTTTAGAAATGAAATTCTATAAATATATATGACGCTTAACGTGTTTGGAACGAAGACCGTTAATTCCTACTTACTTTTTTAAGTAAACTATAAATTAAGAACGCTTTTCGATTTAATGATTTGGTTTTCATTTTATTTCAACAATGCTGTCAAAATATTTTGTAATATAAGTAACATTTGTTATAGATAAATAAATTTAAAAGCGGTAAATCAAATGTTTACATTTTGCATATACAGGGTGTATCATTACTAATTGGAAATATTTCAATTATAGAATCCTAAACTCAAAATATGACGATTCAACCCAAATCACCTAAATAAAATGTGTCTCCTGTCTCCTTGAAAATTAAAAAATTATTTGTGCCCGGTACTTTAAAACTATTCCAAGTATTATTGCCATATTTGGTGGGGATTGAAAGTACTTTACACCCTACTGAATTAAGTTAAATGAACGTTTCCGACTACTACCAGAGGCGTACGACAGGGGCAAGCGACTGGTTGATCCTTCCCAAATTCTACGCAACTGGCGGAATTGCAATTTTATCACAATTTCTTGATTTTCCAATACTTTCTACGTAAATATTGTACTTTCGCTCCATGGCGATAAAGTTATTATATTTCGAGATATTTCGGGTTAAACATGAAGCTGCACAATTATTTTGATTTCAATGTGTATTAATTATGTCGGTGTTTTGGGTCATTTAATTGCATTTATTACGCGAATGAAACTTCATACTTTATTAACAAAAAAACAAATTTTATCTATCGAAATTTTTTCAACGATTAGATGCATCCCACGATTGAGGGAGAAAAAATGGAACAAGTAAATGAATTTGTGTATTTGGGTTCAAAGTTTACGAGAGATGGAAAGTACCATAGTGACATTGAGTGAAGGGTGTTGGCAGGAAAACAAATGAATGGGGCACTGCATAGCTTTGTGAACAGCAGAATAAGCATGAAAATAGGATTAATGCTGCAAAGATGAGTAGTCTGAGAAAAAGTACAGACGGAGTGACTCGGTTGGATAAAGTAAAAAATACGAGGGCAGTTTGACTTTTTGAATTTCCCGTGCAGTTACTCCAAATACAACAGTGCTGCCGTCAACTATAATCTATCAGTGGGCAACTTTTTAATTTTGAGCAAGCTACGTCGTGCAGTTAGTGTTTGATAGCCGTTCAAAGCAGACAACCTCGCGAATTTTTACGAAAATGGAAAAAAGTGAATTTCGTGTGCAGATTAAGCATTACTTTTTATGTAAAAAATCAATCACTGAAACTAAGGAAAGACTTGATAAATACTACGGGAACTCGACACCATCAATTTCAATGGTTAAGAAGTGGTTTACAGAGTTCCGTTGTGGTCGTACCAGCACTAGTGACGCCGAACGTCCGGGTCGCCCAAAAGAAGTGATCACGCCGGAAATCGTCGATAAAATCCATGAAATGATATTGGATGATCGGAGAATGAAAGTGCGTGAGTTGGCTCATGCTGTAGGTGTATCTCAACTGAATGGGTACATCATATTTTACACGAATATTTGGACATGAAAAAACTCTCTGCGAGATGGGTGCCGCGATTGCTCACACTCGATGCTCACAGTCGACCATAAGCGCAATCGTGTGACCACTTCAAAAGAGTGTTTAGCGATGTTCAGCCGTAATCCGGACGAATTTTTGCGCCATTTTGTTACTGTGGATGAAACATGGATCCATCACAAACCGCCAGAGACCAAGGAACAATCGAAACAGTGGGTTGCTCGGGGTGAACGTGGACCAAAGAAGGCGAAACAGAGTCTGTCAGCCAACAAGGTCATTGCTACAGTTTTTTGGGATGTGCGCGGTGTCATTCACATCGATTACCTCAAGAAAGGTAAAACGATCACCGGCGAATATTATTCAAAGCTTTTGAACAGTTTTGACGTTGATTTGAAGCAAAAACGGCCGCATTTGGCTAAGAAGAAGAAAGTGATGTTCCATCATGACAATGCACGTGTGCACACTTGTCTAGTCACGATGGCCAAAATCCACGAATTGGGATACGAACTGCTACCCCATACAGCATATTCTCCAGATTTAACCCCCTGCGACTATTTTCTGTTTCCAAACCTAAAAAAATGGCTGGGCGGTAAGAGATTTGAGTCGAATGAAGAAGTCATTACCGAAACAAACGCGTATTTTGAGAGCTTTGAAAAAACCTAATGTTTGGAGGGAATAAAAAAATTAGAAAAACGCTGGACTAAATGCGTCGAGCTAAAAGGTGATTATGTATAAAAATAAAATGTTTATTTGCGGAAAAAATTTGTTTTATTCAAAAAGTCACTGACTTATCAAACCGCCCTCGTAGTGAGATAAGAGAACGCTGTGATGTAAAAGAAGATGTGGTTACAAAGATAGATAAAGGAATGCTTAGATGGTTTGAACACGCAGAAAAGATGGATGAAGGAAGATTGACAATACAAATTTATAAGGCGAGTCTGAATGGACGGAAGTCGGTAGAGGTCGACCTCGGCCAAAAAAATCTCGATCAGATCAACATTGTTTTAAAGAAAGGCCAGCTGTCAAGAGTACCAACGACCGACGAGCATGTATGAGAGCACTGATGAAAATAAAGGAAGCAAAATATGTGTGTAAGAACCGTAGCGGAAGTTGAAGGAAGTGGTCTCTACCTACCACTACAGGAAAAAGGCGTGACTATATGTATGTATGTATGTATGTATGTAGTATAAATAATTAATAACGTACCTCGTCTTTTAAATTTAGCAACGTCGGGTTGACTCTTACTCAAATCCTGTCGTAATTTTTTCAAATTGTCAATGAATTCCCTTTTGCAATTATCATCCGAAAGGTCAGGTTGCGAATAGCTGAATCTAATCGCCTTGGGTTTAATCAATTGCATCGTCGGAGAATTCCTATCGGGAGTCGAACTACCTAAACTATAACTACTTTCGCGGTCTGGCGTAACCGTAGATACCGAATCATCTCTCCAATTAACTTCGGACACTACCGGCGAAAAATGAACACCCTTCGAATTCGTCGAGCCGTTGAAGCTACGCAACGAAGATAAATGCTTGTCGTCAGCGTCCGACATACCGCTGGTGCTGGTACTCGATTTAATTATGCTGCCTTTGCGTGCTATGTCCAGCGAACTCTTTCTGCGGTCTACCTCGTAGTGTACGTCATCTTCTTCTAGGTTGTCGGCGGCCAAATTCGGCGTACTGGCTACAGCACGTTTCGATGACACGCACATCGGGATCGCGTCTCGAGGGTAAATGGCATTCTCTTGGAGATTTTTGTTGCTGCTGGTTAAACTCTGCAAACTTTGCTCGGATATGGCCTTGAGAACTTTCTTATCGAAATCCACGATAGGTGTATTCGGCAATTTGGGCTTATTCTTGTTGTATAAGCTGTGTTCGTCGTCGCTGAGGTCCACCCTGTTGGCCATGGCTTCCGCGTAGCTTCCCTCTCGTTTGTACTGGCCGCTGTTGGCTATGGCTTCGGCATAGCTGCCTTCCCGTTTGTTCTGCGACATTTCTTCGGCGTTTAGGTAAGTTTCATTACAACCCGGTTGGAAATCGGCTATGTTCCAATTTTTCGACGCCACCGAATCGCAATTCGATTTCGATGCACTTTTCGTAAAATCACCTATAAAATTCAAATCTTTCGGTACGCTCGATACGCAGATATTACTCGTCGGATTTTGCTGGCCGTCTACCACTGTAAAAACGTTCGGTTCGCTGCTTGATGACGGTTTAAAATTAGACGCGCATTCCCGTTTGGCGTCTAATTTTAAAGTTTTCGTCGATGACAAGGCGGCGTTCTTGCTAACCGGTAGGGAACGATGTTTTCTGTTTTTGATGAAGCGATCTATCGACGGGGAGGCTTTCAGGGTATCCGAATCCGGGTCTCGGAGGATCGACAAGTCTTGATAGCTCACGCCGAAGTTGCCGTTAAAATTCTGGAAAAATAAAAAAATTTAATTTAAATTTTATCACTTTCTCCTACAACTGCTTATTTTCGTTCAGGACATTATTTAAATAATTATGGTTGCAACAAGAAACGTATTTTTAAATACAATCAGGCGCAAAAAATTATTCGAACCAGCGATTCATTATTCTCCATTTGTTTTCTAAAGAATTTATATCTACTGTACAGTATGAAATTATATCTTATATTCTTCAATTCTCCTGTTAAGGAGTAGAAGCTCATGTTCTGCTATTGCCCCAGGTGGATCACTATCTTTATTTTGTATACAACCCAGGTAGTGCATCCATCGGGAGGTGGCTTTACATTCCAAGAATTTATATTTACAGTATGGAATAATTTGGATTAATATTCGGAACCAAGCCGCCGAAGTACGTCTGCCATGTGAAAGTGAAACAGAGGAATTCCCAATAAAAAAATTTAATAATCCGTACGCAAAAACATAAAAAAAACTGGCTTCAAAGACTTATATCCTTTTTCTCATGGATGCCATTATCAGAACTGAACCAAATTAAAATGAAAGAATCATTAAAATCGGTTTATTCAGTCGAAAGTCCTGAGGTAACAAACATAAAAAAAATACAGTCGAATTGAGAACCCCCTCCTTTTTTGAAGTCGTTTTATACACATGGTTTTCGTTAATTTTTATCGATTAATAAATATTTTTTTAGCCAAAATTTTGTTAGCTCGACATCCCCATTTTTTGGTAAATTTTTTTTTTTTGGAAAATGGATAAATTTAAGATTTTTTTCTGTTAAGGATAAAAAATAAAACCTGGCGTCCAAAAACAATTTTTCTCTGTATTTTTTTTTTAGTTTTACAATCCGAACCACGCCCGACTAAGATTGGCTTGTCTAGTAACCACCAAATAAAGTAACTCCTAACTTACGTAAATATAAAGGGTAATTAGCCCATTACAATGGAGTTTCGCAAGGAGAATATGCATAAACTTTTTTTTATAATAAAAAAAAACAACATAACCTTTAATTATCACGACATATAATTTTAAATACTGCTATTTTTAAAAAAATATATATCTATTTTAAAGTGTGCGGTATCTCCAGACGGATATTTTACTAATACGATTTAATAATTTTAAAAATAATTAATGGAGAGGTTGGCAAAAACGTTAGACAGAAAACATAAACCACCTCTACATCACGAAGTATTTCTTTTATGATCGACTAGGTCGTACAATGAACTGTTTCAACTTATTTTCACTCCATAAACAAAAACATCATTTGACTAAATATTATACTGAGTGGGCCACAGAAAACAGTCCACCCCGATATTTAACAGTATTCATTAAAATTTGAGGAAAGGTCTATTGCACTTTTATAGACTTGGAAAAGGCCTATGACAGAGTGGTGAGGAGTGAATTGTGGTCTACATTGTCTATGTATGGGGTAAGTGGTAGTTTAATACGAGCACTGAAATCACTTTACAAGGATTCCACTGCTTGTGTCAGGATAAACGGAGCTTGCACGGACTGGTTTAACATCGAAAAAGGTGTGAGACAGGGATGTGTGGCTTCACCATGGCTGTTTAACTTATACATAGACAATTGTTTAAAAGATCTGAAAGAGAGTGCGTATGGATTAAAATTCAATGATTTGATCGTCAAATGCCTTCTTTACGCCGATGATCAAGTCATATTAGCGTTATCTGAAGAGGAGTTGCAGGTGATGGTTAATGCATGATTCCCTGAAAATCAAAGGGATGAAAATAAATGTGAGCAAAACGAAAGTAATGGTTTTTGAAAGAGAAGAAAGCATGACAAACTGTGGGGTTTCGATTGAGGGAGAAAGAGTGGAACAAGTTAATGAATTTGTGTACTTGGGTTCAAAATTTACTAGAGATGGAAAGTATGACAGTGACATTGAGCGAAGGGTGTTGGCAGGAAAACAAATGAATGGGGCACTGCATAGCTTTATGAATAGCCAGAAAGTGTCAAAAAAGGCACGTCTGGCGGTGCATAGAGGTGTGTTGGTTCCTACACTTATGTATGGTAGTGAATGTTGGGTTTGGCAGAAGTGGCATGAAAATAGGATTAATGCTGCGGAGATGAGTAGTCTGAGAAGTATAGCCGGAGTGACTCGGTTGGATAAATTAGGATAGTGAGATAAGAAAACGCTGTGGAGTAAAAGAAGATGTGGTCACAAAGATAGATAAAGGAATGCTTAGATGGTTTGGACACGTAGAAAGGATGGATGAAGGAAGATTGACGAAACAAATTTATAAGGCGAGTGTGAATGGGCAAATCGGTAGAGGTCGACCTCGGAGAACATATCTCGATCAGATCAACATTGTTTTGAAGAAAGGCCAGGTCAAAAGTACCAACAACCGAAGAGCATGTATGAGAGCACTGATGAAAGTAGAGAAAGCAAAAGATGTGTGTACGAACCGTAGCAAGTGGAAGGAAGTGGTCTCTGCCTACCCCTATGGGAAAAAGGCGTGACTTTATGTATGTATGTTGAGGAAATGCTGATACTAGTGTTGCCCAAAATTGGTCTTGTGCTTGTTCTTGCAATTTTGCAAGACCACAGATATAATCAAAAATAATAATAGATACTCAGAAGATGGTCTGTTTTTCCATCAAGATAGCGCACCTTCGTATTATAGTGGAGCTGTAAGGCAATATTTTAACGGACGATTTCCTAGGCAATGGATTGAAAGAAGAAGCTTTATTGAATGGCCTGCAAGATTCCCCGATTTAACTCCCCTGCATTTTTTTGTGGGGTTATTTATAGAGCAATGCTTCAAAACGTTTGAAGTAATTTCGAACAGCGACTCAACAATTGTATGGAAGAAGTCGATGGACACCATTTTGCACATCTAATTCAATAATTCAATATTAATTTAAGTAAACTTTTGTGTATCATAACTTATAATTTAGTTAATTTTAGTTACATTATATTACACTTAAGTTTCCCATTGTTTTTACAAAATTCGTTTTATTGTACTTTTGATGTGACAGAAAAAATTGACACATTATCAAAACATAGGTGTTGCGTTTCATTTTAAGAGGTGTTGCACTTTAAAATAATTAAGATTTTTTTGGATGATCATATGCCTGAATACTCCATCTAAATGCCTTTGTAATGATGTGCCACACATGGTACATTCCCTATTTTAAATTAAGTGGTCGGAGAAGTGAAAGGGAGGGGGTTGACAAATGACAGAAATCCGTATCGTAAAAATATGTCCCACTTGGAACAAAAATCGACGTGTCTCAGCTAGTGTTGCCCAAGTGCAAGAACAAGACGAGACTTAGGCAGTCTTGGTCTTGGTCTTGCGCCAATACACCAGGTCTTGGTCTTGGTATTGCGCTCCCAATCTTGATCTTGGTATTGGTCTTGCAGCAAGAGTCTCGCAAGTCTCGCAAGTACCTATTAGCCTATTGCTATTTATTAAACGTTACTTTAGAACTTAAAACAAGGTAACAGAGTAGGTACATTTTGAGCTTGAAGAATTAGCATAGTCATAGAAAAGACCAACCAAATTAATAAATGTCTAAATATTTAATGAGAAATTCGAAAAATCAACTGACACCGGGTGGGGTTTGAGAACCCACGTCCTAAGCGATCCTTACCGATGTTCTAACCAACTGAACTGTCTACCGTGTCCCACGGAAGTCAGTCTGTTTCTTAATAAACGTTTACAATTAATAAGTTTACATGTACTAAACCATGGTTAAAATATATAAAAAACAAATTAATGACATTAACTTGACTGTATCGCGACACCTTGGAACGTGCCGGCTCTCATTAATGGATGCCGCCGTAAATCAAAGGATGCCGCATGGAAGGGAGGGGGTTGACAAATGACAGAAATCCGTATCGTAGTAATGTGTTCCACTTGGAAGAAAAATCGACGTCCTATCCACGTAGAGCTGGAAATCACATTTCGGTCGGTTTTTAAGAACGACACGTCCGTCTTTCTCACGTATAATATTATCGACAACCATGACTGAGCATTGATGGGATATTTTTTCCTATTTTAATTCAAGTACAATTGCCAGAAAAAAGTGATTCTATATAACAAGTTCGAATATGAAGAAGAGATTAAGGATTACTATTTTATTCACATCACATTGACGTAGTTTTTATTCTGGTTTCTAAAAGGGTACAGAGCACTGAAAGGGGTAGCAGAGGAAATGGGCCCAGTAATTAACATCAATAAAACCAAGTACATGCTAGCAATACCGGAAATACCAAGAGAAGTAAACCACCGCAGAAACCTAAAGATAAATGGCGACGATATAGAATCGGTTAACGAGTTCGTGTACCTAACCACTCATAATGACACAACAGCCGAAATTAAACGTAGAGTCCTTCTTGCCAACAGATGTTACGTCGAACTCGCCCCCTAACTCAAATCCCTTAACATCTCCAGAAGCACAAAGTGCAAACTCTACAAATAACGGATAAGACCGGTTTTAATGTACGGTGCCGAAACATGGACACTCACTGAGAGTGACAAGTCCATCTTGGGGGGCTTTGAGAAAAAAGTACCAAGAAGATTTACGGGGTCATTGAAGAAAATGGGATATGGAGGAAAAGGTACAACTTTTAAGCTGTTTAGGCTGTTTCAGGGATCTGACATAGTCAGGGAAATAAAGTTGGGCCGGCTGCGATGGATAGGCCATGTTATGAGGATGAAGGCAAATGACCCCGTCCGAAAAGTCTTACTGGATAAGTCCGTAGGACAACGCAGAAGGGGAAGACCTCGAATGAGGCTATTAGATGACGTGAAGGCCGATTTATGAAATGTTGGAATAAGGGCCAGGAGAAGATGGGCGCTGGACAGGGACTCCTGGAAGAAAATACTTAAGGAGGCTAAGGCCCACAAACGGCTGTAACGCCGTACTGATGATGATAAATCCACAAATTTAAACCAAAATTTAACAAAATGAAAAAAAAATTTAATGTTTGATAACCAGTTAATTAGGTACCTAACATTAGTGAAATCTACCTTCTATTTGAAATGAACTTTTTAAATCATAATTGTCCGATAAATGGTAATGTATTACTGATTGTTATGTTTGGACGAGATTTATGCTACAGAATCTTTTCAAAAATAAAAGGGACTAAGCGAAAAAAAATGATAATCTTTTATAAAATAAAAATAGCAAACTGATTGTGAGATAAATATTTTAAGTGTCATCATTTTTTTGGCCTTGGATTATATCCAGCCACACACTTTGCATTGCAATCACAAACTCTACGATTAACTCATTATAAATCTCTTTGTTTAGATACTTATTTATTTGTTATATACGTTTAGGTTTTGTAACTATTTCTTTTTTTATTTGTTTATATTTTTGAAAGATTTTTTTTTGTAAAATAGTATGTTTTCTTAAGACCGTTATCTTTCACATTTGACACATTCTAGAAATCCAGTAAGTCGACCATTATGATTTCAATACTTTCAACAATTGGGAAACGAATATTTAAGGCGACAAGAAACCCATGATTAAGCTATTCACTACTTCATTGACTTTGTAAGGGTAATCACGTAAGACGTCTGGTCAAGATCATCATAAACAAACACATACAAGTGGTAGTACTTGTTCCTTTTAGATCCTCGGAAAAGGGTCAACAAATACGAGTTTCTTGTTCTAGTACATCGTATCCTTTGTAACCTATGCGAACGGAATAGAACAGTAGTATAAGAAAATTATTCATTCAAGTTGGTACGTAGCGTGCAAAACGTTGAAAAGTATGGAGAAACTTTAGCTGTGGCATTAGATATCTCCAAGGCGTTCGATCGAGTTTGGCACCAGGGACTCCTCGCCAAGCTTCCATCTTATGGCTTGCCCCCTCAGCTGTGTTCTCTGCTTGCTAGTTTTCTCTCAAACAGGTCTCTCCATGTAGTGGTCGATGGAGTTTCATCTGACACTCTACTCATAAATGCTGGTGTTCCGCAAGGATCCATTCTAGCACCAACACTATTTTTACTTCACATCAACGACCTGTTGAAAGCAACTTCATGTCCCGTACACAGCTTTGCCGATGATAGTACCCTCCATACCGCTTTCTCTTCCAGGGCCCCTATATCAGCCCGTGAAACCAGAAATGAACGAGAAAGAAATGTTAACAATATAAATATGGACTTAGCAACAATTCTCGAATGGGGATCCAATAACTTGGTAGAATTCAATGCAAACAAAACACAAGCATGTCTTTTCTCTAGAAAAGCCGATCTCACTGTGCCTAACATAACTTTGTCAGGAGTAACCATACCACTGAAGTCATCCATATCGATGCTTGGTATTACTATCAGCAATAACCTTTCCTGAGAAAATCACTTGAGGTCCATTGCCAAAAGTGCATCCCAAAAACTTGGTTTTTTGTTTCGTGCCAAGAGCTATTTCACCTCCAGTCAGCTGCTTATGATCTATAAGGCACAGATCCGACCTGTACTGGAATACTGTTCCCATATTTGGAGTGCGGCACCTAAACATATCCTGAAGCTATTGGATTCTGTCCAAAAAAGGGCAATTCGTCTCGTCGGTGATGCCTCGCTTACAAACTCGCTCACTTGTCTGGAACACCGTAGAAAAGTTGGCGATTTGTCTCTATTTTATAGATATTTTCATGGGCGATGCTCTTCTGAAATATCAAAAATCGTTCCTCCTTTGGCAGTCTCTTCGAGATTGACCCGTCAAGTTCAGTCTTCACACCCCTTAGTGGTAACTTTGGAGACCTGCAGAACATCACTTTCCAAAGACTCATTCATCCAACGAATTGCGAGGCTTTGGAACTCATTGCCTAGGGAGGTGTTCCCCGAGGCATACAACCTCCAGAAATTTAAGAAGAACACCAACTCCTACCTTCTTTCCCTTGGTTCCCACGATGTTCTCTGAACATTACAGGATATCCCTTTTCGTGGGAACCAGAACATAAAAAAAAAAAAACCAATAAAGTACATCGATATTATTTCTTTTTCACTACATCCTATACGTGACGAATATCTACGTACAATTATACAATTATGCTTAAACAATTAAGCAAATATTTACAAACAACAACAGTCCATCGAGCCGGATAATTACAATTTAAATACGATGAAAAAGAAATTTTCAGTAGACATTTATTTATTGAGATCGAAAAAATTAATGCTTAATAATAGGTGTACTCACCTCCTGCAATACATCTCCGTCATACGCCGAAAATCCCACATAGGAATTCCTCTTCTCTGTAATATTTTTCATTCTATATACTTTAATTTCATCCTTTACTTTGAAACTGTTCGTACTGGTAGATTTCGTTAAATTATCGCCATACCCGCTGTCTTCACTGAGATTCTCAGCGGAAACTTTGTCTCTAACAATTTTATTATTGACGGGCAGACTGTCAAAACTCCTCCAAGGTTTGAGATTATCGAATGACCTCGAAATATCAATACCGTCACTTTCGCTTGTATCAGATCCCGATGATCGGTGAGCACTGTACAACAAACTATCGTTGCTTCGTTTAACTCTCGCTGGTATGTCGATTTTCAAGCTTTTGTAATAATCCGTTTCGTCTTCGGTACTGTCACTTTTGGGGCTGTTCAGACTGTCTGGACTCAGATTGGTTTTTCTGTTAGATGATTCTAATGAGTCGTAACTAAATTGGGAATATATGCTGGGGGAGCTGGGATAGTTTTCTTGACATTGTTTTTCCAACGTTTCAAATTGGAGGAGGCTGCTCGAACGACTCAACGAGTTTAAATCGTCTTCGGGGTTTGGCAACGTCAAAAAGAATTCTTGTTTTCTACGTTTGGATGGGCAAGCAATCTCGCGATCTGAGTCGCATTCTGCTTCATCTGAAACAATATTACAACACATTAATCATGTCCTACAATTATTCACCAAAAATATAAAAAATGTGACTTCTTTCAACTAAGTTAAAACTTTATGCAAATCCTTGATTTTGTCAAAATTAAAATGCTTATTAATCTTAGGATTAGATAGGTGCATTGTAAATTTTAGAGGAAAAAGGAAAATATTTTTTATATTTTTATTCCATAGTTAACATCGCTATACAGGGTGTTTCAAATGGTGACCCCCTCTCTAGGATAGGTAGAAAACTAAAAAATAATTGGGATTTGCTTGGTAAAAAATTTTCGTAACACCATCCGTATTCAAGATAAAGGGCGTTGAAGAAAAACAAATTATACACATTTATTACGATTTTGCCGAAACTACTGAAAACATTGTAATGAAATTTTATGCATGATATATCAACGGCTTTCAAATTTGTTAAATTTAAAAGAGAGTTATGTTATGTGCTCGAATATTTGACAATGAATGACTAATGATTACACTTGAGATTGTCGATTAAATAAGACTCGACTATAAATATGTTTCTCATTGTTCATACAAATATCGTTTGAACATCAAAAAAATAAGTGAAATAATTTATAAATGACAGTGTGCATTTTGGTGGTAAATAATACAAGTTACAACTTGCATTTTTGGTGCATTTTTTGAAACATTATACGCACAAGTTCAATGAAATACAGTGAATTGCACAAATATTACAACAAGTTTTGTTTTAAATAAAGAATTGTAGTAATTAAAAATGAAACTGTAGCATTACCAAAATAAAAATTGTTACATTTAAACTTACCAAAAAAAAAAAAAATAGATCGACGAAAATATCTAAACTAGAAATACTCTAATATAAAGCTTTCTACCGTGATTCTTGAACTCAAACTAAATATAACATGTATATTGAAGGGAAAACAACGTGGAAAAAACGATTTGTATATCTGCCAATTGTTATTAATTAAGAGACAAGTGCTTTTATTGCCAGCAAAAATTAAAATAAAAACATACGGTGCGATTAAAAACATTGTATTGTGTCGATATTATTCTTTACACTTACATATTATTAGTGTCCTGGTTTGGTGGTAAACATAACACAAATTTTAATAAAATAAATTTACCACAAATCGTCGGTAATAGCACAAAAAATTTATTGATTAGTACTTGTATGGCGCTCACTTAAACAACAACATACTATTTTAATTTTTATTATTCTAAAATTAAATTTGTACGGGGTAATTCGTTAAAAATTACTCACTCTTTATTATCAATATCACAAACCAAAAAAATATTTTTTTGGAATTAATTTATGTTTGGTTGTGACTAAATATCATGTAAATGCTATTTAAAGCACGTGACGAGCAAATTTATCGAAATGCATTTATATTTCTGGAGATAATAATGAATTTTGTCTTTTTGGTGTCGATATACAGGGTCTATACAGGGTGTTTTAAAAAAAGGTGACGCCGTCTCTAAGTTAGGTAGAAAACTGAAAAAAATTTGGGGTTTGTTTAGTAAAAAATGTTCGTAACGCCATCCGTATTCAAGATAAAGGGCATTGAAGAAAAAAAAATGTATATACATTTATTACGATTTTGCCGAAACTACTGAAAACATTGTAATAAAATTTTATACAAATATGTTTTAGAAGGTGATACATCCCATGAATTTTTTTTTATATCTGACTCTCATAGATTCTTATAGAATGAATTTTTGTGAAACGTTACAAGAAAGGAAAGCCCTCAATCCCAATTATTTAACATGTATCCGTTTTATCGATGAGGTCTCATTTACACGAAAAAAAATTTTAATTCACATAATGCATACTAATTAACAAACATACATACATAAAGTCCCATAGAGGTAGGCAGAGACCACTTTCTTCCACTTGCTACGGTTCTTACACAAATCTTTTGCTTCCTCTACTTCCATCAGTGCTCTCATACATGCTCGTCGGTTGTTGGTACTCTTGACCTGGCCTTTCTTCAAAACAATGTTGATCTGAACGAGATATGTTTGCCGAGATCGACCTCTACCGACTTGTCCATTCACACTCGCCTTATAAATTTGTTTCGTCAATCTTCCTTCATCTATCCTACTACGTGTCCAAACCATCTAAGCATTCCTTTATCTATCTTTGTAACCACATTTTGTCTTTAACACCACAGTGTTCTCTTACCTCACTATTCTTTACTTTATCCAACCGAGTCACTCCGGCTATACTTCTCAGACTACTCATCTCCGCAGCATTAATCCTATTTTCATGCTCATTCTGCCAAACCCAACATTCACTACCATACAAAGTGTAGGAACCAACACACCTCTATGCACAGCCAGACGTGCCTTTTTTGACACTTTCTGGCTATTTATAAAGCTTTGCAGTGCCCCATTTATTTGTTTTCCTGCCAACACCCTTCGCTCAATGTCACTGTCATACTTTCCATCTCTCGTAAACTTTGAACCCAAGTACACAAATTTATTTACTTGTTCCACTCTTTCTCCCTCAATCAAAACTCTACAGTTTGTTATGCTTTCTTCTCTTTCAAAAACCATTACTTTCGTTTTGCTCACATTTATTTTCATCCCTTTGATTTTCAGGGCATCATGCATAACATTAACATTAATCAATGTATCGGAAAAATAATATGAATAATGCTTTTGGACTAACAATATTTGTTATGCCGATGATGCGGTCTTAATTTCCGAGCACTGCATAGCTTTATGAATGAATAGCCAGAAATTTTTAAAAAAGGCACGTCTGGTGGTGCATAGAGGTGTGTTGGTTTCTACACTCGGATGGATAAAGTAAACAATAGTGAGATAAGAGAACCATGTGGTGTAAAAGAATGGCAAGAGTTTTTTTGCTTGTATACCATTACGTGTTTTTTAAATACAATTAAAAATAAAAACGGGGTACGGTATTTGGCAACTTTACCCTACTGTGCCACCTTGTATAGTAACTGTAACATTTCCAACTATTAAATCATTAAAAGAGAACAATAAAACACAATAGAAATAGGTTTTATATGTATGAGATCAACCGTTTAACAATGTGACATTAACATTTACATTTTTATCTTGATCATTTCATTGAACATGTCAGCTATTAAAAAAAATAAGCATTATTTTTCTTGACAAACAATCGCGATGTGATATAAAATTTAGTGAGATTAAACAACGATTACAATAAGTTAGTTATTCTCCAAATCAGGGGTTCCCACCCTTTCAGGCGCTATGCCTCCCTTTGAACACTGATGTGAGGTCACGCCCCCCCATGACCACCACCGTATGTGATCAATACAAGTAGTACAATCAGAATTTGAAACTGAAGATGGGTATTAAATAAAAATATGAAATAGCAATAAATAATGTCATCTTCTCTTCTCTAGGTGCCATCTCCGCTTCGAAGGTTGGCAATCATCATAGCAATTCTTATTTTTGAGACCGAAGCTCTAAATAGCTCATTATTACTGCATCCAAACCAATCCCAAAGGTTCTTCAGCCATAAATTTTGTCTTCTTACTATAGATCTCTTGCCTTGGATTTTTCCCTGCATAATTATTTGTAGCATTTGATATTTTTCTTCCCTCATGCCATCCCATAGTATAGTATAGGCAGCACCTAGCATATCATCTGTCGTATTTTTAAATCAAGGTTTAAATCTCTGCAGCAGAAAATCCTCTTCATTCTTGTAAAGGTGCTTCTCGCCTGTTCTATTCTGACTCGTATTTCTTTGGAGCTGTCATTGTTCTCATTAATAATCGTGCCTAGGTATTTGTATTGTCTTACTCTTTTAATAGGCTGGTTCCTCACATATATCTTACGATTATCTCGAGTTGTTTTTGTTATCAGCATAATTTTTTTTTTGCTTATGTTTAGTGATAGTCCATATTTTTCGCTTACTGTGACCATTCTGTTAATTAGCGTCTGTAGGTCTTTGTGTGTTCCAGCTAAAATAACTGTATCGTCATTGTACCTCAGATTATTATTGTCATGCTGTTAATTTTAATGCCCATGTCCTGATCATCAAATGCCCTATTTACTATGTCCTCCAAGTACAGATTAAAGAGGATTGGTGATAGTATACACCCCTGACGAACACCTCTTTGTATTTCTATTTCCTCGGATGTCATGTCTTCTATTCGTACTGCTGCTTTTTGACCATAGTATAGGTTTGAGATTATTAATATGTCTCTCAGATCTATCCTTTTTTTGACCAATAATGTCATACACAAAATTTAATATTACTTCCTACACAAATCTTAATTTGGAACATATTGTTACGAAATTACTTCTTTCTTCTGTTCGGTGATTTTAAACTCTCGATACAGTAACAAAACAATTTTTATTCCAAAACTTTTACGCAATAAATTTTACTTTTATAAATTACTTAGATATTTAAGTAATTACAATTTTTACAACTATTTAAATTTCATAACTCATAAACACTTTTAAAACTGTCTTTTTACGACCGCTGTCCTTTTTATATATCTAAATCATAATTCCGGACTATTCCACTTGCTTTTTGTGAGTCCGAAACAATCCTTCTACCATTTCGAAGTCTCTAGACGCGGGGAGTATTTACTAGACGGAGGCGGAAGCCGACAAAGGGCTCATTAATATGCATTCTAGTTGTGGTCTATTCTCGGATGCCGACAAATAAACAGGGCCAGTTGTAACAATATATTTGAGGTAATTAATGATTTGGGTGAGGATTACACTTTCACAATATTATTGAGAGGACTGGCACTGTTTGTCCTTGACAAAATTTGGAATATAAGGTAGTAACTGTGACAAAGCACACTGCAGGTCACTTTCAACGTCCAGTTTTGCTCGATATTTTGACTTTAAATATGCTTATACTAAAAATCCAAATTCATAGAGATATGTGGATGAAAACTGCACTAACAACCTTAAAGCTTTTAAAGCAACTTGGGGGTAAACAAGAAAATAGCGTAACAAAAAACATCGATGCTTTCGAATTCCGCGTTTGCTTGAGAATCACATTTTAGGTCAATTACCTGTACTTGAATATGATCAGGAAGTACAGGAAGGCCTAGTTTGCCACCGGCTAAATTACGTAACATTTCTTTCTAGGGACGCATCGAAATAAATCAGTCCGGGAGCTGAAACCATCAGTTAACGAGCTGGTTGACCCCGATAATCGTTGTCCATTCCGAAACAAAAAATTATTTTTTTATTTTGCTTATTTGTTACTCAAATGTTTTATTCTTGTATCCACTTTTAAAGTTAGTGATATTTTAATAAAATACAATTTGAATACATAGCAAACTAACTTGGAAGCAGCCTATTATCAAAAATAAAAAACAGGTAGCAATCAAAACAAGTGAATTACAATTGCTTACAGGCAAAAAATCGAGAGTATCAGCAGAGAACAAAATACTAAATACAAAGCAGTCATAAAACCAATTTGGGCAGATGGATTGGAATTGTGGGGTTGCACTAAATCAAATAGCGCTGTCATTCAAAGATGCCAATCCAAAATTCTCAAAAAATCATAGATGCTCCATGGTATGTAATAAACCATACCCTATATGGATATATACATGTCCCAACAGTAGAGCAAACAATAGCGGATAGAGCTGTCAACCATTACGAAATTATAGATATCCACCCAAATCCACTATTGGAACAACTACTAAAACCCGTAAACAAAAAGAGACTTGGGAAATTATGGTCAGTTGAAATTGTCACGTGCCTATTTTTTTTTCCTTCCACAGTTCTATAGTTTCGTATTCCTTGTTGCATACATTACTCTGCTGTAACTCAAATATATCATTCGTTGTAGATAATGTTGCATAACTTGTAGGGGTAGGATTCGATAGTTTGGTTCGCAATTTCTATGTGGATGGGACTGGATATCCACACGGACGTTTATTTCGAGCCATTTTTCTTGATTTCCGGGCTAGGAGTGGGATCGGTGGTGTGTTGAGCTTCTTCGAGGGATGGTGTTGGCGAAAGTTGTTGGGGAGGGTGTGTTATTAGCACGTGTGCAGAACCTCTATGGGATTTCTTTCATATCTGGCTATATTTGGGCCATCTTAATTGGATTTTGAAGAAAAACCACTTAATTTTTAACTTGACCATTCTATCTTACCTACGTTGTTGATATTTTGGATTTCTGGTGTCAAGTTAAAATAGTTGTTGTCGGGATTTATTTGAGGGAAGCCATTGTTAATCAGCCTGTGCCGCCCCATAATCTAACCAGCCCCAGGAGTAGGCCAAGAGTAGGCCACAGGAGTACATGTGAATTCGCATACCCAAAGGTTATCAGTGATTTATTTTTAAATATATAACGCCGTGTCTCATTCGACACCACGAGTAAGTTTTGTTTTAGTTTATAAATATAGTACTTTGTGAATTCGTATACCCAAAGGTTATAAGTGATTTATTTTTAAATATATAACGCAGTGACTCATTCTGACACCACTATTACGTTCTGTTTTAGTTTATTAATATAGTACATTGTTGGAAACTATTTATTGCATAAGATAATACGCCAAAACTAAACTTGGATTAATATAACCTTCTCAATAATTCTTTATGTCCAAGTAAAAATATATTTTCTTCCTACTTATATGTAAATATCCTACAATCTTGATATTTTAAAGGACAACCATTGTAAAAATTTAAATAAACTCGATTGTTTTGGCAGTGGAAATCTTTATGTAACCGGTTAACTAGTGAATTATCAGCCTTCATGCAAATGTTTGAATTAGTGTTATTAATGAGTTAATTTATATGTTTTACCTTTTTTTTCTTTGCCTTTATGTAAGCGTTTGAATTAGTGTTATTTATGAGTTGATTTATATATGTTTTACTTTTTTTTGTAACTTGGTAAAGTCTGTTACTCTTACTTCTGTTCTGGTTATTTTATAAAGTTGTAAATTTTACATTTTTGGTTTGTTTTGGCAAGAAAATTTTACCATAGCTGTTAATTTTGACTATATTTGTTATGATGTTGCTATTGAGTTGTGTACCTTAATTATTTATTGTGTGAGTAAAGTATTCAACATATTTTTGCTATAATTTTATTTATTTGGTTCACCATAATCATAGTTGTTTATCTTGTGGCTCTGCTAGTGCCTATAAGATCTAGGGGTTTCCGGCTTATACCGTCTAAGTCGGTGGCGCAGCTCACTTTTATATTTTTTTCTTCTACCCTCTACGGCTGAGCTCGGGCATAATTTGCCAGTAGAGAAACCGCTAGCAGAGTACTCTTTAGAGAACGAAAAAGACGTGGCAAAATATTTTTAATTTAGAAAGCTAATACCATTAACTATTGACTCCATCATGTATCATTAATGCTAGTATATCTAGCACTTTAACGTATAGCATAGTAGTGGAACCCAGCAGACGTTGACCTGCCCGAAAGTTTGCTTGCCTGCTTTGGGAATATCACTACCGAACTCCGCGACCTTGAAAATTTTTTGCCAATTTTTAAACAATAAATACAGCAAATACATTCTCCGAGTTTAAATATAGCAGGATACCAATTTTTATAGTGATCGGTTAACCGATATAAAAGATGGTATGCTGCAGCGCCACCTGGTGGAGTGCTACAACAAAGTAAATAACGAAAACGAATTCTCCACGAAAAAATACATACAATTTTTCAACTTAAACTGAAAAATAAGCTGAAATATTATTTCGCAATGCTTATCTGTTGCAATGGAAGTTTTTCTATCATCGAGAAGGTCGTTCAATCTTGGAAAGGATGAAAGTTTTGGCTCTGAACTCTAAAGACGGCGTTGCCAGAGAGCTATTTTTTCTATGAAACCCTGAACTGCATCATACATCTTAAGAATGTTTTTTGATCTTGCAGCTTCAGGTTCAGAAAGTTGAGTGTTTCAAAAAAGTTTGATAAATATGCCAAGTGAAAGATACATTTTTTTTTCTGAAAACATGCTATACATATACGTTTTTTTTGTAAGTCTTTAAACTCATGACTACCTTGGATTGCGCCCGTTAAGTCGATGCCTTGGTGACTAATTCGATACCGTCGTATATTGGTGAAATGAGCTATAAATTTTAATCAAAACAAAATTAAAGAAAGGGTAGGATACACAACTCTTAATAATCTAAAAAGCATCTATCCATTTTTTTATTTACCTATAATTCCAATATATTTTTTGATAAATAAATATATGTGGTAACCATTACAAAATAATTATTTAGCATCGGCCATTAATTCGGATCAAATCCACACTCAAAATGAGCTTCTGTTAGATGTGGAGTCAACGAGTGCCTTTCAATAGTCATTTATCTCTACTAATGTCATTCTGATTTTAAAATTAATCGTGTTAGGTCCGCTTGATGACATTATTACTAATCGTACTCTAAAATGTGCCAATTAATTGAAGAAGCCAGAAAAGTAAAAATATTAACTAGTTAATTATATGAACCTACAGAACAGGCAAGCAAAATTTTTACTTAAAAAAAATAAATCCCACTTATCTATGGTTATAATTTATTACCTTTTATTTTATGATGCCGCTATTAATTTTCCTTATTTTGTATTTTATTATGTAGAATATTATAAACGCGATCGCATTTCCAATGGACTCCCTGGTTAAAGTTAAGACATCCTTGGTTCGACATAGATCTAGTTTAGGCCAGATGTTTCGATGATGTGCATGTGGGTTCATTTTGCCACCTTAAGTTGGATTTTTGCACCTCTTTGCTGTGCAAAAGGAATCGGCAGTTTGCAATTGGTTCTCCTTGTTGAGATGAGATAGATACAGCTGGGAGGGTGGTGCCCTCTCTTGCTAGCTTGTCCGCCTTACAGTTGCCTGGTATGTCCCTGTGTCCAGGTACCCAGACAATATGAACTCTTAACTTAGTTCCTAGCCCATTCAGGGTGGTACAGCATTGCACCGCTGCCCTAGAGGTCAAGTATACTGAGTTCAGTGATTTGATAGCAGCCTGGCTGTCGCAAAGAATGGATATCTCGCTGAACTTTTGTTCGTTGCGGAGTATCCAGACAGCTGCCTCGGTTATAGCTGTAATTTCAGCTTGATACACACTACAGTGATCAGGCAAACGATATGACAGGTTAAGTGAGGGGTCTTCTGAGAAGATACCGCAACCTTCTCTTCCCTCTAAGTTCAGAGCCTCCTTACGCTATACGCCAGTAAAGTATCTTTAGCTTTGCGCCATCTCGTGTTTTGTTTTTTAATTTTGCTTTACTCCAAATGTAATTGTCATATGCAACAAAGATTTGTTATCAGTAGTAATATCCCTAGGACATTGGTAATAGACGAGAGCTCACCCCAGTTCTCTGTAGACTCTTTAAGCTATCATACAGCAAAGGAGTATTTACTTCCATGTGGAAAAACGCTAAAGTCCAACTCATCAAATATCTGGAGAAATTTGAGATTATTCATGGCAGACAATATAGATTTCGACAACATCGGTCTACCGGAGATTTGCTGGCTTATGTCACTCAGCTCTGGACAAACACTATTGAGAAATTTGGTAAATCCCGTGCAATAGCCTTGGATATATCTAAAGCCTTTGACCGCGTTTGGCACCAGGCATTGTTAAGCAAATTATCTGCCTACGGTCTTCCAACCAAACTGCGCCAATGGCTCTTAAGCTTCATGCAAGATCGCTCCTTACATGTGGCAGTTGACGGTATTTCTTCTGATGCGTTTAAAACCAATGCCGGGGTCCCCCAGGGTTCCATCCTGTCCCCCACCTTATTTCTTATTTCTTTAAAAACCACCACGAACCCCATTTACAGTTTCGCAGACGATAGCACACTTGTCTCACCTTTCACATCCTATCGATCACTTTCGGTGAATGATACAAATAGACTCAGGCAGAAACAGGTTGATTCCATCAATAGAGATCTTAAAGCAATCGTCGAGTGGGAAACCAACAATCTTGTTCAGTTCAACGCCCAAAAAACACAAAGTGCCACATTTTCCAAGAAAGTGAATTCCTCAAATCATCCCATCACAATTTGCGGAAATACCCTTGAACCAAGTCCCTCCATCTCGATTTTGGGAGTCACGGTGTCCAATAATATGTCTTGGCATGACCATGTTGCTAACATCGCAAAGTCGGCAAGCCAGAGGCTAGGTTTTCCGTGAAAAGCTAAAAAGTTTTTTACTCCTGATCAACTGTTGACGACGTACAAGGCCTAAATCCGACCTCTACTTGATATTGCTCGCATATTTGGCATTCTCTTCGTCTTCTAGATTCCATTCAGAAAAGGGCCATTCGGTTAATAAACTGCTCAACTTTTACAGATACCCTTCACCCACTAGAACATAGAAGAAAAGTTACAGACCAGGCATTACTCTACAGATATTTTCATGGCAGATACTCCAGATAAATAAAAACTCTTGTACCACCACTGGCCACATTCGGCCGAAAAACTCGGTAAGCTCATCAGTATCACTCTCAAGATTGACACTACAAGGACCAATCTTTATCAAAAATCCTTCTTTTACAGGGCTGCTACAGAATGGAATAAGCTTCCAAAATCAGTTTTTCCAGAGAACTATGACCTGCACCTTTTTAAAAAGCGGGTCCACAATCATTTCCTTTCTATAATCCCTCCCCCTTTTAATAGTCACAGTGCGGGACGTCCGCAGCCCACACGATAGGTCTAACCTTTTGAGACTATTTTCAGTAAAAAAAAAAAGGTAATTTTATTTATTTATTTATTAAAAGTACAGTTAGGGAAAGTACAATTATTATTAAAATTTAGCTTAACATTAGATTTGTTGCGGTTCTCTACTATAGAAGATCTATTACCACGCATATTTATGATCTTGTTGTGGCGTTTTTCATTGAGATTTAAGTTTGGTTTTATAGAATTTTGATTGCTATGACCAGTAATTTTCAGCAATTTTTGTTCTTTTACACCACAGCTGGTAGTCCACATCACAGGAAATGTTACAAAGGCAAGCCCGGAATTAACAGATCACTATGATTTCAAACGAGTAGAAGAAGAAAAAGAAGAGAAAGCACATACAGAGCGGTTAATTCGCACGCACATCTCTATATAAAACTATTAACAATAATGCTTCTATTGTCTCAGTTGCATTACTGAAACCAAATTGGATTTCACTTTTTAAAATCTTCTGAAAAATCTTAAATGGTTTTTTTTTAAATATCTTTAAGTGTGGCTCACATAATTGCCCGGTTTTCACAACATAACTAACCAATTATATTCGTCTTTTTTTTTAGTTTCGAGTGACCCAGCCTCTGCTACTATTTAAAAATATTTTTTTTCGTTTACAATTACACCACAATCACTAAAATCTGAGAAATAGTTAAGCAACTATCAAATTGAGGAAGTCTACGGTACGTCCGTGAAATTTAAACTTTCTGCTTCACAACTGTATTAGATTTAATTATCAGCCAATTTATATTTATTACCTATTAAGACAACCATTTCTAGTATTTAAGAAAATTAAAATTTCGGCTATGAAATAAGTTTACAATAGAACTCATAAAATGTATGTTAAAAACGAGAACAATCAATCAGTCGTCAAATAATCGGCGTTAAACTTTTTCTAAGAATAACTCGAGAAGATGCTTCCTTGTTAGCCTAAATATTTTTATTTTATAATATTAATTAAATGAAAATCAAACTTAATCGATTGTAATATGGGTAATTCGTTTTGCAATTAACAGTTATTTTTTTAGATAAAGGTTTTAAAAATGAAATTATACAAAAAGTATAGCTAAAAGTTGACTTTCACCGTAATATCTTGTTAAGTGTCACACTCGCATATAAATAGACAGTTCTCAGGATTTCTTTTCGTGAAATTTTAAAGAAATTTTAAAATATTTTAAACAAAAAAAAAATGCTTGAAACTGGTTTCACGTTAGAAAGAGGACACCAAAATAAAATAAAAGGAAACTTAATCTCATCAATACTTTGGTAAACCTGGTTGATGTGTACATTGGTAAACCACCAATACGTTCGAAAAATTAACTTATACCCACAAAGCTTTATTGGTTATAAGCTGTCAACAAGAAGAAAGAGAAAGAGAAGAAAGCATGACAAACTGTGGGGTTTCGATTGAGGGAGAAAGAGTGGAACAAGTTAATGAATTTGTGTACTTGGGTTCAAAATTTACTAGAGATGAAAAGTATGACAGTGACATTGAGCGAAGGGTGTTGGCAGGAAAACAAATGAATGGTGCACTTCACAGCTTTATGAACACCCATAAAGTGCTAATAAAGGCACGTATGGCTGTGCATAGAGGTGATTTGGTTCCTACACTTATGTATGGTAGTGAATGTTGGGTTTGACAGAAGAAGCATGAAAATAGGATAGGATTAATGCTGCGGAGATGAGTACTTTGAGAAGTATAGCCGGAGTGACTCGGTTGAATAAAGTAAAAAATAGTGAGATAAGAGTACGATGTGGTGTAAAAGAAGATGTTGTTACAAAGATAGATAAAGGAATGCTTAGATGGTTTGGACACGTAGAAAGGATGGATGAAGGAAGATTAACGAAACAAATTTATAAGGCGAGTGTGAATGGACAAGTCGGTAGAGGTCGACCTCGGAGAACATATCTCGATCAGATCAACATTGTTTTGAAGAAAGGCCAGGTCAAGAGTACCAACAACCGACGATCATGTATGAGAGCCTTGATGCAAGTAGAGGAAGCAAGGGATATGTGTAAGAACCGTAGCAAGTGGAAGAAAGTGGTCTTTGCCTACCACTGTGGGAAAAAGGCGTGACTGTATGTATGTATGTATGTCTGCTAGCTTAGTGGAGGTATAAAAAACGCGCCTATTAATAGCAATGTTTAAAAGTTTTTCGCTTCAATACATAATATTTTGTTTAATAATAAAAGTTAATTTATTACAGTTTTATAAAAGTGTTTTACATAATTTATTTTTTCGAGATAAGGCTCCACATTGTTGTGAAAAACGTTTCCAAAGTTACGTAAGCTGAGAATTAAATTAAAATAGAAATTTAATAATATGTCAGTGATATATTGAGTTCAAAAAATAATTATAAGTATTGGTGAACAGAAGCTCCATCATACTGGACCCCGGCATGGACAATAACGAAAATTTTTTTTGCTAAAATAAACTACAAACGATTCAGATGAATGTAGTGAACTTTATTTTTTTGTAGTTTCAATAGTAATAGGAAAAGGACGTTCCAACAACTAAATAAGAATGAAAACGAAAAAAATACGTAAATATACTCCAAAAGGTTTGTAGTTTAATGTAGTATGTGAACATTTTATAAAATTTTTCATAGATACAGAGAAAATAAAAATTCAACATAATAATGCGTAAATAACAAATCCCATCAAAAACATAAATGTGAAATGAGAGCCAAGTTCAATATTATGATACATGCCTTGGTTGTTGACTTACGCATATGTTGAATTCTTATTTTCTCCGTATCTATGAAAAAAAAATTAAAATTTTCACATACTACATTAAACTACAAATCTTATGGAGTATATTTACGTATTTTTTTCGAGTTTTCATTCTTATTTAGATGTTGGAACGTCCTCTTTTAAATTTCCTTAGTTATTATTAAAACAACAAAAAAATAAAGTTCACTACATTCATTTGAATCGTTTGTAGATTATTTTAGCCAAAAACGTTTTCGTTATTTTCGATGTCGGGGTCCCCAGGTTGACGAAGCACTTGACCGGCCCGTCAAGGCACGTTCCGTTCTTTGCCGGCGGAGATCGGGAACGTTCGCTCCGTGCCGTGTCGGGCAAGAGCGGGGTGCGCGGTGGTTCATTTATTTGCATTGCATTAATCCCATCCGTGACAGGCAAATAAGCGACCACTTTCAAGCTACTTTATAGTTTAACGGATGCCAATCGTGGACGATGACGGCCAAATCCGAAGACCTGCAAAGATGGGTGGAGGTAAAAGTATAACCACGACCTGGCAGAACTGTATAAAGAAATATACCTGATCACACACATTAAAATACAACGACTGCAATGGGCAGGTCATGTAAAGCGCATGGAAGAAAGAAGGATACCACAGAAGATCTCCAAATGAAACATGGAAGGCAACAGGAGACAGGACAGACCACGACTAAGATGGCATGACAACATACAAAAAGACGCGAGAACTCATAGACGTAAGAAATTGGAAAAGAGACGGAGGACTGTAAGACCACGGATGGATGGATAAATGGATTTTTAAACTTACTTGCACAATCTAACCTTGCTCCCCTTCAATATACTTTCCCTGTCTAACTACCCAGCATTGCAAGCGTTTCTCCCATTGTTTATAACAGTAGAGAAAGTCTAGACGTTAAGCTGTGTAGTAACCGTTTTTTTCTTAAATTCTTTAAAGGGCTGAAAATGTGTCCCATTTAATTATTCCTTTATTTTGGATACAAGAACACACTGGAAGCTAAATCGGGTGAATATAGGGGTGGGCCAGAATAGGGAATTATTTTTTGGCCAAAAACTTCTTCACAAAGACGGCATTGTGGGTAGGTTGTCACGTGCCTATTTTTTCCCTTCTACAGTTCCATTATTAATTGGGTCTCTGATAGTTTTGTATTCCTCGGGTACTCGTAAATAGTTTTGCTTACCGTATTTTGTTGTAATTTAAATATATCACTCGTTGTAAATAGTGTTGCATACCTTGTAGTGATAAGATTCAATTATTAATGGCTGTGACATTTTTGTTAATCGATGGAGATGGAGTGGGGGTTTTTGTTATTAGATTTTTGCTTTGATTTTCGGCCTCGATTGTCGTGTGTTGTCAGCTATATTATTGTTTGGTTTGCATTTCTGTGTGGATGGGCTGGCTATCAACACGGACGAGTGCGATTATGAGTTTGGAACATAGATTTGCGAAGATTGTTGGTTGACGCGTGTCCCGTGCAATTTTCTTGATATCCGGCCTGGGAGTCAGTAGTTTAGAGAGTCGTTTGGTGTCAGTCTTAGGAGTCGGGTGGTGGTGAGAGTTTTTTGGAACGATTTGATATTAACACGTGAGCAGAACCTCTACGGTTTTTTCTTTCATATCTGGCTGTATTTGGGCCATCTTAATTGGATTTTGAAGAAAAACCATTTAATTTTTAACTTGACCATTCTATCTTACCTTTGTTGTTGATATTTTGGATTTTGGTGTCGAGTTAAAATAACCGCGTGCGGGATCTGATGGAGGGAAGCCATTGTTAAGTAGCAGGTGCAGTTCCATAATCAAATCGGCCGCAGGAGTAGGCCACAGGAGTAGTGAATTCGTATACCCAAAGGTTACAAGTGATTTATTTTAGAATATTTAAACGACGTGATTTGTTTTTGACACCACGATTAAGTTTTGTTTTAATTTATTAATATGGTACACTGTTGAAAACTATTTATTGCATTGGATAATATGCCAAGGCTGAACTTTGATTAAAGTAATATTCTCAATAGTTCTTTGTGTCCAAGTAAAAATGTTTTCTTCATACTTATTTGTAAATATCCTACAATATTGCTATTTTGAAGGACAGCCATTGTAAAAAAAAGTAATATTTTTAAATAAGCTCGATTGCTTTAACAGTGTAAATCTCTAGGTAAATGGTAAAAAAAAAACGTGAGTAAATTAGCAGCCGTACGTGAACGTTTGATTAAGTATTATTAAAAAGTTGACTTGTATACGTTTTTTTTTTTTGGTAACTTGATAAAGTTTGTTATTCTTACCTTTGTTTTAGTTATTTTATGGAATCTTAAACTTTGGATTTTTGATTTATTGTTGTCTTATAAAGTTGTAAATTTTGAAGTTTCGATTTATTGTTAGCTGTTGATTTTGATTATATTTGTTATAAGTTTATTATTGAACTGTGTGCCTGGATTTATTGTTGGCTGTTAATTTTGGCTATATTTGTTATAATTTTGTTATTGAGTTGTGTATTTTATATATACTTATGCGGGATAAGTAGTAACTTAGAGCACGCTGTTGCGGTTAAAAAATAGCTGCTTGCGCATTTGAGTGTGACAAGTTTACTTGGCGAACGCGCAACTGTCAAGTTGACATTACAAAGTTTATATTTTTATTTCAGTTAATATTTTTGTCTGGAACCCTGTTTTATGTTCGCTTTTATTCCGCATTCGCGATAAAAAATAGTTTGTGCAACCCATGCGATGTTGTCGATTGCTCAATATAATATTGTCAGTATGCCTGTAAGGCATCGAGTTCTACAACTTTGTTAGACCTTTAAAAACGAAGTACAAATGAAAGAGAAAGTATTAAAGGATATATTTAAAAACGTATTCCCACTACCGTCTAAAAAGTGAATCGTTTTTTAAATTTTGCAAATTTACCTGGTGGATCGATGCAGATCACAGATCCTGCTTCAGAATCAGTTGCCAGCCAACCCACGGGGGAGCCCCGAGAATCGACGTCGCTTTCCGATTGCAAATCATCTGATGTTTCTTCCAGGATGGTCTCCAGGTACATATATTGCCCGAAACCGCTGTGAAGAAAATATTCAGCATCTGTAAATAATAAATAGATATTATTATAAAAAATTGGTGTAGCAATATTTTAATGTTTTTTATTTATATAATTTTAAACCTCTAAAATAGAAGAAATTATAAAACTTGCTATACGAATCTAGCTTATTTAGGTTTTATTAACAATTAACAATAAAAAAATTGTTTATACTTGGTTAAAGTTTTAACAAACTAAAAAGGATAGCGACCAATAAATATTATTTTGATTATTTAATTGGTAAAACTTCAGTCAGGATGTTAAAGAAAATCAAGTGCCGAAACTTTAATGTTTTATCTTCAGAACTCTGCAGTATTAAAAAAAGAACGTACAAATTAAAATGGAATTCTTAAATTTTAGATGAAAACAAACATCTAAAGATGTGATTCGACAAACGGTTTACAATACGTACAAAGAAAATCAAGTCCCACCATTAGAAATTATATTTAACAATTTGCAAGATTTTAACGATTTTAAACATTAATCATTAGAAACACTTCGACAAATTTTAATAGATTTAAAAATAAAATTGATCCGCCACTGGTCGGTTTCTTTTGAAGATTTCATGACTTTTAATGAGATGTTTTTTTAAATATTTTTAAACCGAGATTGGAAATACTATAAGTGGCTCTTTAAGTTTACAAGGGTTAAAATAAATAACTTTGACATACAATTTAAATAATGTTACGAATCGCGAACATCTTAAAGGCCGGACCTGTCCAGCTATAATATTTATAGTCCAGTCACCTTAGCTGCTAAGGTCTCATGGTAAGGCTTAGCATGAGACCTATTTAAGAGACGCACCCTCTGGCCAATTTTTTGGACCTAAAAGAATATAGCCCAAAGTTTTCGGCCATTGCCGGGATATATTTTAGCAATAAAAAATTATTGAAAATTAAACATGGATATTTTTAAAATAATTTTTTTGGAACGCGTCCTATCGAAAAAAGTTTCCAATAAAATGTGTTCATCATAACGTCCTCAAGAAGAAAAGTTGCAGACCAGACATTACTCTACAGATATTTCCATGGCAGATGCTCCAGAGAAATAAAAACTCTTGTACCACCACTGGCCACATTCGGACGAAGAACTCGGCTCGCTGATCAGTCTCACCCATTTACTCTCAAGATTGACACTACAAGGACCAATCTCCATCAAGAATCCTTCTTTTACAGTGCTGCGACAGAATGGAACAAGCTTCCAAAATCAATTTTTCCAGAGAACTATGACCTGCAACTTTTTAAAAAGCGGGTTCACAATCATCTCCTTTCTATAATCCCTTCCCCTTCTAATAGTCGCAATGCGAGCCGCCTGCGTCCCACACGATAGGTCTACCCTTTTGGCGACTATTTTCAGCGAAAAAAAATAAAAATTTAATAATAGTTAACTGTAAATGAATTAAAAATAATTTAAACCAGAAAATTTTCTTTGCATCTACGCTCGTGGTCTAGCAAAACTTAATTTGATTTTCATAATATGTGTTGGTTAGCTGTTTCCAAACAAACATTATTCACATTTATATTTTATTCAAGGAATAAATCGCGGGCCAAGCCTTCTACGAGAGCTCTTTTGCAACTTAATGATTCCACATTCTCGACAAATGAACGTTGAACTCCCAACGCCACTCGCTTGATTATAATATATGCATCCTCTCTTATTATTTTTATTCAGAGGCGTTACTTCATACGTTAGAATAGTTGCACCTCAATAAAACTGAAAATTGCGCCATCAAATTTAGGTTTAGGCTCATGTTCTGTTTGTGAATTGCAGACAAATGATTCTCGTGGACTATAAACTCTCCCCCGAAATATATTATACACACCGACTGCCATTTATACCTGTGCGAGGTGTTATGGTGCAATATCTTTATGGAAGAAACGTTACAATAAAACTATAGGTACGTTTTAAGATTTTTTGAAGTGAAAACTTCTTTAGGCAGGCTGGATGGGGGGTAATTTTAAAGCATCGGTGACGTCAGCGGCAGATAGGTGTTTTCGACGTAGAAGGTGACAGTGGCTTTCAGCAGTGGTCAAAATAAAATAAATACGTTCTTCTTCTTTCATGTGCCCTATCCGGTCTCCCGAACGTTGGCTATCACTCTGGCTAGAGCATTTCGATCTTCTGCCAAGTGTATGAGTTCTCCTACTGAACGTATATTTGTCCATTCACGAATGTTCTTCAACCATGACTGTTGCCTTCTTCCAGGTCCACGGCGACCCTCTATTTTCCCCTTCATTATAATTTGGAGTAGTTGATATTTATCTCCTCTTAGTATGTGACCAAAGTATGCAATTTTGCGGCATTTTATTATGGTCATTAATTGCCTGTCAGTTTTAGCCCTTTTGAGGGCTAAATACGTTACATTGTACTATTCTGTAGATTGACGGATTGTTTACGGAATATTTTTTGCTATTGACATTTTAACCTTTATTTTCCCGCGCTGTCATTCTGTCGAAAAACATATGTTTTTGACGCCAAGTGTGATTGCATTTGCTATAACCTATGTGTTTACTAAGGGAAGTATACAATTTAGTGAAAATTTCGATATTTGAACGTTATTGAATTCAGATATGTTTCTACCGTTGTCCTCAATTTTTGTTTATCTGGCTGCTACTCCAAGTAGTCGATGCATCGAGCAGGGTAAAGCTTTTCTTGCAGCAAACCACATTATTGTTTGTGGTTTCAAAGAAAAAAAGGATGATAAGTGAATAATTGTTTGCAGACCAATGCTATTAAAAGTGATCCTCATGAAATCAGTGGATGACATGACTTCAATGATAATTATAAGTATTTATTTACTTTTGACTTCAATAAAAAAAAAACAACAAGAGAACTAGCCTGTCTTATTTACCCCCAAAAATGAAAATCGCCAAAACCATGTGCGCTGCATGTTTCATAGACCCACGCGTCGAATGGCACCATTTCAGCGTGACGGTTGTTTCAAATTTTGTCTGTGTGTCTGTTGAAAAATCTTGTGGGCACGATATCTTGAGACAGAGAGGTGGTAGGTCACTAAAGCTTACAGGGTAGAAGTTTTGCCCGAAGAACAAGACCGATTTCGAAGATAGGCCATAACGGTACATTTCTTCAGGTAGCTGCCGTACAAGGTGATCCTTAAATTTACCGCATTTTGTTCTTTTCGCACGATAACTTGATAAGGAGAGCTAGTGCGATGGAACTTTCAGGTATTTTTTTTTTGTTATTTTTTTTTTTACTTTTCCGAACTGAAGGGTAACTATATTAAATAGAAAAGAGTCCTCGGTTTGGAAAAGTTAGTTTTGCTACGGCAATACTGTTTATTTATTAAAGAACAGAAGCTATTAAATTTGTAAAGAGGGTCATCGCCTACACACTATCTACAATCATAAAAATCCTGTTTTAATTCACTGCTACAGTTATTTTACCACATTATTTAATCAAAGCAATTCGAGAAGAATCTTATAAGCGTATTGCATAATAATTTATTTATACTATGACATCAGAAGAAATAAAACGGTTTAAAATATTCCTTTATGCCGAAAGACAAATTCCAAATACCGCAAAAAACCTGAATGTAGCACGAGATATAAATTTTAAAACAACTGTCATAGAGATGGTCGGTTGCTTTTGTGCATTATGGAGATACACCCATTCTAATGTCCATCACACATGATTTGTGAAATGTATTTAATCTGAGAAAGAAGGAGAAAGACATACAATCAATGCCTTCAAAAACGAGTTTTTGACTGTTCCTGCAGCTAACTGAACCTGCCTCGAACAGTTGTTGGTTTGCACGAATGCAGAATTGTCCCGAGTGGGCAGATATTGAAAAAAATCGTGCGATCTGATGGTGCTAGTTTCAATAATAGCAAAGAGCAATTCACAGTTTACGCGAATCGTTTAAAAGTTTCATTTGAATGCCATACTGTGTATTACAAAAGAGTGAATTTTATTCTGGTCTTTGTAAATAATCGTTTCGTGTTTAAACCGAAGGCTGATGTAATTTAAATGAATTTAATGCTGGATTTTTCACATTACTTAAATCTTTTTCTAACATTGTGTAAAAGTATTAAGATTTAAGCGAAGACTACTAACTTTAAAGTAACACATTCTCTTTTATACTTCATTGCATAATATTGAAATAAAAGTATAACAAAATACAGGGTGTTCTATTTAAAAAAACACTACTTTGATATGTCACACTTTTTTGAGAAAAAATGTATCGTTTGGTTTACAGGGACCGTGTCGTATGGGGTGCCCCACCCTGTATGTGTTCCAGTTGAGTACCAGTTTATATTTATATTGCCTATTGCTGCACGTAGTTTTTTACCCCTTGTAATGGTTAGCCATGAACACACCAATTAATATTTTTAGAATTAAAATCTGTTCCAATAATAAATTTTTCTCCAAGTTTGTTAAAAAACTGGATACATTTTTTTTTTAATTGTTTTTTGTGGAAAATATAAAGCTGGCTATCGTTACGTTATATTTTATTGTTTTATGTATTTATACTGGCGGATTGAATTGGTGGTCTACCATAGTTATTTATGTTATTTTTTACTATTACTGCTACTTTTCCACTGGCTGTGGCATAATTTATTTAATATCCTTAAGATTAATGGATGTTTGTATTGTAAAGTGGGTCTCTGATATTAAACTTATATCAATTTTTTGGTTGTTTAAGGTTAATAACAGCTTTTGCTGGTGCTGTAAAATTCTTAGCTCTTCTGCCATTATAATTTCAACTAATTTTTTTTCTATTTAGTCTTTCTAATTTATTAAGTATTATATTTTTAAATTAAAATTTAACAAAATAACAAAATTATTCAATAATGAGTGGGTTTGCCGCGATTTCTTATGCATTTAAACCGAATTGGTTACCACCCAACCACATCTTTTCTTCTTCTACACGATTACATATTCCCGCTTAAAAATCTTTACGCGACCTTTTATGTTAACTGACTTCAAAAAAGGAGGAGGTTCTCAATTCGACTGTTTTCTTTTTTATGTTCGTTACCCCAGAACTTTTGACAGGATGAACCGATTTTGATAAATTTTTTTATATTTAAAAGCTGGTGCTTCCCGTGTGGTCCCATTTCAATTTCGTCCAGTTCTGAGAATGGCATCCAGGAAAAAACCATAAAAGTCTTAAATTTGCATTAAGTATGTGCGCCTAAAATGGACGAATAACTCAATATCACGCCAACCGATTTCGATGATTCTGTTTTTATTGGAAAGTATGTACTTAAAGGGTAGTTTAATGAGAGTTTGGTTAGGTTCTGATTATGGGATCAACGACAAAGTAACAAAACTCGTCAATTCTTAGAAGCATATTAATTTAAAGTCGTTTTTTTTTTAAAGAAATATTAAAGATGGCGCTTTAACATCGATTTATTTCAAATAACTTTAAAATGGATTCCTGTTAAATAATACCTGGATATTTACTTCTTGAAATATGGCCAATCACATTGTGCGATTACGATTTTCGTCGCACTAAGCACGCACCTCTTCAAACTTAAGCTGGCGGCTGAGAAAAACTGTTATCCTAAAGAAAACCAATAAGTCTTAAATTTGCATCTAGTATGTGCGCGACAAATGGACGAATAACTCAATACCACGCCCACCGATTTCGATGATTCTATTGGAAAGGATATTCAAGGGTAGTTTGATGAGTTTTTTTTTTTATGAAAATAGTCGCAAAAAGGGTAGACCTACCGTGTGGGCCGCGGACGGCCCGCACTGCGACTATTAGAAGGGGAAGGGATTATAGAAAGGAAATTATTATGGACATGCTTTTTAAAAAGTTGCAGGTCATAGTTCTCTGGAAAAACTGATTTTGGAAGCTTATTCCATTCCGTAGCAGCCCTGTAAAAGAAGGATTCTTGATGAAGATTGGTCCTTGTAGTGTCAAGCTTAAGAGTAAATGTGTGAGACTGATCAGCGTGCCGAGTTCTTCGGCCGAATGTGGCCAATGGTGGTACAAGAGTTTTTATTTCTCTGGAGCATCTGCCATGGAAATATCTGTAGAGCAATGACTGGTCTGCAACTCTTCTTCTATGTTCTAGGGGGTGAAGGGTATCTGTGAGAGTTGAGCTGTTTATTAAGCGAATGGCTCTTTTCTGAATGGAATCTAGAAGACGAAGAGAATGCCTTGGTGCTGAACCCCAAATATGCGAGCAATACTCCAGTAGAGGTCGGATTTGAGCCTTGTACGTCGTCAACAGTTGATCAGGAGTAAAAAACTCTCTGGCTTTCCACAGAAAACCTAGCCTCTGGCTTGCCGACTTTGCGATGTTAGCAACATGGTCATGCCAAGACATATTATTGGACACCGTGACTCCCAAAATCGAGATGGAGGGACTTGGTTCAAGGGTATTTCCGGACATTGTGATGGGATGATTTGAGGAATTCACTTTCTTGGAAAACGTGGCACTTTGTGTTTTTGGGCGTTGAACTGAACAAGATTGTTGGTTCCCCACTCGACGATTGCTTTAAGATCTCTATTGATGGAATCAACCTGTTCCTGCCTGAGTCTATTTGTATCATTCACCGAAAGTGATCGATAGGATGTGAAAGTTGAGACAAGTGTGCTATCGTCTGCGAAACTGTAAATGGGGTTCATGGTGGTTTTCAAGAGGTCGTTGATGTGTAAAAGAAATAAGGTGGGGGACAGGATGGAACCCTGGGGGACCCCGGCATTGGTTTTAAACGCATCAGAAGAAATACCGTCAACTGCCACATGTAAGGAGCGATCTTTCATGAAGCTCAAGAGCCATTGGCGCAGTTTGGTTGGGAGACCGTAGGCAGATAATTTACTTAACAATGCCTGGTGCCAAACGCGGTCAAAGGCTTTCGATATATCCAAGGCTATTGCACGGGATTCACAAAACTTTTCAATAGTGTTTGTCCAGAGCTGAGTGACATATGCCAGCAAATCTCCAGTAGACCGAAGTTGTCGAAATCCATATTGTCTGTCATGAGGTTAGGTTCTAATTATTTTTTTTTGTTTTTGTTACCTCAGACGTTTCGACTGGGTTAACCGATTTTGATGATTCTTTTTTATTTGAAAGCTGGTGCTTTCCGTGTGGTCCCGTTTTAATTTGGTCCAGTTCTGACAATGGCATCTATGAGAAAACCATATAAGTCTTTGAAGTCGGTTTCTTTTCACGCTTTTGCGTACGGATTATTTATCGTCAAGTAGAGGGTTATTCGGTAACCGTCGGGTGTTTTTAAAGTTTCGCCCTACTCCGATCAATTTAACCTGAAGTGGTACCTTTTAAAAGTAATTCGTTTTTAGTCAGTGATCGGTTTCAATTGATTAAGGTAATTTTTCAGTCGGAGCTGCAAGTATGTAATTAAATTGTGCAATCATATTTTTTATCGACTTTTTTTTATTTTTCATTTTTGAAATGTGCGAGATAAAGTTTAGTCGACCAAGCTTCCCTAACGATTTTTAAAACAAATTATGTCACATCCTGTAAAAACAAATTTGGGCTAATTATTATACAAACAAAATCATAAATTCATTTTTTCACCACACAAATTCTCTTTTATCGATGTTTTTTGTGTACAGAAGGTCTCGTGGAAAAAGTTAAAATATTTTTTATTTTTATAGTTAGTTGTTTAATAAAATTAATGTATCAAGTTTTTAACAATATCTTTATTCTCAACTCATGGTCTATACCTAAGACACTGTCATAAATAACTTCTTATCAGCAAGAAAAGGTATTTGTCGATATACAACCACGCAAACAATTCTTTATCAGCCAGATTATCGGTAATAAAAAGATTAAATATTTATCACAATTGATTTTAAGTCTATTACTCAAGCATCAATTTGACAACCTATGCAATAAAATAAACTAGTTTTCCAATACATTGATTTTGTTATAATAATAGATAGGCAATACTACTTATAATTCATTTCGAATTCCTCACGAAATTCAATGATCAACATCGAGAAGAATAAGTTACGAGGGCGGTTTGATAAGTCAGTGACTTTTTGAATAAAACAAATTTTTTTCCGCAAATAAACATTTTATTTTTCTACATAATCACCTTTTAGCTCGATGCATTTAGTCCAGCGTTTTTCTAATTTTTTTAATCCCTCCAAATAATAGGTTTTTTCAAAGCTCTCAAAATACGCGTTTGTTTCGGTAATGACTTCTTCATTCGACTCAAATATCTTACCGCCCAGCCATTTCTTTAGGTTTGGAAACAGAAAATAGTCGCAGGGGGCTAAATCTGGAGAATATGCTGGATGGGGTAGCAGTTCGTATCCCAATTCGTGGATTTTGGCTATCGTGACTAGACAAGTGTGCACACGTGCATTATCTTGATGGAACAGCACTTTCTTCTTCTTAGCCAAATGCGGCCGTTTTTGCTTCAAATCAACGTCGAATCTGTTCAAAAGCTTTGAACTCTGAAACTATGCTAAATCTACCCAGAACTCCGAAAAAAAAATCACTTTTTTAAAAGTGGGAAGGAGCGTGAAGTTAGCCCCTCATTTTAAAATATTGATTTTTTTTACCCGTTAGAGGTCAGAACTATACCTAATACCTATCAGAAACTCTAGAACTATTGCAACGGAACTTGAAATTTTTTTTTTCGAATTTTTAATAGTGGGGGTGGAACTTCACAGTGATGTCACTCTATGTCTAATTCCTCAATAAAATAGATAGATAATGAATAATTTTACAATTTTATGCGTCCAATTCTTTGGTTTGGGTTTAAACATGCCCTATTTTTGAACTGTGTTAACACACCCAATGTGCACTACTCTTATATTGAATAAAAAAAAAGAACAATTCATCGACACTACCGGCATTTGTCGACAGACTAATATGCAAGAATATGCATTATGCATTTCTCCTGTTGTTTCGTGAATCCCAGATTCGAACGCACGTAGCATAGAAATTAATTAATATTTAAAGACCTCCCAAGGGAGATTGAAACTAATACAAAACAATACAATTACCGAACAGTTTTGCTTGACAATTACAAAGAAGCAAACTTTTTTGCGGGTAATAATTTTTTTTTTGGCACTCGGAGATCCATATCCATGCAGCCAGTATCTAATACTAAGATGAGTAACTTAAGTGTTATTATGTTAGTCAAAGCTTTTCGAATCGATTATGTTACACTTATATAGAAGAAAAAATTAAAAGGATGGCCACAAACTTCACACCCAGGGGCCTGCGGGTAATAATAATGTATAGGTTTTAACTGTAAGTGTTTTTTTTGCTCCTCAAAACTATGAGACTGAGTTGGCTAAAAAAGAACATATAGTGCTTTTATTTAAAAATAATTTTTATAAAAATGTAGTGACATGATACCAAAATAGGCTAGTGAAAAACGTTTCTCGATGTCTTATTTCTAGCCTAAAAATCAAAGAAAGAAAATTTAGTTATTAGAAAATTTTAAAAAGACGCTATTACACCGGTATTTATTCTTATTTTTTTTCCAAAGGATGAGTGATGAAATTTCATAATTTTATAATTTTTAAATACATAATAGTATTCTTAGTTCAAAAAATTTAAAAAAAAACGTGTACAACAAAATCAATTTTTATACATGGTTTTCGTTAATTTTTATTAATTAAAATAGATATTTTTTTAGACAAATTTTGTTACCACTCCACCCCCATTTTTTGGTTAATTTTTTTTGAGGGTAAGAAAAATTTTAAGGACGTTTTTTTCCTGTCAAGGATAAAAATTAAATCCTGGCGTCCAAAAACAATTTTTCTTTGTTTTTTTTTAGTTCTATAATCTATACCACGCCCGACTAAGATTGGCTTGTCTGGTAACCACCAAATAAAGTAACCCTTAACTTACATATATCTATATCACGCCTTTTTCCCATAGGGGTAGGCAGATACCACTTCCTTCCACTTGCTACGGTTCTAACACACATCTCTACTTTTATCAGTGCTCTCATACATGCTCGTTGGTTGTTGGTACTCTTGACCTGGCCTTTATTCAAAACAATGTTGATCTGATCGAGATATGTTCGCCGAGGTCGACCTCTATCGACTTGTCCATTCACACTCGCCTTATAAATTTGTTTCGTTAATCTTCCTTTATCCATCTTTTCTACGTGTCCAAACCATCTAAGCATTCCTTTATCTATCTTCTTTTACACCATAGCGTTCCTTATCTCACTATTCTTTACTTTATCCAACCGAGTCACTCCGGCTATACTTCTCAGACTACTCATCTCCGCAGCATTAATCCTATTTTCATGCTTCTTCTACCAAACCCAACATTCACTACCATACATAACTTTCCTCTATGCACAACCTTACGTGCCTTTTTTGACACTTACTTGCTGTTCATAAAGCTATGCAGTGCCCCATTTATTTTTTTTTCCTGCCAACTTCCTTTGCTCAATGTCATTGTCATACTTTCCATCTCTCGTAAATTTTGAACCCAAGTAAACAGACTTATTTCATTTTTAATCCATACGCACTCTCTTTCAAATCTTTTAAACAATCGTCTATGTATAAGTTAACCAGCCATGGCGAAGCCACACATCCCCGTTTCACACCTTTTTCGATGTTAAACCAGTCCGTATAAGCTCCGTTTATCCTGACACAAGCAGTGAAATCCTGGTAAAGTGATTTCAGTTCTCCTATTAAACTACCAGTCACCCCATATATAGACAATGTCGACCACAATTCACTCCTCACCACCCTGCCATAGGCCTTTTCCAAGTCTAGGTAAGCGCAGTAGACCTTCTGACTTTTAGCCAAGAATTTTTCGACTATATCTCGTAATAAGAAGACCTGATCCATACATCTTCTTCTTTTTTTAAATCCTGCTTGCACATCCCATATCATGTTCTCAGTTTCATTCGTCACTCTTTTAATCAATATCTTTGCATACAGTTTGCCGACTATGCCGAGTAAACTAATACCTCGGTAGTTCTTACAGTCCTGCAGCGAACCTTTTCCTTTGTAAAGCGGCACGATAACGGTCTTGCACGTCGTCTGGTAACTTACCTAATTATAAAGGGTAACTAGCCCATTACAATAGAGTTTCGAAAGAGAGTATAAACATAAATTTTTTTTAAAATAATAAAAATACCACAGCCTAATAAAAACATTTAATTTTCATGATTTTTCTACACAACATAGGTAGGTATAATTTTAAATACTGCTATTTTTGGAAAAAAAAATTATTCGATATTGAGCGGTATCTCCAGACAGATATTCTACCAATACAATTTATTAATTTTAAAATTAACTATCGGAGACGTTGGCAAAAACGTTAGACAGAAAACAAAAACCATCGTCTACATCACTGTTTGAAAAAATAACTGATTAGAGGTGGGAAACAGAAAAACTTTATTAAAAATTACTCAATAACTTTAATTCTAACTCTAGACATTGTGTACGAGACGCAGTATTTCTTTTATGAGCAACTAGGTCGAACAATGCACTGTTTCAACTTATTTACACTCCATGAATAAAAACACTACACCATTGGACTATGGAGTAGAGAGTTGGACGCTGACCGACTCATTATTGAAGAGGCTGGAGGCCTTTGAAATGTGGGTCTACAGAAGGATCCTACGAATAAGCTGGATGGACCGAATAAGAAATGAGGTGGTTCTACAACGAATGAGGAAAAACACAGAAATAATTGAAATAATAAAAAGCCGAAAACTCGAATACTTCGGCCTCGTGATGAGGCATCCAGAGAAATATTACCTCCTTCATTTAGTGATGCAGGTCCAGGACGAAGAAGAACATCTTGGCTCCGAAATCTTCGAGAGTAGTATCGCAAATCATCCGTTAAACTATTCCGAGCTGCGATAAACAAAGTTATTATAGCCAATATGATTGCCAACCTTCGATAATCGGACAGGGTACCGGAAGAAGAAGATTGGATTAAATAATATACGGTGCTTTCACCGCTTTCAAGGGGGGTGTTTAAAAATGTTATTCCAAGTGGCACCAATTTAACATCCCCCACCCCTTCTTTAAAATGTTAAATAGAAATCACTACCTTGTGATACATCAAATGAAAACCCACTAAAGATTTAAATCAGACATATAAACCACAATTTATTTTGTGTTATTTTTACAGTAAATACAGGAGACTCTGGCGTAAACTTAAATAAGGAATTGTCTGGCAAAGAAGACGTATTGTCCGATGACAACAAAAGTGATTGTGATGTACAGTCGTCCCCCTTTAATTCAGCCAAGTCACTGAGTGACTTCTACATAAGTTTTGCAGAAGAGTTATTAATGATCGTTGCAAGTGTGCCTTTCATTAATAACTTATCTCTTAGATGAAACAAATTGCCACAATTTAAAAAGAATACCTCAGCTTAAAAGAACTTTAGAAAGGTAGTCGTATTGACGACTCATTACGAAATTTAAAAGTGAGTAGATGTATAAAACTTGCATAGTAATAGTAAAAGACGTCTCTGGTAATTAACTAGGATTTTCTTACATTATATACGGTGACTAGGTCACTGCATACTACAAATTCAATCGATAGACACTTATAGCTGAAATAAATCACTGTCGGTATTCAATTTTTTTTACCGATAGCGGATGTTTCGAAAGCGGGAACAAGGCGATTTAAGTATCTCCGAGATACCCGATGAAGAACGTTACCTCATTGTTAGCGTGTTGCCATTATTATCTGCCATAATAATACATATATAAGTTAAAACGAATTACCGTCACGAGTAGACTACCTTGACTTTCCCATTTGGGATTGTATCAATTAATTTGTCGGCTTCGATACGAATATATATTCCTGGTTTAACTAGGAAGTGATTGATTGCTTTCGGTTCAAACGAGATATCAATTGGCTAATTGGGATTTATTTGATATTGAAGATACAAGTTAGATAAACACTGTAGTAAAACTAAAAGAGCAAACTGAGAAAAGGTTCTTTTTGGGTGGTTACATAAATCACTAGACTTACTTTCTCCCACTCCCATTGAAATTATGCTAGATGTTAAGAACATATATATATTACCGTTTAATAATTTTTGTTTGTTTTTGTTAAAACGACAGTTTCCTACTAATTTTTATCAATTCATCAAATTCAATAATCAAGTTGACAATTATCAGATGCGAGGAAGTTTAAACTTTTCTGTAAACAGAACCAATATCTAAAAAACCATGAATTCTCTATTTCACAAAAGGTTGTTCTAATATAACAATCTACCTATTCATGTCAAGGAAAGTGAAACACTGAGATCATTTAAATCAAATCTTCTGGGGTATATCTAAGAAAAGTAACCTTTATTATATTATGTATCTGTATTACTTTTTTAAAAGTATTGTTTAAATAACGGCAAATGTTGTTCAATAGTTTTATGCCATCAAAAACATAACTTGTAAAAAATATCAAGTTTCGTAGAGGAAGAGCCAGTGACCAATTTTCAGTTGTCATTTCAAGTCTTGAAAATTTACTGACTCAATGTTTAATTTTTGATCGACAATAGAAGCCACTTCTGGCAGCCCCCAATGGCCGGGGTAAAGTACCCTAAAATTTTAAAGAGGGTAGGAAAAAAGAATTATTTTAGTGTTTAAGTGTCAGTCAAGAAATTCATGCAGATTATTTCTAAAAGTACCTATACTGAATGTATAAAAAATTCACCAGAACATTTTTGTCCCTCCTAATTGTTAACAAAACATATAAAAAATTTGTACAAAAAACATATTATTGAATGCCAGAAATATATTTCATCACGAGAGAGCGCATATTGGGCTTCATTGAAGATGAAGATAAATTATATGAAATGCAACAATTCCTTGTTAAAGTTTAACCGTTAAACTCATAGAAAATTTATATTGCGGTAAAATTACCTGTTCCTGTGACAAGAGGTATTCTCTAAATAACACCGAAGGTCACTATGAAATATCAACAATGATGATGTTAGGTGAAGAGGAATACAACGACAAAGATGAATGAAAAATGATAATTATTCATATTGTACATAAATACCTTTTTCTGATGTAAAAATAAATTGTCCCCCGAATTTTTTATATTTACACTTGTATATATTTTACTATCCATTTGCGCTCTCTTTTCAACTCACAGATATGAATTTAATTGTTTTGCTCGCACTCGCACTCGCTCTCGCACGGGAACGTTTTTCTCTGCCTCTGGCAGATAGTAAGTGATGAAATTTATTTCTGGCATTCAATAATATGTTTTCTGTATATATTTTCTGTATTATGTTAAAATTTGAAGACTTATGAAATAACAAAAAAAAAACTATTTTCTATAAATATTTATAGCGTTCAATTAGGAGGGACGAATAGGTCCTGGCGAATTTTTCATACTTTCAGAAATAATCTGCATGAATTTCATGACTGATACTTTAACTAAAATAATTCTTTTTTCCTACCCTCTTTAAAATTTTAGGGTACTTTACCCCGGCCATTGGGGGCTGCCAGAAGTGGCTTCTATTGTCGAGCAAATATTAAACATTGAGTCAGTAAATTTTCAGGACTTTGGAAATGACAACTGAAAATTGGCCACTGGCTCTGGGTCTATCGCTACTCAGTTCTTCTACCGTAAAAAATTGTGTGATCCATGTAATACCAAGTCGGTTAATTTATTCAGTCCCTACTTAAGGGTACTTCTGTCTTAGGTCATTACGTAATTAGCTAACCTAACAACATCTTATAGTGACCATATCAATATTAAAAATCTTTTGTTTTAAATAAATAGATTGACTTTGCAATCGCACTAAACAATCTAATTTAATATAATATGTATTACTTGTGTTTTCATGCAATGTGAGGTAAGTGTGTGTAGAAATATGCTATGAATTAGGTGCTCTCAAAATAATGAACTCAGCACCAAATTAGCACCTAAAAATCACCTAAATAAGGTACTTTTGGAATCCAAATCGGAGAATTTCGCCAAAATTTCGCCTGCTGCCGTCACGGGGATCTTTATTAGGTGCTTCTGCTAACAAGATATTTTAAATAATAATATGGTCTCATATTTCTAAGAAACAAAGTCAGGTGTAACATTCCAACGTAAATGTTTCATATTCATACAAATAAATAAATACACAATGAAACTGTTTCCTCTGATGAATCACGTAAATGCATTCTAACTGTTTGATTACATCATCAGAAATACTCTTGTACGCATTATAAACAAGTTTTTTGCAAATGGCAAATAATTAAAAAACCTATTTGAAATTAGAGGCTTAAAAATTCTCCACCGAAAAAATGCCATCTAATACAACTTCAGATACCCATAAAAAGTATATTTAGGTATATTATTGTTTTTTTATGACATTTAGTACATAGTTAATGATGTATTATGCCTTGAAGGGCAAGCAGTCTAAACCTAGAGAAACTTTCCCTTATTTCGTGTTATTTTCCTATCGAATGGTTATTTTGCCTCGCTGAAGTTTGGCAAAATAACTTCCAGTATCATTTCGCATTCTGGATACAAAATAACTATTTGCAGGATTTTTGCTGGTTTAATGTCCTAAATCTATAATAAAAAATTTAAAGAACTTGTAATAAATGCAAATACTCGTATAGATTTGCTGGCTTATATCACTCAGCTCTGGACAAACACTATTGAAAAGTTTGGTGAATCCCGTACAATAACATTGTTAAGTAAATTATCTGCCTACGGTCTCCCAACCAAACTGCGCCAATGGCTCTTGAGCTTCATGCAAGATCGCTCCTTGCATGTGGCAGTTGACGGTATTTCTTCTGATGCGTTTAAAACCAATGCCGGGGTCCCCCAGGGTTTCATCCTGTCCCCCACCTTATTTCTTTTACACATCAACGACCTCTTGAAAACCACCACAAACCCCATTTACAGTTTCGCAGACGATAGCACACTTGCCTCAACTTTCACATCCTATCGATCACTTTCGGTGAATGATACAAATAGACTCAGGCAGGAACAGGTTGATTCCATCAATAGAGATCTTAAAGCAATCGTCGAGTGGGGAACCAACAATCTTGTTCAGTTCAACGCCCAAAAAACACAAAGTGCCACGTTTTCCAAGAAAGTGAATTCTTAAAAACCATCCCATCACAATGTCCGGAAATACCCTTGAACCAAGTCCCTCCATCTCGATTTTGGGAGTCACGGTGTCCAATAATATGCCAATGTCTTGGCATGACCATGTTGCTAACATCGCAAAGTCGGCATGCCAGAGGCTAGGTTTTCTGTGGAAAGCCAGAAAGTTTTTTACTCCTGATCAACTGTTGACGACATACAAGGCTCAAATCCGACCTCTACTGGAGTATTGCTCGCACATTTGGGGTTCAGCACCAAGGCATTCTCTTCGTCTTCTAGATTCCATTCAGAAAAGAGCCATTCGCTTGATAAACAGCTCAACTCTCAGAGATACCCTTCACTCTCTAGAACATAGAAGAAGAGTTGCAGACCAGTCATTGCTCTACAGATATTTCCATGGCAGATGCTCCAGAGAAATAAAAACTCTTGTACCACCATTGGCCACATTCGGCCGAAGAACTCGGCTGCTACGGAATGGAATATGCTTCCAAAAGCAGTTTTTCCAGAGAACTATGAACTGCAACTTTTTAAAAAGCGTGTCCACAATCATTTTCTTTCTATAATCCCTTCCCCTTCTAATAGTCGCAGTGCGGGCCGTCCGCGGCCCACACGATAGGTCTACCCTTTTTGCGACTATTTTCTTAAAAAAAAAAAATATGTGCAACTAGTAAACAATGTTAATCGATTCCACAAATTAGTATAAAAGTCCACGTTTTCCACACACTAACCACTAATTAAACTTATACCCGCTAAGAATCAACCTAGTTCTCTGGTAAATTGGGTAATTATGATCTCAACATGAAACATTATTCTGATTAAAAACACAGCTTAAAAAAATAACAAAGAAAACACGTTTATTTTTAAACATTTCAAACGCAATTGTTGAAATATTTCCCACGTGATTAACTTTTTTTTTTCTTAGTTAATTAAAAAATCTGATTTCACCGTTCAAGTTTTAACAAGTGTATAAGTACCAAACAGAGCTGTACTAATTAAATAATTAATTCTTTTAAAAATTCTAAAATTATTATTTAAAGTAAACAATTTAAGTTTTCTTTTCCATATCAAACTTATAAATATGATTCTTGTTTAAATTCAAAAGGTGGGACTTTTGACTTCTCATCTATCAACAAATTAATAAGTTTGCAGTTTGATTACCATATTTAAAATAAATTATATATATCTGAAGAGGAGTTGCAGGCGATGGTTAATGTTATGCATGATGCCCTGAAAATCAAAGAAATATAAATAAATGCAAGCAAAACGAAAGTAATGGTTTTTGAAAGAGAAGAACGCATGACACACCGTAAAGTTCTGATTAAGGGAGAAAGAGTGAAACAGGTAAATGAATTTGTGTACTTGGGTTCAAAGTTTACGAGAGATGGAAAGTATGACAGTGACATTGAGCGAAGGGTGTTGGCAGGAAAACAAATGAATGGGGCACTGCATAGCACTGAGCAGCCAGAAAGTGTCAAAAAAGCACGTCTGGCGGTGCATAAAGGTGTGTTGGTTCCTACACTTATGTATGGTAGTGAATGTTGGGTTTGGCAGAAAAAGCATGAAAATAGGATTAATGCTGCGGAGATGAGTAGTCTGAGAAGTATAGCCGGAGTGACTCGGTTGAATAAAGTAAAGAAAAGTGAGATAAGAGAACGCTGTGGTGTAAAAGAAGATGTGGTTACAAAGATAGATAAAGGAATGCTTGGATGGTTTGGACACGTAGAAAGAATGGATGAAGGAAGATTGACGAAACAAATTTATAAGGCGAGTGTGAATGGACAAGTCGGTAGAGGTCGACCTCGGTGAACATATCAGATCAACATTGTTTTGAAGAAAGGCCAGGTTAAGAGTACCAACAACCGACGAGCATGTATGAGAGCACTGATGAAAGTAGAGGAAGCGAAAGATGTAAGAAGAAGAAAAGGTGTAAGAACTGTAGCAAGTTGAAGGAAGGTGTCTCTGCCCACCCCTACAGGAAAAAGGCGTGACTATATGTATGTATGTATGTTTTGTTCTGATGTGTTATTAACTATTTTGAATGATGTTCATTATCCAATTGCAGGTAAGGTTTCAATAAATTAGATGAGCTGTGTCCTGTTATTTTTAAAATTTCCTGCTCATTGATACCTACTTTGGCAAGGTGAGACATTGTAATTTCTTGAAAATTTATGACATACGCGTCAGATCAAAGAAATACGTTTTCATGTAGTTGTCATTCAATAAAAACAATTCTCAGTAGTAATAACCCAAGGACATTGATAATTGTCGAAACAATTTTATAACAGATTTCGAAAGCTTGTTGCTTGGAAACAGACCGACGCCGTAAGCGGAGGTCTGTTGCCTATAAGCAACAAGCTTGAGATAGATGTTATAAAATTTTTGAGCATTCATCAATGTTCGAGGGTAATTCGGATAGAAATTTTTTTGCTGATTATGGAAATAAATACAGAGCAGAAACAATCCTTTAAAATCGACGCCAATTCTTCCACCGTCCGATTTCCATCTAATTCATATTTTCTTACATCACAAAAGTTCATGAACGCTTTCCACACAAAATTTTTATTTTGAACAGTATTCTTCGGTATATTCGATGCTATAATTTCATCAATATTATCTTGAGTATTACAACCAAATATTTGAATTGTCAAAATCGAATTGAAAGGAAATGTAGGTATGTATCCATAGCAACATGACATGATTTAGTGAAAAGAACCCATGGGCTCTTTTCAGTATAATTTTGTTTTGATTGGTTGTGTTCGATCAGATGACCACAAATTGACTGATTTTATTGGATATCAACTTGAGCAAAAAATTTTCGCTGGAATAATGTAAGTAGATTATTCCCACTATAATAACGTTTTGATTGGCTAGAACGTATATGAATTCTTCTTCTTAGGGTGCCGATGCTTTACGAATGTTGGCGATTATCATAGCGATCCGAACTTTGTCTGCAGCAATTCGGAACAGTTGTGTAGATGTTTTATTGAACCACGTCCTGGGGTTCTTGAGCCACGATGTTCTGCGTCTTTCTGATCCTCTCCTCTTTCATTGTACTTAGAACTTCGACGTTTGTCACTTTTGCCGTCCAAGCGATTTTTAGCATTCTCCTGTATAGCCACATCTTGAAAGCGTTGAGTTTTTTGCTGTGGTTTCATTAAGCGTCCATGATTCTGCACCATAAAGGAGAACGAAGAAGACATAGCATCGCAGGAGTCTCACTTTAGTGTCCAGCGTGATGTTATGACTTTTAAAGAAGGCGCTCATGCGGTTAAAGGTTGCTCTGGCTTTTCCTATGCGTGTTCTTATTTCCTTACGTGGCTCCAGTCCTCATTTATAATGGTCCCCAGATAGTTGTAATGATCAATTTTCTCGATAGTCGCTTGGTCTACGAATAGTTGGCTTTCTGTGATGTTCTGTTTGCTGATTATCATAAGTTTGGTCATATTTCCATCGACTTCAAGGCCGTACTGACTACTGTGATGGGTAATTTTGTCCACCAGGGCTTGTAGGTCAGCAAAGACGATGGTATCATCGGTATATGAATTACTGAAATTGAAAATTTCTATTGGTTTCGAGAAACGTCAAAAAATAATCTTTAAAATAAATTGCTCGACAGTCAACTTTATTTAAACAAATTCTCGATACGGTCGTGTATTGTAGCCTCAAGACAATCTTGGAAGAGTAACGATGTCCTTGATTACTTCGGTATTTCTTGAGTACGAAAAGGAGTGGTTGCAGCAAAGCAATGCAAGATTTCAACAATTAAACTTTACGATTAATCAACATCGGCTAGCATGGGCTGTTAAACTTTAAATTGAAGTAAAATGTATGCGATAAAAGAACGTTGGTTAATATTTATTAACGTTCTTGCTTTACAGATGACTGTTGGTGGGGAAACGTAAAAATCGAAAACAATGCATGAACAAAATTAAAATACGGCAGAAATATAATGTGGTTGCATCACATCAAAAATGCAATGTTCTATCGATATGAGTAGTTCACTTTGAACTATTTTTACGCAAAAGGTGTCAATGTTGTTAGTTAATCAGTTATAATTACAAATTACTTTATCGAAATGCTATACAAGTCGTAAAAGTAGCTTAAGTACTTTGTACTTTATTATTTGTTCGTTTACGGTGAATCACTACCAATCGGTAAAAGTTTTAAAATATTTGTCACTTTAGTAGTACAGTTGAACGCCGATTATCCGAACGCCGATTATCCAAACGCCGATTAACCGAATCGCCAATTATCCGAATCGGTCCTAAGCGTAATTATAAAAAATTAAAACCAAGTAATTTTTGGAAAAAAATGAAAAGTTTTGCTAATTATTGATGATGCACCAACGCATCCATCACTTAAGCTTATCGTGAGAGAAGAAGGGAAATTTAAGTGTCTCTTTTTACCACCTAACGTCACAAGTCTGCTGCAGCCCATGGAACAGGGTGTTAATGAGTGCACGAAACGACTTTACAGACAACAGTTGCTTCATAAATTGCTTCTAGCTGAAGAGAACGACGAGGAACGGGTTTTGGATTCGTACAAAAAAACCAACTTGAAAGACTGTTGCTACAATCGCGGGATGTTCGGAGTGTGATGTCGCTGATATGGAAGAGTGGTTGCACTGTGATAAGCGTCGAACCTCTTTTTTCAAGTGGGACTTGGAAAGTCCACAGAAGGGTTCTGGACCGGAAAAAGGTCCTTGACAAGACAGTCTGCTTCCTCGTTGCCTTTACCTCCCCTATAACCTGGAACCCACATCAAAGTGACCTGGTTGCTTGCTGCCAGTTGGGTCAAAAATTGTTTACAGTCCCAAGTTAGCTTAAAATCACAAGTGTATGACTTCAGAGCATTTAATGCTGCTTGGATATCTGATAGAATATAGATTTTTGTCCTTCGGGTGTCCCATGATGCGAGCATACTAAAAACCAATTATTCGTAAGCTGAAGTGAGGTAATGAAACACTAACACTGGGTTTTATGCAGGAAATAAAATAAAAATAAATAAGAAATAAGATAAGAAAGTTGAACATACGTAACACAATGAAAACGTTTATACACGAAGTAAAACAAAATAAGAGTAGGACAACTTTATAAAAAATGCCGTGATTTTATTGGTTAATGCTTCATTCTTATTTAATTTAATTCATCTGTATAAATAGGTCTTAAGATAAAAAGTATGACAGTTACATTGAGCAAAGGGTTTTGGCAAAAAAAACAAATAAATGGGGCACTTTATAGACAGCCAGAAAGTATCAAGAAAGGCAGAAAGGCAGAAAGGCTGTGCTGTGTGTTGGTTCCTACAATTATGTATGGTAGTGAATGATGGGTTTGGCAAAAGAAGCATAAAAATAGGGTTAATGCTGCAGAGATGAGTAGTCTGGAAAGTATAGCCGAAGTGACTCGGTTGCATAAAGTGAAGAATAGTGAGATAAGGGAACGCTGTGGTGTAAAAGAAGATGTGATAAAGATAGATAAAGGAATGCTTAGATGGTTTGGACACGAAAAAGGATGGATGAAAAAAGATTGACAAAACAAATTTATAAGGCGAGTGTGAATGGACAAGTCGGTAGAGGTCGACCTTGGCGAACATCGATCTCGATCAAATCAACATTGTTTTGAAGAAAGGCCAGAAAAAGGCGTAACTACATGTATGTACGTATGTAAACAGGTCTATTTTCGTCTTTTTCCTTATTTAATCTTATTTGCTGCATAAGCTTAGTGTTACATCAATTTATTGAAGAAAAAAAAAAGGAAATAAACACATGTTTTGAAATATTTAACAAGAGACATTCACAGAAAGATATAGGTAACAACCATAATTATTTGCAATGGGCGAGACGGTAAACATATGCGTTTCGTAGTTACGAGAACTTAAATACCGATATCAATTTTAATGCATATTTATCTTACAATAAATCAATATTTATTTGTTGCACAAAAAACGTGAAATCTGCTATATTCTAGAAAGTTGATACCGAGTATTGTACGGTTATAAATAATAATAATAATAACTAATTGCACTGAACCGTAAAAGAAAAAAGATTAATGTAATATAAAAGTTGCGATGTCAAAATCGCGTTAATTTACAGCAATCAAATAATAATTTATTTAAAAACAAGTTGTTAACATCTGTAAAGATGGTGTGTTAAAAAAAATATCTTTCGTTAATAACATAATTGACACAATAATATATGACGTGTTGAGTTAACGGTTCACCACAAATTTACGATCACTATTTGTTGATTAAAATCAACATATATTGTTAAATTGTTTACTTGTGCATGCGTGACAAACTGCGAGGTGCTGATTGAAGGAGAAAGAGTGGAACAAGTGAAAAAGTTTGGGCTCAAGTTTACGAGAGACAGAAAGTACATACGTACATATAGTCACGCCTATTTCCCGTATGGGTAGAAAGAAACCACTTCCTTCCACTTGCTACGGTTCTTACACACATCTTTTGCTTCTTCTACTTTCATCAGTGCTCTTATACATGCTCGTCGGTTGTTGGTACTCTCGACCTGGCCTTTCTTCAAAACAATGTTGATCTGATCGAGATATGTTCGCCAAGGTCGACCTCTACCGACTTGCCAATCACACTCGCCTAATAAATCTGTTTCGACAATCTTCCTTTATCCATCCTTTCTACGTGTCCAAACCATCTGAGCATTCCTTTATCTATCTTTGTAACCACATCTTCTTTCACACCACAGCGTTTCCTTATTTCATTATTCTTCACTTTATCCAAACGAGTCACTCCGATTATACTTCTTAGACTAATCATCTCCGCAGCATTAATCCTATTTTCATGCTTTTTCTGCCAAACCCAACATTCACTACCATACATAAGTGTAGAAACCAACACACCTCTATGCACAGCCAGACGTTTTTTTGACACTTTCTGACTGTTCATAAAGCTATACAGTGCCCCATTTATTTGTTTTCCTGCTAACACCCTTCACTCAATGTCACTATCGTACTTTACATCTCTCGTAAACTTTGAACCCAAGTATACAAACTCATTTACTTGTTCCACTCTTTCTCCCTTAATCAGAACTTGGTCAGAACAGTTTGTCATGCTTTCTTCACTTTCAAAAACCATTACTTTCGTTTTGCTTACATTTATTTTCATCCCTTCGATTTTTAGGGCATCATGCATAACATTAACCATCGCCTACAACTCCTCTTCAGATGACGCTAATATGACTTGATCATCGGCGTTAAGAAGGCATTTGACGATCAAATCATTTATTTTCAATCCATACCCACTCTCTTTCAAATCTATTAAACAATCGTCTATGTATAAGTTAAAGAGCCATGACGAAGCCACACATCCCTGTCTCACACCTATTTCGAAGTTAAACCAGTCCGTGTAAGCTCCGTTTATTCTGACACAAGCAGTGGAATCTTCGTTAAGTGATTTCAGTGCTTGTATTAAACTAATGCTTACCCCATACATAGACAATTCACTCCTTACCACTCTGTCATAGGCCTTTTTCAAGTCTATAAAAGCGCAGTAGACCTTCTGACCAAGAATTTTTTGACTATACCTCGTAATGAAAAGACCTGATCCATACATCTCCTTTCTCTTCTAAATCCTGCTTGCATATAATAATATCATTCTCCCAGTTTGACAGAAAGTATGACCGTGATATTGAGCGAAGGATGTTGGCAAAGAGGTTGGATGAAAGAAGATTGCGAAACAGATTTATAAGGCAAATGTAAATGGGCGAGTCGGTAAAGGCCGACCTATGGAAACGTAAATCGATCAAATCAAAATTTGTTTTGAGAAAAGGCCAGGTCAAGAGTACCAGCAACCGACGAGCAGGTATGAAAGCGCTGATTAAGAATTTTTCAAATCTGAGAAAACCGACATTTTCAGTTACTGGTGCCCTATATTTTTCTATATTATCACTTTGATATTGTTATTGCTATGATATTTATTTTTGGATTCGATAATTTAAAAACACCCAGTACAAAAAAAACTAAACAATTTATTCTAATCTTTTTCCCTTAGATATTTCACAAAACTTATACTTTTTTATAACAATACAATTACTTTCCAATTAATTAATTAAAAATTTTGGTCCGCGATCTTCTAAAATTCTTTCTCGTTCTTTCCGACATTAACACGAATATTCTTGCCGCTCGCTGCTAAAAATGTCGGGCATTTGATACCACCGAAAAAATAAATCATCATACAGCGCACCGTCCTTTCAGGACAGACAATGTGACAGCGGCGGACCTGTTATCCACAATCAGTTTTTGGAAAATTAAGGGCCGAAAAATATATTTTTCGAAATATCGACTTACGTCATCTTATAGGGCATAAAAGTTTCTACAATTTTGATACCTACAATTTTGGAGCGTAAAAAAATTCGACGTGGGAAACACTCGAGTCTTTTTTTGACATATCTTCCCCGGACTATACGTCGTTTTTAAATATAACCTGCATGTATAAAATTAATAGTCAATGTTTGTTAGATGTTAAATTGAATTGTAATTTACTTCCAACTACATTATATTTTTAGCTAAACCAAGCCTTGTCTGTACGATCCTGCGCTTAATATTAACACAACTGAAAATAAATTAACAGAATTGTCTTTTTTTGACGATAGATTAACATTCAGAACAGTGAAAGAGATAACCATGCAAGCGACGGTCTTTAACTTAATGCATAACTTGACTCTCCCTTGACTAAAGCAGTGCTATCTATCACAATAATATTGTTTGTCACTGAAGAATTCTTAACTGACTTTTAATATCTCCTTTGTTTTGCAGTCGAATATATTACAAAAACAGTTTTTTTTAAAGCCAATATACAGTCTCTTGTCATTTTATAAGCACATTCATATTGTTCTGATTTCACTTTATAATTCAAATTTTCTAACCCCGCATTTAAACCATATATATATATATATATATATATATATATATATATATATATATATATATATATATATATATATACATAAGAATAGACCAAGATAGCAATGGAAGTACCGTGTAAGTGGGTGCGATAGACAATCAAAAAGATAAATTTGCTTAGGGGAAATTCTATCCTTATCTTGGAACTGGAGGCAAAAAAATACAGACGTACTCACAAAAAAGGGGTTAAACACTATTTCTGGATCCCGAACAATCTTCGGAATACGTAGTTACAAGCACAATACTTAAAAGGAAGAACACAATAAAATGATCCCGATATTGGATAGTATTACAAGGATTGGGGCAGGCAAAGATACTACTGTGAAACTACACCAAGAAGAAACTCAATGACTACACCGGAAAAAGTAAAAATAAGCTCAGAATACCAACGGAAATTTTTCAGGATACTGCCAGTTGAGGTGGCTTGAAAATTTTACAATACAATAATTAAACACGAATACAATAGATACTTTATAAGCACATTACTGATACTGGGTTATGTTTAATGGCCTTCAATTTTCTGCAAATCCAGAAATATGGGGTGTGACAATAAAGTTTTTGGGCTCGTTGAAGTGGGCTCGTTCAAGTGTAGTGATAAAATATAACAGACTTTTTGAAGCGTCAAAAAATACCGAGTAAAAAAATCTAACGCTAGATTAATTTAAAATTCAAACTTAAAAATTCTTGCTTAAACTTAATAAAAATTCTCCAACAAATGTTGACACGAGTTTACAGAGAGAATTGCATGACCCATTCAAAAATTTTGTTGTGGATCAAGAGGTTTTTGGCAGGCCAAGAATCGTTGGTAGACGATGAATTTATCTCTCTCGCATCTGACCATGCCTTGATTGGTCGAGAGTTATACCTCCCGCTTTACCCCCTGAATAAACTTGTATCTTTATTAATCGGTACATCCCTACAAGGGGATGCATCTAGTCAGAATTTTCGAAAAAATCGATTTTTCGTTTTAGACGAATTTTCAAAATATGACATTTCAAAAATATTCTCTGAAAGGAAAGCAGGTTTAACACGAAACAGTTTTTTCAAAATCAGTGATCACGATATTTCAAAAACGAGAACCAATTTAATTTAAATTTTGCATAATTTTTTTTACATCAGAAGTCAGTCTGTTGATACTTCAAGATAGTGATGTTAATACTTTAAAATAGTTTATAAAGTTTTTCAGATGTTTCATTATTTACGATTTTATACTTTGTATATGTTTATATAAAAAAAGAAAGAGTCGAATTGCCAGAATTTTGGAGAAAAGTCATCAAAATTTGTAAAGACGAAAAAACACAATTTTAATGGCAAATTTTGACTAAAACCTAAAAGGAAAAGTAACACAGTCCTTTATCGAAAGATTTTTTTTCGATGCATATTTTTTTATGTCAAGGAAAATGAGGTGATTTTTCTACCGAAATCTAGACTGTCACTTTCAATCGCCGACCATTTTGTCAAAATTAATAATTTTTCAAATCCTTTGATTGAAGACTAGATAATACAATACAAAAACTTAATTTATTTGTTTTTAAGATTTCAAATGATTGGTAAAGAACTTAAATTGGTAACCGCGGAAGGCCTTTTTTTAACAGCGGTCCGGGAAATACAATATATCTGCTACAAAATCAAAAATAAACAGTATTGCCGTAGCAAAACTAACTTTTTTAAACCGAGAGCTCTTTTCTATTTAATATAGTTATATATATAGTTACCCGGTTCAGGAAAAAAAATGAGGATCACCTTGTACGGCAGCTACCTGAAGGAATGTACCGTTATGGCCCATCTTCGAACTCGGTCTTGTCCTTCGGGGGAAACTTCTACCCTGTTTTAGTGGCCTACCACCTCTCTGTCTTAAGATATCGTGCCCATAAGATTTTCCAACACACATAGACAAAATTTGAAACAACCGTCACGCTGAAAATGGTTCCATTCGATACGTAGGGCCATGAAACGTGCAGCGCACATGGTTTTGGCGATTTTCATTTTTGGGGGAAAACCAATACTTTCTTTTATTACCATTCGATTCGGAAAAGTTTAAAATATACCCTTTGCTATGAAAAAAAACCAGTTCGAGGTCTGCAATCATTTTCCCAAAAAAAAAATCATAAAAACACGCCTTTTTTCGGCCGCCAACTAGATGTAAGTACTTGACCATTATTAACAAACTAACACCCACAGTTATTTAAACACTAATGATACTTTTGTGTGCTTAGATTTCGGTTTCCTGGAATGTTACAATGAGAAAAAAAAACCCCGATAAATGTTGGTGAAAAAATTAACTACATATCATCATCTTCTTCTTCAGCCAATTATTGCCCACTGCAGGACATAGGCCTCTTCTAATCTCTTCCATGCGTTTCTGTCTTGAGCTGTTTGCTGCCAATGGGTGCCCGCTGTTCTCTTCACATCATCTAGCCATCTTTTTGGAGGTCTACCTATGCTTCTTTTTGTTTCTCTGGGTCTCCACTGAATTAACTTTTTTGTCCATCTACTGTCGTTTTGTCTAGCCACATGTCCAACCCATTGCCCCTTAAGGTGTGCGACACGCTCTATGATATCGGTGACTTTGGTTCTTTGTCGAATGGTCTCATTACGTACTCTGTCCCTCAGACTTATCCCAAGCATTCTTCGTTCTATTGCTCGTTGCGTCGTTCTAAGTCTTTTTACGCTTTTTTCAGTTAATGTGGCGGTTTCTAGACCGTAAGTTGAGACTGGCAGTATGCAAGTTTCATATACCTTCCGTTTCAAGCTTATGGGCATATTGGCATCTTTAAATATATATTGGAGCTTTCCAAAAGCCGACCATGTCAAAGCTACTCTTCTGCCAATCTCCGCCGTTTGATTTTCCTTTCCAAGCTTTACTGCATGTCCAAGGTATATGTACTGATCTACGTTTTCTATTATTTGGCCTAGAACTTCAAAATGTTCTCCTGTTGGACTCATTATTTTAGTTTTGCTGACATTCATCTCGAGTCCCACTGTCGACGATATGTGCTTTAGATCTTCTAGCATTGTTTTAAGTTCGTATCATCGGACCCGTTTAATGTCTTCCGTTATTTTTTGCAAATTTAAATTGATGAAAGTACAAAACCAAACAAAAATAACGGGTTCATTTAATTGTTAATTGCAAATTATACCCGAAATATTAATCAATGCTGGGGACAATAATTTTAAAATAATTGCGCTTGTGATTAATTTTAAGTGGTTTTGTGTTGTAGGTTATTTTCAATAAAATATAGTTTGATTGACCTGTTTGGATTAATTATTTGTCAATGTTTGTTTAATTATTCTCTTAAACTTTTGATTCATTAAGACCATTTTTAACAAACCAACACTCACTTTAAACACTCATTGTACTTGTGTGTACTTAGATTTCGACTTAGTGAAATGTTGCCATGAAAGAAATAATAATGTGTTGGTGATAAAATTAAGTACAAACCATCTTCCGTTATTTTTTGCAAATGTTATAAATGAAAGTTACAGAACCAAACAAAATTAACGGTTTTATTATTTTAATTATCATCAATAGCGTACAGTTATTGGATGTCCACTATTGACCTGAAAAGTCGAATCATTTAAAACTGTCACCGTTTTAATTAATGAAAAAAATGAGTAACGTTATTTTAAATAATTTAGTTTTTAAACCTTTTACTTAAAATAATTTGGTTACTATATGAGCTAAAAAAAGTAATCAGCCCCAAAATCGGGGTATCCCATAAAATTTATTTTTTGTCTGTTTCGGTATTTACAAAAAATCCATCATCGGGACTATCTGTAAGATATATTTGGATTTACCCTGTATTCGGAGAAAGCTTTTGGATACACAAGCACATCTGGAGGCCAGGTATCTAGAGAAAAGGACGATTTTGAAACAGGTTTTAACAGCGTTGCTTAAACTTAAGGTAAGCTCAATACATTTTTTTGTAAAATTATTTTAACCGTAGGTAAATAAAAACGCAACAATTTGACCGCTATATATTTCAATACCACAAATTGTAAATAATAATATGGTAATACTTTACCACCTTTAAATAGTAACACCTATATTAGTTTTGTGATAATTACATTAATATTGGGAGTTTTTTATAACAAGATAAAATGTCATTAAAATCCAATTATTTCATGACTAATGGTCAAATTTATTAATCAATTAATATTCCTAAAGAATTTTTTTGGTAGTTTTTTACTGCTCCATTTCTTTAAAATAATGTAAATGTAATGTTTGTTTTACTTTAATGTAAGTATTGGATTTTATTATCATTCTCAATTAGTTTCTTTATTGTGGATTTAAAATAAAAAAAAGTACGAAATAAATACGAAATACCTTTCAAATTTATTGTAAAAAAAAATAGAATAAATTTGGAATGTATTAAAAATTTTAAAACATAAATTTGATTAAAAATGTTTTAAAAGGAAAAGGTTTAGACATATCAAAAACATTAAAAACCAATAATTTATTTAAAAAAAGGCTTCCAAATATCTCAAAGTAAGATTTTCTTTCACTTTTTAAGGACATTTCCATTCTATATACTTTAGTTTAAAGGTCCTTATTTTTTTTATTATTTCAATGATGAAAGCTAACGCCGGGCGACGCCGATCGAGCAGTAGCGAGGAGAAGCGTGGCGGCTAGAGAATCGGGCTGAGGTGTGGGTGGCTTTACCTGAACCTCTGGGTTTCTACCCGCTGTAGGTTGTCAGGTTTCGTGGCTTTTATCGCCGTGAATTTCGTTTTTAAAGTAAATAAAACAAAACACTCGTCATCGATACTATATTGTAGAATTTATACATGGAGCTTACAGTGTCAAGCCTCCTGTATCTTCAGAAAATTGTCACTGGCTGTCGAATTTGAATTTAAATTTGATTTAATCTGATTACATTGATATATACGAAACTGTATAACACCCAAGAAATGGAAATGTATTGATCCATAAGAAAGGGGATATAGCAAAGATACAGATTTACCGACATAGCCTGCTTTCTCAGTTGTATAAGCTGTTCATGAGAATTATTACCAAAAGGCTGACAGCAAAGCTTGATTTCTACCAAACACGGAAGCAGGCAGGATTCCGTGCCGGTTACGGTGTTAACGATCACCTCCATACAGTCAAGGTACTCATTAAAAAGTGTGTAGAATACAAAAAACCCCTAGTTCTCGTCTTCATCGACTATGAAAAAGCCTTCGACACGATCGACCACACTGCAATGTTCAAAGCTATGGCTGACTGCAGAATTGACAGTCGATACAGAGACATCATCAAACATGCAACAACAAAAGGCAACTGCTTGTGTTAGGTTGCATGAAAACACTCCCAACTTTAGGATAGGACGAGGTGTGCGCCAGGGAGATGTTATTTCCTCTAAGTTGTTTACTACCCTCCTAGAGTATATGTTTAAACGTGCCAACATTGAGAACTGCAGAATCAACATTAACGGCGAAAAGCTTAACCACTTGCGCTTTGCTGATGACAACATACTGGTGACGAATTGTCTGGGTGAGGCGCAAATGATGTTACAAGAGCTAGAACAAGTCTCCAAGAAGGTGGGCCTGAGTGTTAACACCAGCAAAACTATGTTAATGACCAATCTGGTTGCAGGTACAAATTTAACTCTCAACAACTCCACAACAGAACAAGTACACTCGTACAAGTATCTGGGCAATGAGATTCGCTTGGGTAGAGACAACCAATCTTGTGAGTTGTCAAGAAGAATTGGACTAAGTTGGGCAGCCTTCGAAAAACTAAGTCACATTCTAAGATCAAATATTCCCATCTCCCTTAAAAGGAAGGTCTTCAACCAACCAGTATGTCTTGCCTGTACTTACATACGGCGCCGAGACATTAACCTTAACAAGCCGTACAGCAAATAAAATACGGGTTGCCCAGAGAGCTATGGAGAGAGCAATGCTTGGGGACTGTCTTTAAGAGATAGAGTTCCCAACAAATATAAGGGAAAGAAGTGGAGTGATCGATGCCATCGAGAAAATTGCCAACCTTAGGTGGAACTGGGCTGGACACCTGGCCAGGGTTAGTGACGACGGATGGACAAAAAAAATGACACGAGTGAAGACCTCGAGCCGATGCATTTCGCAGCAGAGGAAGACCACCCACCCGATGGTCGGACGATATAAAGCGTATCAAGCGTACAGATGTTTACTAAATTGCACGCGATAAGATGGTGATCGGATATTATAGTATTACAGTAATTGCAAATACATTTCGCCCTTTAAATTGCCTGGTAGAAAAAAAGGACCCAACAGTTGGTCACCGCAAATGCTATACGATATATTTGCAAGGCAAGCTTTTTGGGCACACGAACACATCTGGAGAGCGGGTATCTAAAAAAAAGGACGGGATACGGGGGCTGGCGGCAATCTTTGAGAAGAGACAAAAGTGTACAGACGCATTTTTTGTAATGGATAGAAGTTTGAATACGCTTTACGATAAATATAGTTTTTGAGTAGAATACGTTTTTATTATTTCTTACAATACATTTAATTTTTCCGGTTGCTGTGTATGCACCTCGTGAAAAACTCTTGGGTTTGAATCCATTATCCAATAGGGCAATGACATTTTTACCGTTCGTGATTGTTTGCAGATAAGTTTCACATCAATAAATGATGGGCGGAATTTAAAAATTTAAAGACTATTGTATAGAGAATTGTAAGAGCATTTGAAAGACATCTTTTTCGGCCCCTAATGCCATTTAAAAATTCTTACCCTCGCTTGGGCTTGAAAGTAGTGGAGTCAAAAATAGCGAAAAATAGTCTCCCCCTTTAATCGAAAATCGACGGGTCTGAGTATTTTTCTAAAATGTTGACGGGGTTCCTGCAAATGGCTCTCTTTCGTTTTCGGTTGGCCACATGGTATGTATATAACTTAATGAACATCGAGAAGGAAACACGTTTACATTTTCCATCGTATCAATCGAAGCTAAATTCAATAGCAAAAATGTGGACAATGGTGAAGAATTAAGTAATTAAGTTTTGATTAAGGGAAAAAGAGTGGAACAAGTAAATGAGTTTGTATGTTTGGGTTCAAAGTTTACGAGAGATGGAAAGTATGATAGTGACATTGAGCGAAGGGTGTTGGCAGAAAAACAAATGAATGGGGCACTGAATAGCTTTATGAACAGCCAGAAAGTGTCAAAAAAGGCACGTCTGGCTGTGCATAGAGGTGTGTTGGTTCCTACACTTATGTATGGTGGTGAATGTTAAGTTTGGCAGGAGAAGCATGAAAATAGGATTAATGCTGCGGATATGAGCAATCTAAGAAGTATAGCCGGAGTGACTCGGTTGGATAAAGTAAAGAATTGTGAGATAAAAGAACGCTGTGGTGTAAAAGAAGATGTGGTTACAAAGATAGATAAAGGAATGAGTCATGAGCAGTGACGTCTTGAATATAAAATCCAGCTCCACTTGCTCCACTAACCAGATAAGAAAGCTGAAGAGGACAAAGCCATATGACTAAGTAAACTAAATGTCAGTGTAAAAGCATAAAAATATGCGGTAGTTACACTAGAGTGTAAGTAAATTTTGTATTAGTCTAATAACTCGTTAATGAGTAATTTTAAAGATTTTTAGTAACAGGTAAGAGTTAAATTGTTCATTTATAGTATTTTTTTATCAAATTACAATAGCAATGAAAACCTTACGAGTCTTCAGGTAAAAATTAAATAAAAAATGATCTTTTTTGGGAGCACAAAAATCAAATCAATTGTCTAATTTTAAGTGTAATGTCTATTTTTAATTACAACGTTAGAACGGGCAATTAATTAATTTATATCATTTTATTTTTATGCCTCTTCAATAAGCCCGTTTGGGTTGACCTAATTGGGAATTTTATTAATTTGATTTTTGAGCCAAACTGTAATTAAATATTTTTTATGGAGTAGGTATAACAATAAATTAAATGGTTTTTGATGATTACAACAAATGTGTTGGTGTGTTTCCGTTAAATAATTATAAAAAGCGTAACAGTTACTTTCAAAGATATCATTAACACAGTTTTTGATTACAGTTAACAGACAAATCAATTAAATAAATCGAAAAGGGGAATATGAAAAATTTAACCAATTATGAAAACTCGCAAGAATAACCAGGATACACTAACAATTAAAATCTCACTACCCTTACTCTGTTAATGTCAATAATAGCAAATAAGGTCAGAAAACAATTTTCATGTAAAATTTAATTCCTTACCATTTTTATTTGAAACTTTATATTTTAGCGTCTACACCTTTTGAATAAACTTCAAAAATTACTTATTTTTTTAGTTTTCTTCAACCCTTGCCGTGGGTTTAAGAAATGTTGATATCACTCATCATTTTTAAATACGTTAAAGAAAATTACATTGAAAACTGCACTATTTTATTTAAAATTTTTATTTAAAGGCCTATTTGATTGGACAATAATCCGCTAATGTTTTGATGTATGATGAGATAAATAGATACACATTTTAATTGCTATCAATTATTGATTGTACAGACTCATTAGTTACATACCAATAAAACACTGTAAACAACATTTTTACTTTCAAGAAAGTTTTATACAATTTTATTTATTACACGCTTTATTATATGCTTTATGTTAGCTTAACTCGTATCTATCTATCTATCTGGCTATGTAACGGAATCTTTGGACACGATTTTCACCCACTTAAAAACATCAGATCGACTCGAAACTTTGTATACTTCTAGAGGACCGATGACAATACAATAATTTCATAATTTTTTTTTTAAATCCTGGCCAGAATCGGTTATATTTAAAAAAAGTGTTTTATATGGATAAAAAGTTGCTGATATCCATGAATTCAATTTAAATAAATGGCGACGATTGAACTACTCTCCAACAGATGTCGCTAACGCATATCACCATTTTAAACCCTAGTAATTTTAATAACTGCTTGCGTTTTTTTATTCGTAAATAAATTTTCATGGAATTTCGTTTTACGACAAAGTCATATGACAATTAATACCGAAATGAAGATCGTCGATAAAAAGAAATAAAAACCCGAACTAAAAAAAAAATTAATAAAAAATAATTTTACAATCAAAAGCGTGGGGTGAGCTATATCAATTAATATTTTTGATAATAAACAGACGCCAGGGAAAAGAAGCAAGCGAATTTATTAGCACAAACCACATAACGAAAGAAACTTGGGTCCAGTATCTTAAAGAACTATATAAAAAAGAAGATACGGAAAACATACCGGACACCCCAGAAATCGCAACTAACGAAGTAACTGAAATAAAAGAAAAGGATATAGAAACGGCATTAATAAAAATTAAGAACAAAAATAGTCCAGGCCCAGACGGTATTTTGAATGAACTACTTAAATACGGCGGGAGAAGCCTGAAACAGAAGCTAACAGCCATAATTCGCAAAATCCTTTTACATAAAAAAATTCCACAATCTTACTGGTTTAAAAAAGGAGACACAAAAAGATACCCGCAAACTACCAAGCCATAAACCTTCTAAATACAACCTTAAAGCTAGTAACAAAGGTTATAACAAATAAAATAAATGAACTCACCACATTGGGCGATGAACAACAAGTATTCAGTTTAGGATGATCTTGTACTGATGCGATATTTGTCCTGCGACAAATAACTGAAAAATCCATCGAGTATAACAAACCAGCCTTCATGTGTTTTATAGATCTGAAAAAGGCGTTTGACCGAATACAACTGGAGAACGTGGTACACCTTTTATACAACAGGCAAATCCCATACAACATAATAAAAACCATCGAAAATATTTACCAGAGAAACAAAATACAAGCCAAAAATAATGGCACAACTACCGAAGAAATTCCTGTAAATAGTGGTATTCGACAAGGAGATTCGCTTAGCCCCTTATTGTTCAACATCGTTATGGACGAAATAATAAAAAGCACTCGTAACCTGAAAGGGTATAAAATGGGGAACAAAGACGTCAAAATCCTATGCTATGCCGATGATGCTGTTCTGATTGCAGAAAACGAAGATGACCTGCAGAGATTACTATTCAAATTCAGCACAACGGCAAAAAGTATAAAAATGAATATATCTGCAGCAAAGACGAAATGCATGACCACTTCAAAAACACCTATCAGATGCAAACTGGTTGTGGATGATAAAATTATACAACAGGAGATGAAATTTAAATATCTAGGCATAAAAATGTCAAGATACGGTAACATCGAGGCGGAGGTAAGAAACCAAGCGGCAAAAGCAACACGAACCTTAGCTTACCTGAACGATACAATCCCCCGAAACAAATATATCGGAATCGAGACCAAATCCCGAATCTACAAGGCGGTCATCCGACCTATATTAACATACACAGCGGAAACTAGACCAGATACATCGAACACAAAGAGAATATTAGAAACCACCGAAATAAAAATAGTGCGCGGGATCGCTGAAAAAACACTTTTTGACAGGGAGAGAAGCGAGAACATTAGAAGAACATGTAAAATAGACAATGTAAATGAATGGATACTGGAAAGAAAAAGAGAGTGGAACGAACACATAGACCGGATGAATGACGACAGAATGGTCAAAATAACTAGAGACAATTCGAACTTAGGGCGCCGAAGCGTTAAAAGACCCCGCAAGAGATGAAGCGACAACCCTTCTAATAATTGAACGGTAGAGGATACGAAGAAAACAAGAAAATTGCTTACATTAAAGAAGGAAGAAGAAGAAGAAACAAATATTGGTAAAAGTAAAGTCTTCAAGAAGAAAACGTAAATATTATAAAAAGCACCCCACGCTTTTAATTGTAAAATTATTTTTTATTAATTAATATTTTTTTATTTTTTAGTTCGGTTTTTTTATGAAGCGTGTTGTCTTAGTTTTTTAAACTATTAGGTATTTATTTTTTTACGCGCTTTGATTAGCTTCACTTGTATATATGTAACGGAATCTTTGAACTTCATTCTTACCCACTTTAAACGGTCAGATTAATTCAAAATTGTGCACACTTTTCAATGACCTAATCAGGATCATCGAGATTAACGATTTTCTTCCGGAGACGGAGCCTGAGAAACGGAGTCTACTATACTGGCGGCGTGAAACTAAATATATACATATTGTTACGATAAATACGCCCCTGTCCTAGGCGGTGTATCGTCCACACAAAGGCACATATTCCCTTTGCACAAATTTTTTTTATATAAAAACGCCTAATAAAAGAGTACAATATATGTACGGCATGTGATGAAAATACTCCCTTAAGATCTTATTCGTAAATTTTACCATATTGCTGCTGTAGAATTAGCGTGGCGAGGAGGAGAGGCAGTTGCTTGTCAGCTAGATTTTTTTGATATCGAGAAAAATAATGATGACTCTCCAACAAATCGCATTGAATACAATACGGTGTTCAGTAAAACGAGCCAAGGTGGTTTTAAAAGCTGTACAAGTAGTAAATGGTTGGGTTTCCAATAGTAAAAGACAAAGCTGCCCTGTACGTCTTTTTTATAAACTGATATCAAAACGAGGCGACACTATTACCTCACCACGACTGTTCTTAAAACCAAATAGACACTGAAAAAATGAAACTGACAAATGGTATGATAATGTACCTGTAGGCAAAAAATACAATACACGGATGGACTAAATCTGCTGATGAGGCAATTGGCTTGGCTTGAATGTAAAGTACAAAAAGATAACAAATCACTCGAATAGATCCACTGCTGTTAGCGAATTGGCAAAAAGTGGTGTAGAAGAACAACAATTGCTAAAAATTACTGGTCATAGCAATCAAAATTTTATAAAACCATACTTAAATCTCGATCAAGAACACCACAACAAGAGCATAAATATTATGCGTGGTAAAAATTCAGTTCTATAGTAGAAAAAAGCAACGAATCTAATGCTAAGTTAAATTTTAATAATTGTACTTTCACTAACTGTACTTTTAATAAATGAATAAATGTTTCGTTGTGTTGAGTTATAAATTTTTTTTTACAAATAATTTTCCGCCGAATATCCCTCGGACATTGATAAATGCCTCATAATTTTATGACAAATTTCTGAAGCTCGTTGCTTGGTAACTTCTATCAAGGAACGAGCTTTCGATTGTCATAAAATTATCTCGTCTATTTTCAATGTTCTAGAGATATTACTACTGAAAATTTTTTGCTCAAGTTGAAATCCAATAAAATCAGTCAATTTGTGGTCATCTGATCGAACACAACCAATCAAAACAAAATTATACTGAAAAGAGCCCATGGGTTCTTTTCACTAAATCATGTCATGTTGCTATGGATACATACCTACATTTCCTTTCAATTCGATTTTGAATATTCAAATATTTGGTTGTAATACTCAAGATAATATTGATGAAATTATAGCATCGAATATACCGAAGAATACTGTTCACAATAAAAATTTTGTGTGGAAAGCGTTCATGGACTTTTGTGATGTAAGAAAATATGAATTAGATGGAATTCTAATTGTACTTTTGATAATTGTACATTCAAATAAATTGTTTCTGCTCTGTATTTATTTCCATAATCAGCAAAAAAATTTCTATCCGAATAACCCTCGAACATTGATGAATGCTCAAAAATTTTATAACATCTATCTCAAGCTTGTTGCTTATAGGCAACAAGCTTTCGAAGTCTGTTATAAAATTGTTTCGACAATTATCAATGTCCTTGGGTTATTACTACTGAAAAGAGCCCATGGGTTCTTTTCACTAAATCATGTCATGTTGCTATGGATACATACCTAAATTTTCTTTCAATTCGATTTTGACAATTCAAATATTTCAATAGGTCACGATTTGGTTGTGATACTCAATATAATATTGATGAAATTATAGCATCGAATATACCGAAGAATACTGTTCACAATAAAAATTTTGTGTGGAAAGCGTTCATGGACTTTTGTAGGCAACAGACCTCCGCCTACGGCGTCGGTCTGTTTCCAAGCAACAAGCTTTCAAAATCTTATAAAATTGTTTCGACAATTATCAATGTCCTTGGGTTATTACTACTAAAAACAGATTTATAAGTTTTTATAAAATTAATTCCTACCTGGGTCTATACAGGGTGATTCATTAAGAATGGGCAATCTCTGAACTGGAGATACTACACACCAAAATATGGCGATTGAGCTTAACATGTCTTATACAAATGTCTTCTTTATCATCGACGTTGATATTTTTTGGAGCACCATTTAAGCTTTTAGGACGAAAACACCCTTTTTCGCCTAGGCGGTTATAAATACGTCTGAACAGTTTGTGATTGGGTTGTCTTCGATGATTCTAAATACCTTCTGGCTGCATCAAGTCCACTATAATTTGACTGAACAAAAATACAAATCATATCACGCATTTCACTTTTGGAAAATTCATTATGTCGTGGCATTTTCTTATTTTACTACAAATAATACACTCTTACTTAGTGACAGTAAAATTTTCAAATATTTCTTTACACGAAAAACTGATAAGTTCTGACACAAGCCTACTTGAAAAAAAAAGTCAATGTAATAAAGGTGGCTTAGGAGTCTTTACGCTGAATGTTTAAAATGCAAAAAACTCGAAAACTGATAAAGTTACATGAAATAAACAGGAGTACCTTTTTTATTCAAAATTGAAATGCCTTTTAGATTTTTTAGTTATTTTAGCCATAACTCATTAGGCAAAAAAGAAATGTTGTAATTTATCTAAGTAACAGGGTGTAACTAACGCACTGTATGATTAGTGCTAAATTCAGCATAAAATTCGTAATTTCCATGCCGAAAAACATTAAGTTGACAATTTTTAAGACGATGCAGCTTAAAATCACAAAATTATTAAGAAATTTTAAAACAAAATTCCAACTTTAAATACCCTGTGGATCTCGTAAACCTGCAACATTTGTGTAAGACATTTTAAGCTCAATCGCCATATTTTGGTGTGTAGTATCTCCAGTTCAGAGATTGCCCATTCTTAATGAATCACTTTGTTGAAACAATATGCGGGGATGTATTAGAAAAGACCCAAGAACAGTATCAGGATGTAGCACTAAAATACACTTTACAAATACACATTTTTTTTAATTGTTTGCGATTATTTTACAAAAACAAAAATTATAAAAGTCCCCAGTAAATGTAAAGAAACTTATTCACTTAATAAATAAACAGCAACAACAACAACTTCAACCATTACTAATTATTCTTCTTCGCGTGCCGTCTCCTCTTAGAAGGTTGGCTATCATCATGGCAATATTCTTGCTTTGGATGCGGCTGCTCGGAACAATTCTAATGAAGTACAGTGATACCACTCTTTTAAGTTCTTTAGCCAGGAAGTGCGTTTCACTAATTATACGTACATATTATTATAAATTCCAAAATTTTGCATTGCTCACTGACCGGTTACTGCAGTGGTTTCCAACCTGTAGGGCGCGCCCCCCTAGCGGCCGTTTTTGCTTCAAATCAACGTCGAATCTGTTCAAAAGCTTTCAATAATATTCGCCGGTGATCGTTTTACCTTTCTTGAGGTAATCGATGTAAATGACACCGCGTACATCCCAAAAAACTGTGGCCATGACCTTGTTGGCTGACAGACTTTGTTTCGTCTTCTTTGGTCCACGTTCACCCCGAGCAACCCACTGTTTCGATTGTTCCTTGGTCTCTGGCGTGTTGTGATGGATCCATGTTTTATCCACAGTAAAAAAAACGGCGCGAAAATTCGTCCGGATTACGGCTGAACATCGCTAACCACTCTTTTGAAGTGGTCACACGATTGCGCTTATTGTCGAGTGTGAGCAATCGCGGCACCCATCTCGCAGAGAGTTTTTTCATGTCCAAATATTTGTGTAAAATATGATGTACCCGTTCAGTTGAGATACCTACAGCATGAGCCAACTCACGCACTTTCATTCTCCGATCATCCAATATCATTTCATGGATTTTATCGACAATTTCCGGCGTGATCACTTCTTTTGGGCGCCCTGGACGTTCGGCGTCACTAGTGCTGGTACGACCTGTTTATACAGATAAACTAAAATAAATAAGGATTAAGAATCGACCAATGAAATAACGCCTTTTTTGACAATGACGTTCGCTTTTATTGCCAATTTCATTCTTTAATTTGTTTTCTGTACTTCGAAAATATATAAAACAAATTTTATTTTGAAACGCACCTCGCTAGGCACCTAACAGAAAACAGAGTGACCAACAGTGAGATTAATATTCTCACTGACAGTCGCGCGGCCATTGGGGCCCTCGTGAGTAACACCACAACATCATCGGTGGTGTGGGACTGCATGCAAGTTCTCACTGAGTTAGCGACGGTAAACAAAGTCACTCTTACATGGGTTCCTGGGCACACAGGGATAAATGGCAACGAGGTAGCTGATAAACTGGCAATAAATGGGACCTTAGCGGAACCAAGAAGCCAGTTGGTCGGATTGCCAATTGCCGAAGCAAAACATTTATTGAAATTAATCTTTGAACAAGAAAAAATTGCTCAGTGGAATGCAAATACTGGCTGAAGAACATCAAAACAGCCGATGAAAAAACCTCTCCAGAAGAGGGCTGACGCACTCTGGACGATGGACCGGAGTAGGCTAAGCAGCACGCTTGACGTGATAATGGTTTCAAGCGATCTAAATGAGACAGGGCCAACAGATATCCTGAGGTTCGCTAAAATCAGCGGACTGGAATTCTGATGCCCCGAAGACACAGCGGTAGTCACAGAGGATCAAAAGATCTAGGTGACATAGATGCCGATACCAATGGCCCAACCTCAAAATTGTAATGTAATGTAATGTAATGACCTATATATCAAATACTTAAAAAAATATTTTTTAAGTTGTGGCTCTGCTAGATTTATATAAAGCTAGCAGAGCTGTTGGTTTTTAAGTTTTAATGATGCGTAATAAATTTGCCACTGTAGCAATAAATTACTGCATTACTGTAGTTTTTAAATTTTCGAATGGCCCAGATAGGTTTATTGGGGCAAGTTTCACTTCAATAAAATTTAAAAAGTATGTAGATATAACGCGTTTAAATAATTGAGAAAAATAAAAAAATAAACTGATAACAAACCATAACACTAACAACACAGAAGAGATTTTTTTAAATAGCCTAAGAATCGAGAACACGATAGTATAAATTTAGTTTAAAAAAAAAAAATGAATCTTATGGGAATTTCCTGCATATGCGTTTACAATAAAGATAAAGTTAATTTATCCACGTTTTGAGCTTGTATTGGGAGCAATAATTTATTGTAATAAATAACTGTACTTGCATAAAACATTTTAAAAGTATTATTTAGGTTCATTCCGTAAACCCATGTTCATTTTAATAATCTACATTCGTAGATGGCTCATAAATGTTTCCGTACCTAAGCACTTTAAACTTGTGTAACATTGGTTAATAAATTATTTACATCTCAAAAGTTATAAATATTTCATCGCTTAAGGTTATTGACCATGTATACAACTTTTTATATTATTTAAGTTCTGAAACTGTATTTTTATTATAAAAATTGTTTAAATGTCTTAAGATATCCCAAATACATACAGGGTGTTTTAAAAAAAGGTGAACCCTTCTTTAGGATAGGTAGAAAACTGAAAAATAGTTAGGGTTTGCTTAGTAAAAAATTTTCAAAGTTTACGAGAGATGGAATGTATGACAGTGACAATGAGCGAAGGGTGTTGGCAGGAAAACAGATAAATGGGGCACTGCATAGCTTTATGAACAGCCAAAAAGTGCCAAAAAAGGAACGTTTCGCTGTGCATAGAGGTGTCTTGGTTCCTACACTTATGTACGGTAGTGAATGTTGGGTTTGGCAAAAGAAGCATGAACATTTTTTTTTTTATGAAAATAGTCGCAAAAAGGGTAGACCTATCGTGTGTGCCGCGGACGGCCCGCACTGCGACTATTAGAAGAGGAAGGGATTATAGAAAGGAAATGATTGTGGACACACTTTTTAAAAAGTTGCAGGTCATAGTTCTCTGGAAAAACTGATTTTGGAAGCTTATTCCATTCCGTAGCAGCCCTGTAAAAGAAGGATTCTTGATAAAGATTGGTCCTTGTAGTGTCAATCATGAGAGTAAATGGGTGAGACTGATCAGCGTGCCGAGTTCTTCGGCCGAATGTGGCCAATGGCGGTACAAGAGTTTTTATTTCTCTGGAGCATCTGCCATGGAAATATCTGTAGAGCAATGACTGGTCTGCAACTCTTCTTCTATGTTCTAGAGGGTAAAGGGTATCTGTGAGAGTTGAGATGTTTATCAAGCGAATGGCTCTTTTCTGAATGGAATCTAGAAGACGAAGAGAATGTGCGAGCAATACTCCAGTAGAGGTCGGATTTGAGCCTTGTACGTCGTCAACAGTTGATCAGGAATAAAAAACTTTCTGGCTTTCCACCGAAAACCTAGCCTCTGACATGCCGACTTTGCGATGTTAGCAACATGGTCATGCCAAGACATTGGCATATTATTGGACACTGGTGACTCCCAAAATCGAGATGGAGGGACTTCCGGACATTGTGATGGGATGATTTGAGGAATTCACTTTCTTGGAAAACGTGGCACTTTGTGTTTTTTGGGCGTTGAACTAAACAAGATTGTTGGTTCCCCACTCGACGATTGCTTTAAGATCTCTATTGATGGAATCAACCTGTTCCTGCCTGAGTCTATTTGTATCATTCACCGAAAGTGATCGATAGGATGTGAAAGTTGAGACAAGTGTGCTATCGTCTGCGAAACTGTAAATGGGGTTCGTGGTGGTTTTCAAGAAGTCGTTGATGTGTAAAAGAAATAAGGTGGGGGACAGGATGAAACCATTGGGGACCCCGGCATTAGTTTTAAATAGTTTTAAACATATGATTAATGCTGCGGAGATGAGTAGTCTGAGAAATATAGCCAGAGTGACTCGGTTGGATAAAGTAAATAATAGTGATATAAAGAACGCTGTGGTGTAAAAGAAGATGTGGTTACAAAGATAAAGAAATGCTTGGATGGTTTGGACACGTTGAAAGGATGGATGAATGAAGATTGACGAAACAAATTTATAAGGCGGGTGTGAATGGACAAGTCGGTAGAGGCCGACCTCGGCGACCATATCTTGATCAGATCAACATTTATTTGAAGAAATGCCAGGTCAAAAGTACGAACAACCGACGAGCATGTAAGAAAGCACTGAAGGAAGTAGGGGAAGCGAAAGATGTGTGTAAGAACCATAGCAAGTGGAAGGAAGTGGTCTCTGCCTACCACTACGAGAAAAACACGTGACTATATGTATGTATGTATGTATTTATTTTATTTTTGGAGCTGTTGTAGAGAGGGTTAACATATAGTTTACTGATAAGTCGGACGTGCACACCGTCGCTGACAGTTTCATGCTGATTGCTAGCGTCGCAGACACACGTCGACGAGGAGGGAACACTTCAAATTGGAGTCGGGAATTTAATTACTTAATTGTTTGTCGCGAATATTTGTTATATTTTGTGCTGGTCGACTGGATGCCGCGCACCTCAACGTTTTGCATTGAGGTGTTCCTTGAATATTTTTTTCCGTATCTGTGGAAAATCATTACGAACCAGCAACAATTAAATAATTTAAATAATTGTGACACAATTATTTTGTATTTGCTTTATTTTTTTTTTTTAATAATAATTTATCGTAAAACAATAATTACAACTATTTTTAATGATGTAAAAAATTACTTAAATGGTCCATTTTTTACTTAATACTGTTCAAGTTTTCATTTTAAAGAGTGGAAAAACTAATTTAAAACCAAACCATTAATGCATTAATTAACAAACTATTATTTGACAATAATTATTAGGGTCAGTGATAAATTTAAAATATCTAATACCTTTTGTTTTTCGTATAGGAAAACAAATTAATAAAAAATGTTATCACATACCTAAATATCAATTAACAAGATTATTTCGTCACTACAGTTCACCGATAAGTTTAGATATGTAAAACAACATTGGATAATTACTCAAAATAAAATTGTACCTAAAAAAATAGCTTTATATTTTTAAGTTACATAAAAAATTGCACAATCTAAAATTAAGAAACATTCACATTTATAATAAAATAAACACAAGTATTAATTGCTCTACATCTTTATGTCTGTTAAGACATAAAGTCATAACTGACTATCACTCAAATATTGTTACGATATTTAACTTTCCAGTAGACGTTATAGTAATGGGTCCGATTTTGCGAATCCCGAATTTTGACATATATCCACATTTCAAGGTCCCCAGAGTCGAATACAATAGTTATTAAGTGGACGTCTGTGTCGTACATTCATATGTTCGTATGTGCGTTCGGAATTATTTTTCGTCTCGATTATCTCAAGAACAAAAAATGATATCGACGTGGGACCAATTGCATTTAACGAATAATTACGCTAGGATAGTCTCCTACAGATTCCTCTCTTTGGAAAGGCAAATTAATGGAGAGCAACTCGGGGATCACTCCGGGATACTGAGTAAAACAAAAAACCACCAAATTCTCGGGATTGCTAGCCACAAAAATACACCTAGAAAAGTCGTTCAAAGTCCTCTTTCCGAAGAGAGACGAATGGGTGAGGGGAGAAATCCTCTTCACAGAGACTAAATACGTAATGTACACAGATGGCTCAAAAACCTCTGATGGAGTTGGGGCCGGTGTTTTCAGAAGGAAACCAAAGATTGAAATATCTACCAGTCTTGGCACGTATGCTACAATCTTTCAGGCTGAAGTCTTCGCTATCGAATTGTGTGCAAGAGACCTCTAGCAAATAAAAACATAAGTATAATATCAGACAGCTAGGCTACTTTAAAAGCACTGAGCTCCAACAAGATAAATTCTAAAATTATTTGTAATTGCATCGAATCCCTGAGTACCTTGGTGCGAACAACAGGGTGACCCTACTGTGGGTACCTGGGCACCAGGGGGTGGAGGGAAACGAAAAAGCCGACACCCTTGCAAAACATGGGGCCGAATCTGCGTTCACTGGACCAGTACCGGTTTTGAAGTCACCACAAGTGCCACCAAAACAATTATTTCGAACTGGGCGGAAAGGAAAATACTCACGTACTGGTCCTATATACCAGGGTTAACTCACTCGAAGGCGTTTCTACCTAAACCCTCGAGAAACACAACTAAGCGATCCTAGAATGGAGCAGAAATGACCTGCGTATTCTAACGGGACTGCTTACAGGACACTGTCGTCTAAGATACCACCTCAGAATGATATGTCTAAACCAACAAACGGACTGTCGGTTTTGCTGCGTGGAAGACGAAACTGCTGAACATATACTATGTTCATGCTCCGGCCTGGGAAGAATAAGGTTCAACATATTTGGTTACACCAACCTAGAACCTACCGATTTCAAAAAGATCTCACCCTATACAACCATAAACTTCGTAAGAAGGGCTGGATTGTGCGGTGAACTGTAGCCTCTAGGGGTGAGCCACAATAGACCTGCTAAGGGTCGCGGTGGAGGGGCGTCCACGTCCCACTCACATGATACCTAACCTAACCTTAGAACTGATTAGATTTTTAGCAAAATCGGTCAAGCTGTTTTTTATGAAGAATCAAAAAAATGGTTAACTTTTGGAATTATTTTTCGTCTCGAGAACAAAAAATGGTATCGACGTGGGACCAATTGCATTCGACGCATAATTATGCAACTTAGAACTGATTGGATTTTCAGCAAAATCGGTCGAGCTGTTTTTTATGGAGAATAAAAAAACTGAAAAAAATGGTAAACTACCTGAATTTTGCAATTTATAAATTATACTATTTTTAATATCTTATTTTAAGATCTTTTGAATAATATGATTATTGTATGTTAGAAATATTTGTATGAAAAATATGATGACAATATTTCCTAAAAAGAGATAGTTTTAGAAAACAAAAATAGGAATTGGAGAATTTTAACCTTGTGTCAGTATTGAGAGGATAGCATTTAAGACGCTATAACTTTGAAATATTATTGTTAGTAATAATCAAGCATTGTTTATAACAGTTGAATATTGTTACTAACAAATGAATATTAATCATAATAATTAAAAAAAAATTTCAATTGTTATAAACATAGTGTGCGTTACGACCAGCAGTTACCACTAGTCGAAGATTTTTTGTGAAGTACGTCAAAGAAAAATGTGTTAATCAAGTGGTTGGCGTCAACAAAATAAGGAATGTACCAAAAGAATTAGCAACTTATCTCAAATTGCCTCACCCAGAAACCTATATAGGACACTGCTTTAGGCGCTCTTCCGCAACCCTGTTAGCCGACTCAGGAGCCGATATTACAAACATCAAGCGACATGGCGGATAGCGCTCTAGTATGGTAGCCAAGACTTATATAGAAGATTCTATAGAAAATAAAATTTCAATAGCAAATAAAATGCTACACCCTCTTCAGCAAAGCCTACGGAATTGGCCAATAATACAAAGTGCGCTGTAAACCTAAACAATTACAACAGCAGCCTCATTGAACACCCAGAAATAGAAGCTACGATAACTAATAGCACTGGATCTGGCATACATTTTACTCACTGCAACATCGGCACTTTTAATTTACATGTAGTACAAGATAAATAATTATAATGGTCGTCATGTTTGAAATAGTTTTTTTATTCACTTAAGATAAGTTACGTGTTGTGATGGCCCATATCTGGATACTTATCTCCCTGATCCGTGGAATATCGATAGTTCACTATCCCATCTCTACCATACATACTAACCCAGAATTGACAGATGACAAGACACGAAAGGAATGTTGTCATCTGTTATCTGTCACATTGAAAAACATGTAAAAACTGAAGAATGAAAAGAAAAATAGTGAAAACTAAAAACCAGCAACCATCTGAAAACTGTGGAGTTTGCGAATTATGTAAGTCTCGGATAATATAATTCGTAAATAAGTTCCCAACATATGACCTACTGTTTAACATTTACGTTCTAGAACGTAAAAGTCCTATACGTTGTAGAACATAAAAGTATTTATCAGCTGAGTGAAAGAAAAGAGCCACTTCGCTAACTGAGATTTTAACGAAAATGTCAACATTTGATGACAGTTTTCGAAAAAAAAGATTTTTTTTAACAAACCTCAATGGTTTCCTTTTTTTATATTCCTTACACAAAATGAGCAACCGGTTGTGTTTATGGGAACTCATAATCGAAAAAAAAACAAGTGTTTTTTCATAAATGAAAATCAGTGGGTACGAACGAGAATTTGATATCGAGATGTTTTCAAAAAGAAACGATAAATTCGGGTCTTCTTCAAACAAAACGACTTTATTATTCATTACTGATGTTTATTTATTAAACAGTTAATTTAGTTATTACATTTTACGGAAACTAGTTAAATGACCCAACAAGCGGACGTTTACATTTTACATTTATATTTACATCATGCAAACTAGGATTTTTTACGGATTTTTTAAATTACGAAACTGACATTGCGAACGTGGAGAAATAGTACATAAAATATTATTCGTTTTGTATTGTATTATATCACTGCATCCTTGTTTCGATCAAAATGACATCATAAGTCGGTATCTGGATAATTGTGACACGGTTTCAGCTGTAATATTGTCAAATCCCCTGATAATATACAGCAGATTTTATGTGAATTTCCATTATCTCAGTGTCTACTAAAAATACATTAAATATTGTTGCTATATACTAAGGGAATCCGATACTATATATATATATATATATATATATATATATATATATATATATATATATATATATATGTAAAAATTATAGTAAACTGTAGTGTTATTACAGTAAACTAAAAAGGGTTTTTTTTTTCGACAGCGTGAATAGATGTAAAAATTTGTAACTGATTGTTTAAAAACCAGGTTACTTTCGCTGTATGATACCTATTTTAAGATAGGTATATCTATGTGGGTCGATTATACATCAGATAACAACTACTCCCCTGACTATATGTTGCGACAGGCATTGAATTACATCCGATGTATAATCGTTTATACTACTCTATCACAGGAAGCAAGGTATACAATCAGTTACACATTTTTACATCTATATATATATATATATATATATAGATGTAAAAATGTGTAACTGATTGTATACCTTGCTTCCTGTGATATATATATATATATATATATATATATATATATATATATAGAATACGAAGGACGCCTACGCAGTAACGATTGCATGGCACTTTAAGAAGAAGCATGGACGTAAACTAAGGATATTTTATTATGAGGTGGGAATTTTTAAATTGAGATTGATATAGAAAAACACGAAAGTAACCTAAAGTAGCCAAATATAAAACTAAAATTTTAATTCAATATTATTTCAAAATGAAATCAATTAAAAAGTGATGTGTCCTCGAGTGAAGTAAATGATATCTATTCTTGCAGTTGATGATCGAGGGCAAGATTGAAAAAAAAGAGGAATCGGAAGAAAGAAAATGTCATGGCTGCGAAATATCAGACAATGGACAGGTATACATGATGTGCAGTCGCTGATACACACCGCAAGAAACAGAGAAGCGATAGAAAATGTTATTGCAAACATCTATTACTGGATACGCACCAGAAGAAGTGTCCTTGATTATCTATAACAGCTCTACATCGTCTTTGCATAGATAGAATCAAATTATCCCTTCCTATGGAGACATAACTATCCATGGACCCTGCAAATAATAATTGTTGCCGATTCAAAAAATTCCAGTCATACCTCAAAACTCTTCGTTGAAGCTTACTCTATTAGGTTTAAGTCCAGTGATTGCGCAGTCCACGATCGTGGTCGTACATTATCATACATCAGTACGAATTTTTCCCCAATACCTGCAATATATGAAAGCAGAATTTGTCGAAATATTTCATCAATGTATCTATTTCATTACTGTAACTGGTCTATAAAAATGAATCTCCAGTACATTCTGCAATCGTGCTTCATTGCCCGGTACTCTCCACACTCTTACACGTCTTGAGTTAGAATGTATACCAAATCATGACTCGACTAAAAAACATTGGACATTTTGCCATATACGTGTTCCTCAGCCCAAGCTAAACGAGCACCGTATTTGTCTTTCGAAAAAGACTGGCATCTCAGAGGTCTTTTCGAATTTAAATAAGCTTAGTGCAAACGATTTATGATGGTCCTGGAAGAAACGTGTTTTTCATGTGTTTGCAACGGCTGCATTTGTAACTTAGGTGCTGTTACCGTATGATTTCTTCTTGCTGCTAATTACAAAAACCAAAATTCATAAGAGATGCGTTCTGTTTCAAATACATCTCCAGTTTCTACATAAAGGACATTCCAACGATAAATAACTTTTAAAGATGTGCCAAATCTTTGCGCTACATTTGCCGAGCGCCATTGATATGGCTCTCATAATTTGTTTTCGGTTTAAATGGTGTCTTTCCAGGTTCAATTTAAAAATTTATGTGATATACTTGGACTTTAAATAAATACAATACAATACAAATACAATGTAGATTTAAAATACACTATATTTAACGACGTGTTTTCGCACTTTTTAAAAACTAATTTCTTGCTCGGAAAAAAATTATAATAAAAAATATTGATGGTATAATTCTTAAGCAATAAAATTTATTAAGAAAAATATTTTACCCTTATTTGAATCACATACTTATTCCCTATTGTCTTTTAATGCTCAGCAATACGCCATCTGGCGAAATAAACTCGCATCAATATCACGTGATGAGCAAGTGTGATTGCTTTGTGTTTATATACCCTAAGCTAGCGTTTGTGCGAAGATTATAGTTGTTTAATGGTGACTAATAATTTGTTAATAGTGAAAATTACCAGCAGAGCAAAATGTTGTGAACCTAAATGTAGCTCAGTGTACACAAAAAACCCAATTTGACTGTTCATTATTTCTTAAATGAGGTCAAAGAGTTGAGCATATTAGAGAATCGGGAATGGTGACTATTGATAGAAAGAAACTGTGGGAGATCAAATTGATAATAGGAAAGAGAGTTACGAAAAACTTGAGTTGGTTCTAAACATTTTGTTGAGAAAGATTTCATAACTCCTAGGGATTATAAGTATTTTGTTTTCTATATTTTATGTGGTTAATAGAATAACCTATCAATCTGTAAGGTGGCTATCACAAACTTTACCTGAAAAACACTGCTATATCAAGTAAAAACTTACCTGTGTCCAGCATTATAACAAAGTCCAAAAGTCTGAAGATAGAAGAGGAAAAGATAGAATTACAGCGCGAGAAAATTAAGGTTAAAATGTCAATTGTTTTACTATTTCTATATTCTGTCAAATCCTTATTTAAAGATTTTTTAGTTGTTGGCTAGTTCTTGTTTAAACATTGTTCAGTGCTGCTTGGGGCCAGTACTGCTTATTTGAAGGTAACAAAAATATCTCGTCTTAACTATAATTTGACACTTCCAATATTTATTTAAAAAAATTGCCTCCTTAACCAAAATAAATATTAATTAATTAATTAAAATTTAAATAATAATTAGTCACATAAATATTGTCTGTATTATACTTTATGTTTAATAAACTCACTATATACAGAGTGGAAAATATACAATTTAAAATAGTCGGTTTTTATCGTAAACATATAAACTTATCGTGAAATTTTTTTTTAAAATATTTACTAAAATATAATTCTTAATTTTAGTTAGTAAGCATTTAGAAAATACAAATCTTGCGGCGAAGATGACATTAAATATTATTTTAAAAAATAACGACTTACGTAAGGACTTGTTGTCATACCTACTCAGGTAGTACGTATTGTCATTTATTTGTCGTCACGAAATGATGTCATTTTTTCATTTCTTATAAAAAAATTGATAACAGTTATGGCGTCGAATTGTCCCAATTACAATACCCTGGTAGGTATCTATATTATTCCTGAGATCGATAAGGTGATTTAACAAATGAAAAGTAAAAGGAGACTGGTACAATTAACGAAAAATGTTGCAAATATCTTATGAAAGGTTGCAGTAATGTGTTACTTTTTGTGCCATTTTGTACCTACTTTCATTAATAATTAAATTAAAAAACATTGGTGAGTACCTATTTGATTTAACAATTGTGGTAGTTATTATAGAAATTTGACACAAAAAGGTGTCTTACTTCATTAAACAACGTCTGTTATTGTGTATAACAGATTTGAGTCACAAGTAACACGATTATCGTGAAGACAAACTTTCACCAACCTGGATTCCCAATGAAATCTTCGCGTTCCAGGAGAGTCGACGGCGCCGTAAATCCATACGCTGGTAACCATGGGTTATTCCCAGCATTTAAATCCACAGGTTGTCCCGGCCAATCGCTGAAGGCGATTTCTTCCATCTTTCAGACATTCACGACACTTTCAAAAGTTCATTTAACCCGAAGAACACTTTCTTTTTGAACGACACGCACTACTAGAGACCGCTACTAAACACTCATCTCACCTACATTTTTAAATGTCTACGTCGCGAAATTACAGCAAACTACTTATCTGGCCGCTTAATCCGATATCAATTTATTAAAATGCGAATTTACACGAAATTCGAAACTTTTCGCACGCACTGCTCGATTTGTGTGACACTATTTAGATTTATTATTATCATTTCGTGCTTCAACCCCACGTCTCTGCCATTACACTTTTACATCTTGTTTATTTGTATCGTGAGCCGATTGTTTCTTTGCTGTGGCAACGACGAAACGAAGACCAAGATGCCGTGACAATAAAAAAGAACTAACAAGTTGCTGTGGTAGCGGACGTGTAGTCGCCGACACGTGACCACATCGACCAATCGGAGACCGAGCACAGGTTTGTGTTGTATTCGGTGTAGTATGCGGTGATGCACTTCACATGTTTTCAAACTGGAAGGCAACATTACAATGGCCAGGTTGGACACGGTGAGCTTGAGAAACGTGCAGTGTAACATATTTAACGGTAGATCTAGAAAATGTGTAGATTTATACGGGGTGATACAAACTTTTAAAAATATTCAAAAACAAATTAACTCACCAGTGATATTAAAATTACTTCGCAATAATTATGTAATTAATTACAAAAAATGAGATTTAATAACAAACACACACTTTGGCATATTTTCAAATAATCAATTACATCTGCTTTATGGAGAAGATAAGGTAGGAAATTGGAAAATATTTTGAAACAATTATTTATGTTACTCGTATCTAGTCATTTGGACATTAAAACATTGATTTCATAAAACACAAAAATACAAAACGCGAAAACTTACATCTTAATCGAGTCACGACTTCATGTTAAATGTTAATTATCCCATTTATTTGTATATATCGGTTACTACTTTCTATAAGATGATAATTTACATGGGATTTTCAATTTATAGCTAGCATATCCTCTCAGTAACTTATAAATATGAAGTTGAAAGATTCTTTCATGTATGTTTTTGACGAGAAATCAATTTTTTCCCTATCTGTTTATTAGGGGGGATCGGCGTTTCATCCAGTTGCCCCACACAGTGGTCACTCTAATAGGCATGGTCAAATCATGTTTGAGCTTTACTCCTAATTGTAGGTGGCGCTATAATCAAGGGATATCGTGAACATGCAACTAGAAATACTTTCATACATATCATATGAAACTCTAACCTCACTTATAACCAAATTATTCGTGTGCCCATGTGGTGAAAATCGAATTATTATTAATTATTATTATTTCCATCAGGCCTACAATATGGTTATGTATTGTTGTGTAGCCGATTGCTGTGAACGCGGTGGTGGAGGAAGTTCCGAACATCGTTTCCCAAACCCAGCAAAAAACATGGAATTATTCAAGAAGTGGGTAACCATTTGTCAGAATAAGAGACTCCATGAAGAGGGAGTCACACCACAAATGATATATGAAAAATACAGAGTATGCAGAAACCATTTTGACCACGATGATTTCTTTGGTCAGAAAATGAAGTCATCAACTGTACCTCACATCAACATTCCAGTGCCAATTAAAGGTATGGTGTAATAAGATCATAACGATCTGCAGTAATGTTGAAAACTAGAACAGTGAGATCAATGCAATAAATACTATTGCCATTGCCAAACTTTTCCATGTCTGCAGCATGGTTTCAAACTCATAATATTCATAGAATAAATCTGAAATTTTCTGTTACCCAGGAACACAACAATACAATGATTGTTCTTAAAATATTATACCAACTACTATCATGGTTGATGAACAAGTTTCCACTACCAGAACCCCTGTTTTTAGCCAGGATGAAAACAGTGCTATAAAAGCAGGTAAATATAATCATTTTTTATGATCTAGTTCCCATGAAAGAGGGTGTCCTGTAATGTTATTTTCTTGTTATTATTTCCATCCGTTTTGTAAAGTCATGAGTTGAATATTTATTTATGGGTTCATCAGGCCTGCTATCTGAGGTAAACATCACACGAACTGTTAATTTAAAACCAAAAGCAAAACATTTGTATAAAAGGGCTTCATACTAAAATAAAAAGGCAACATTAGCAACCAAATCAAAATTATCTTTGAAAAGGCGACTAAAGCAAGCAGATAAAATTCACAAATTCTGAACATTTTCGTTGACCTATTTATACTTCAAAAGAAGTTCGTATACCTTCGGAAACTATGATGTTATTATTTAATAGTAATTTTCAATAAAAAGTTAATATTGAAGAATACACTTGTTATGTCTTTCTCATTATACAGGGTGGGGCACCCCATACGACACGGTCCCTGTAAACCAAACCAATATATTTTTCGGGAATTTTTTCATTTTTTTAGATGTTTATTGATTAAGACTGCAGGAAATTATTTTGAAGTCTACGGGGTGGCTCAAAAAAGTGTGACATATCAAAGTTGTGTTTTTTTAAATAGAACACCCTGTATTTATTTACACTTTTAAATAGTTCAGGAAAAAATAATACGATTTCATAAAAGGTACTATGAAGCTAACTATAACCGTTCTCGAGTTATTAATTTTTTTATGAAAATGCTAGGTACAATTGGAAACTAAATAACATCGAAACGTATAGAAATCATTCCTTTAAATTCTGACCAAGCATAAAAGAGGTTTTGAGCTATTGATTTCGATAGAACCCGTTTCTCAATATTATACAGAATGTTTAAAAATCATTGTCACTTTTTTATAATTTCGGACAAAGATAACTTTGTTACCTATTTTAAATAGAACAAACACCCTGTATTTTTTTGGTGTGAACAATATTAAATTTTATTATCTTTCATTTCATATCGAGGTTCCCTATACCTAACCTAAATAGTTTTTCAGATATTGGGTTTATCAAATAGTAGTTCTTATTTCAACGCATTCTTTGACTCAAGATAGTTTTGAAACGACTTTTATTCAACTTGTTAAAGAATTTTTATAATCAGTTATTGTATTTTACGTTATTTAAAACATTCACTGAATTATTACAGTCGAAAATGAAAACTTATCCCATTCAAGAGCGGATAGATATAATTTTACCAATTTGTGAGTGATTAGAGAATTGGCTTTTGGCGTCGAGGGTGTATGTCCAAAAATATCCAGACCGGAATCATCCAAACAAGTTAGTTCTCAAACGATTGCTACATGAATTTCGTAGGACTTAAAGTGTAGCTTCTGAAAAGGCAAATAGACAAAAACCTATCAGAATATGAAAAGTAAATATTTTCGATGAAGTGAGGTATAACAACTGTCAATGAAAATTCTGAGCAAATCAAATAAATGTCGTTTCAAGCTATCTTGATTCAAAGAATGCATTAAAATAAGAACTACTATTTGAAAAAGCCAATATCTGAACAACTATTTGGGTTAGAAAGAAAATCCCAATATAAAATGAAAGATAATAGAATTTTATATTGTTCAGACCAAAAAAATACAGGGTGTTTTATTTGAAACACCAAAGTTATCTCTGTCCGAAATTATTAAACATTATTGAACATTCTGTATAACATTGAGAAACGGGTTCGATCGAAATGAATAGCTCAAAACCTCTTTTATGCTTGGTCAGAATTCGAAGAGATGATTTCTATACATTTCGATGTTATTTAGTTTCCAATTGTACCTAGCATTTTCATAAAAAAATTAATAACTCGAGAACGGTTATAGTTAGCTTCATAGTACCTTTTATGAAATCGTATTATTTTTTCCTGAACTATTTAAAAGTGTAACTAAATACAGGGTGTTCCATTTAAAAAAACACAACTTTGATATGTCACACTTTTTTGAGCCACCCTGTAGACTCCAAAATAATTTCCTTTCGCAGCCTTAATCAATATACATATAATGAAATGGGGAAATTCCCGAGAAATATATTAGTTTGGTTTACAGGGACCGTGTCGTATGGGGTGCCCCACCCTGTATAATATGTCTCAATCAGAGATACACAGAATACCAACAGACTTATCTCTGTTCTATCTTAATAAATACTTACCCAATTCCAAGGTTAATTGAATAGGAGAGGTTGTCTCTTAACTTTTTAGAAACAATCCCACATGTGACGTCACTTAAAAGTTATTAAGCCACCTCTCCCATTCAACTTTCCAAGGAATTGGGTGAAGTCGCTCGATAAATATGCATTTGAATTAGCCGATATGACGTCATTCCTTATTTTACTTCACTCCTAACAGTAGGTGGCGCGTAAACTTGGATTCACAAAATGACATTGAGTTTCCAATCTATCCATATATATATGATCTGTGATTTGCCCGGTGACTGTGTTGGGTATAGACGCCTGGTAACGAGCTTGAATTGGACAACTAACAGTGCACTGATACGCACTCGGTTACAGCCTTCTCAGCCGAGATACTCGCCGAGAGGGTCTCGGCAAGTGTGTACAGCCGCCAATGGACAGCAGCTCAAGCCACCGTGACGAGTTTAACACACCTTTCGGTGTGTGACAAGGGAAGTTGGCAATTTTAGGCAAAACGGGATCGTCTATCATATTTGGATTTTTCAAATATTCTAAAATTTTATGAATTTCGTTAAAGGTGTTTCGGTAACAGATATCTCATTCTAATTCATAATGTCTTTATAATTAATTTACACTGTTTAAGTTAAATTTGGGCAATACAAAATGACAGATGGCCCAAGACGAATTTTGCGCTTTTCGAGCTTTAAGAATTCTTAGCAGTGCCAACATAGCAGGCAAAATATTTTCCGGATGTCCAAAAAATCCATTTTTTTTTTATCATTGCGTCAGTAATAGCCTTTAATTTCTTTGGTAAATATCTCGATGACCGTCTGGTTTGCTGTAAATGTTTAGCACCATCAATACAACGTGGTTTAATCTTAATGGCGAACCACATAGATGCGTAAACTTTTAATATAAAATTTACCAATATTGGTAAATTTACAGCTGGTTCAGACGAAGAAACGTACAACCTAAGAAGCCTGTTGGCCGTAGTAAGCCATTTTGAACGCACCATTTTTTCTGGGTTTTTCTTAGATAAATTTTCGTTGCATGTTCCATGCCCATTATGTTTTAAAAACAATACTTTTTCAAATTGTACTCTTTGAGTCTTACTCAACATTATCCTTAGATTTCTAATACATTTTGTACCCTAATTAACGTACACTTCAACACGCACATTACCCTGCTTTTGACAATCTCACTTCACCAACTCGAAAGGTTTAATCCTCTTGAGTCTTCTCGCTATTCCTGCAGTGTCAAGCTGGATTACCTCAACATTGGTATGATAATGAAGTCGTAGTTCGTGACTCGTGAAAAATTTGACTATAGTTTGGTCAACAGTATCCATATCCAGATCCTTATGGAGGCTACTGTTTCAAATGTACCAGGGTGCATCCACGATGTTCCTTAGTACCTTGTTTTAAAATCAACATGAATTTAGTTTTTATCATGTTCATTGTCAGTCCATATTCTTTGCTTTCTTCATTTACTTTGTTCACTAGTATATATACGTCACATGCTTAAATGGAAATAATGTAAGCAAATTCCGTTCTTTCCAAAAATTTTTAACTAACTCGAGGTATTGCAGTTAACAAATTAAAACAAGTTACTTTAAGAAAGTTTATATAAAAATAAATTACAGTTTAAAAAAACTAAAAAACACGCTTTTAGAGTTAATCAAACTAAATAGTAAAAAATAATTCTTAACATAAGAATAAAATTACTGACGAGAAAATTAAGGTCACCGTTCTTAAAGCGTGGGGTCTTTCATGTGTTTGCAACAACTGCATTTGTAACTCAGGTGCCGTTACAATAGGGTTTCTTCTTGCAGCTAATTGCAAAAACGATTTTCATTATGGGTTGTTGATCTCATGCGTCCTCTACGTTTAAAGGGCATCTAAGCGAGAATTACGTGTTGAGATGTACCAAATTCTCACGCTGCATCTGTTGTCGAACTCCTTTTTATAGCCTGGCAATGGCTCTCAACATTTGATCGTGGTTTAAATAATTTGCGAGAGTCAAAAAGTATGACTGTGATATTTAGCGAAGGGTGTTGGCAGGGAAACAAATGAGTGGCTCTTTATAAAGTTATGAGCAAGAACGTGTCAAAAAGGCACGACTGGCTGTACATAGAGGAGTGCTGGTCACAACACTTATGTATGGTGGTGAATATTGGGTTTGAAAGTAAGATATATATATATATATATATATATATATATATATATATATATATATATATATATATATATATATATATATATATATATATATATAGATCTGGTTTCATACCGTCCTACGCCTTCCGGTTCCCAGCCTCCAACGTCTTCTATCCTTCCAATCTCCTAGATGCAAATTTTTTTTCGACATAGCTCTTTTTATTCCACTTATCCATGTAGTTTTTGGTCTACCTCTGCGTCGTCTTTCGGTAGGTAACCATTGTTGTAATAGTTTTGGGAGCCGTTCAACTGTAATTCTCTCTACATGGCCATACCATGTTAACTGCCTTTGTTGAATGTCGTCAACAATCGTATGTTTTACCTTCATAATTTCTTTTATTCGAGCATTCGATATTCTTTTCATTCTTGAGGTCAAGTGTACCAACAACGCTAATGAAAGTAAAAGTAGCGAAAGACGTGTGTAAGAACCGCAGTAAGTGGAAAGAAGAGATCTCTGCCTACCCTTACAAGAAAAAGGCTTGACTATATGAATGTAAATAGTGCTTTTCGTGTACAATTTAAAAAATCTTGTTATTTACTGTTGTGGTCAGTGAGTCCACCCCTGGTGCCATTATTTGATCTGAGGCGACGATACATCGTCTAAATATGTCGTATGATTTTTCTGGTAGTATCAAACGCCTGACACATTAGCGGATGACTTATAGCCGTGGGCGGTAATTGGAGGCCTGCGATGTTACTAGAAAAATTCCTAAACGAAATCGTTCTTTTGGGAACGATTGTTCATACCTATTTGAGAACCGTGGTTGAAGTATAATTTTGTCAACATACAGACTTGTAGAGTAAAAATCTAAGTGACACACTTTTTTTAGTGTTTAAAACCGATAAATTATAAAATAACAAAAACATGTGTGTTTTAAATGATGTTGTTAATCTTTTATTTGTTCAAGAGTAAAAACATTAAAAATACAGTGAAAAATAATGTGGGTTAAAAAAACAATAAATTCAATAAACCAACAACAACAAATAAAGATAATGAAATTAAATTTTTGACTTAATTAAGATTCATTTTTTATTTGAAGGTTAAACGAGCAATGGAATACTTTTTTATATCAAAATTTTTTCTTGAATTAGTTTTTTTTATTTATGTTTCAGATAACATTTTATACAGTATATTCAGAATTCTCCTGCTCGGCTTCTATTATACCTACAATAAAGGTTAAATGGGAAAAGTTTCAGAGGAAGCTTAGTGCATTCGATAACCGGCTTCGGATTCACGATCGGTTAATTATTTACTTACTTACTTACTCCGTAGCACTACAGCCCGTGATGGGCTTTGGCTGACGCGACGACTTGCCTCCATTTAACTCGATCGGTCATAAGATCCGTGCCACTTTCGACGCTCAATTTTCTCAAATCCGCAGCAATGTTGTCTCGTCATCTAAATCTGGGTCTTCCAAGTGGTCTTTTCCCCTCTGTGGCTTTCTGCCATACCATTCGTATTAGCCTATCTTCGGGTTGCCTATCTAAGCCGTTGAGCCTTTATTAAGTTACACAGATCTGGTTCGTCGTATAGCTCTCTCAGTTCTGCATTTGTTTTACTTCTATGCTGTTGCGTCTGTGGATCCTTTGTCGGGCCGTATATTTTCCTCAGCATTCGTTTTTCGAATCTTCGGATGACCTCCTTATTTCGTACCAATAGCGTGCACGATTCGCAGCCGTACATGATGACAGGTCTCATGACAGTATATTTTAATTTTGGATCTTCTAGTAACTTTTTTGGATCCAAATACGTTCTTAAGGGCATAAAAGCAGTTATTTGCGGTTTTTAGTCGGTACTTTATTTTCTCGCTGATGTCATTGTCGGCTTTAATGATCGATTTCAAGTACTAGAACTGCGTGACATTTTTAAAGTTGTACTCATTCATTGTAACATTTTGTCCCAATCTCCCTCTGCCTATCCTAGAGATGTTCGTGTATTTGGTCTTGCCTTCGTTGATACTTAGACCCATTTTAGATGCCTCGTATTCCAGTTTAACAAACGTTTCTTTACTATTTATTACGCTTGTTTCAACCACGTCAATATCGTCCGCATAAGCAAGTATTAGTTGTGAACCTATCGGTTGGAAGAGGTCGGTAGAGGTCGACCTCGGCGAGCATATCTCGATCAGATCAACATTGTTTTGAAGAAAGGCCAGGTCAAAAGTACCAACAACCGACGAGCATGTATGAGAGCACTGATGAAAGTAGAGGAAGCAAAAGATGTGTGTAAGAACCGTAGCAAGTGGAAGGAAGTGATCTCTGCCTACCCCTACGGGAAAAAGGCGTGACTATATGTATGTATGTATGTTTGTATTTATTGTTTAAACTGTGGTACCTACCATTGAATATTAATAATGACTCTTTAAACTTCTTCTTATGGTGCCGTCTCTACACGGAGGTAGGCTATCATTATGGCTATTTTTACTTTCAACCCTGCGATTTTGAAAAGCTGGAGGAATGTGCATCAAAACCAATCTCTTAGATTCGTCAGCCAGAATATACGTCTTCTTCCCACCGATCTTCTTCCTGCAATTTTGCCATCCATTATCAGTCGTAGTATACTGTATATCTCTCCACGCATAATGTGACCGAGATATTCCAGTTTTCTGGCTTTAATCAAGTTCTCCAATTCTCTTTTTCTTTCTACTTGGCGCAGAACCTCTTCATTGGTAATCTTTTTTATTCACGATATTTTAAGTACACGCCGGAGGATCCAATTTTCAAATGCCTGGAGCTTTTTCATTGTGGCTTTGTTGATCGTCCATGATTATAGTCCGTATAAAAGCACTGCGATTACATAACATTTAACCATTCTCAGATGTAGTTGAAGGTTTAAGTGTGGGTTAGTAAATAGTTGTTTCATTTTTCTAGCCTTTTTGATTCTGACTTTGATTTCTTGAGTCTGATCATGCCTATCGTTGATCCTCGTGCCGAGATACTGATATTGCTTTACTCTCTCGACCAACACTGAATTAATATTGATGTTGGTATTAGGATGTTTAATGGGGTTTGACTTATGACCATGTATTTAGTTTTTTTATAGTTTATTTTTAAACCGTACTCCCTGCTGACCCGATCGATCTCTTGTAGTAATACTTGAAGATCATGTATGTTGTCGGTTATGATCAAGGTGTCATCAGCATAACCTATGTTGTTGATAATCTTTCCATTTATATTTATTCCCTCGTTCCTGTTTCTGAGAGCTTCTTTGAATATAGCCTCTGAATAATAATTAAACAAAAGTGGTGACAAGACACATCCCCGTCTTACCCCTCGTTGTATTTTGATATTTTCTGATGTTTTTCCTTCAGAGCTGATCACAGTGACTTAATTCCAATAAAGGTTCTTTATTATTCTGACATCTTGCTCATCGAGCTGACTTCTCGTAGGAGGTTAATCATCTTTAAACTGTAATAGTACTTTTGGTTTCGTTAATAGTAAAACATTTGAAAATACTTAATTAGAAATGTCATTGATTTAAATAAAACGTAAAACATTGCTTTTGACAGAAATTCGAATTTTTAACCTCTTTTGTCGATACATTTTTTTTTAATTTCAAAAGTTTTATCATAAATGTAAAAATATTCGTTAGTCGGCGATGATAAATTTTCTCGATTAAGTTTTAACCTTTGCGATGATTTAAGAGAATCTCCCTGTAAGATCTGTATCTACTGGTGCGAAGGAAAGTATGAGGCACACCGTTCGTTTGGTTATTAACCTAAATTGTAGCCGTAAACAAAATTGACTGCATGCCGCATATTTTTTTTGAAGATGCAGATATTACCGTGCAGACAAGGAAGTCTTTTTAATTAAATTAGAACTTGCAGTCCGACATTCTTGCGGTGAGTGCCAAATTTAAAGACAAACGAAGAATTATTATCGTCTTAAATATCTTCGTAGTGCGCATCTTTTTTTTTTTGTTTTACAAGAGAAAAATCTTTTAGACATTCAGCGCTTCGACTGCTCTGAAAAGAGCGCGTTTCCGCGCTGAATAGTGTGAGACTCATTGAACGCTCGTTCAACGTTACCCACTAAAAAACTCTTAAGTGTGTTTTTTTTTTTTTTATGAAAATAGTCGCAAAAAGGGTAGACCTATCGTGTGGGACGCGGACGGCCCGCACTGCGACTATTAGAAGAGGAAGGGATTATAGAAAGGAAATGATTGTGGACACGCTTTTTAAAAAGTTGCAGGTCATAGTTCTCTGGAAAAACTGATTTTGGAAGCTTATTCCATTTCGTAGCAGCCCTGTAAAAGAAGGATTCTTGATGAAGATTGGTCCTTGTAGTGTCAAGCTTGAGAGTAAATATTGCTAACATCGCAAAGTCGGCAAGCCAGAGGCTAGGTTTTCGGTGGAAAGCCAGAAAGTTTTTTACTCCCGATCAACTGTTGACGACGTACAAGGCTCAAATCCGACCTCTACTGGAGTATTGCTCGCATATTTGGGGTTCAGCACCAAGGCATTCTCTTCGTCTTCTAGATTCCATTCAGAAAAGAGCCATTCGCTTGATAAACAGCTCAACTCTCACTGATACCCTTCACCCTCTAGAATATTGCAGACCAGTCATTGCTCTACAGATATTTCCATGGCAGATGCTCCAGAGAAATAAAAACTCTTGTACCACCATTGACCACATTCGGCCGAAGAACTCGGCACGCTGATCAGTCTCACACATTTACTCTCAAGCTTTACACTACAAGGACCAATCTTCATCAAGAATCCTTCTTTTACAGGGCTGCTACGGAATGGAATAAGCTTCCAAAATCAGTTTTTCCAGAGAACTATGACCTGCAACTTTTTAAAAAGCGTGTCCACAATCATTTCCTTTCTATAATCCCTTCCCCTTCTAGTAGTCGCAGTGCGGGCCGTTTTTTTTTAAATATTATGATCAATAATCATTTGTTAGTAACAATATTTAATTGTTATAAACAATGCTTGATTATTACTAACAATAATTTTTCACTGTTATAGCGTCTTCAATGCATTTCTCTTAATACTGACACAAGTTTAAAATTCTCCAATTCCTATTTTTGTTTTCTAAAACTATCTCTTTTTATGAAATATTGTCATCATATTAATCATACAAATATTTCTAACATGCAATAATCATATTATTTAAAAGATCTTAAAATTCTGTATTAAAAATAATATAATTTATAAATTACAAAATTCAGGTGGTTTACCATTTTATTTTCCATAAAAAACAGCTCGACCGATTTTGCTGAAAATCCAATCAGTTCAAGTTGCGTAATTATGAGTTGAATGCAATTGGTCCCACGTCGATATCATTTTTTGTTCTCGAGATAATCGAGACGAAAAATAATTCCGACTGTTTACCATTTTTTTCAGTCTTTTTATTCTTCATAAAAAACAGCTTGACCAATTTTGCTGGAAATTTAATCTAAGTTGCGTAATTATGCGTCGAATGCAATTGGTCCCACGTCGATATCATTTTTTGTTTTCAGGATAATAGAGACGAAAAATAATTCCGAAAGTAAACCATTTTTTAATTTCTTCATAAAAAACAGCTTAACCGATTTTGCTGAAAATCTCAGTTCCAAGTTGCGTAATTATGCGTCGAATGCAATTGGTCCCACGTCGATATCATTTTTTGTTCTCGAGATAATCGAGACGAAAAATAATTCCGACTGTTTACCATTTTTTTCAGTCTTTTTATTCTTCATAAAAAACAGCTTGACCAATTTTGCTGGAAATTTAATCTAAGTTGCGTAATTATGCGTCGAATGCAATTGGTCCCACGTCGATATCATTTTTTGTTTTCAGGATAATAGAGACGGAAAATAATTCCGAAAGTAAACCATTTTTTAATTTCTTCATAAAAAACAGCTTAACCGATTTTGCTGAAAATCTCAGTTCCAAGTTGCGTAATTATGCGTCGAATGCAATTGGTCCCACGTCGATATCATTTTTTGTTCTCGAGATAATCGAGACGAAAAATAATTCCGAAAGTTTACCATTTTTTTCAGTCTTTTTATTCTTCATAAAAAACAGCTTGACCGATTTTGCTGGAAATTTAATCTAAGTTGCGTAATTATGCGTCGAATGCAATTGGTCCCACGTCGATATCATTTTTTGTTTTCAGGATAATAGAGACGAAAAATAATTCCGAAAGTAAACCATTTTTTAATTTCTTCATAAAAAACAGCTTAACCGATTTTGCTGAAAATCTCAGTTCCAAGTTGCGTAATTATGCGTCGAATGCAATTGGTCCCACGTCGATATCTTTTTTTGTTCTCGAGATAATAGAGACGAAAAATACTTACGAACGCACAAACGAACATACGCACATACGTACATACACACACACAGACGTCCACTTAAAAACTATTGTATTCTACTCTGGGGACCTTGAAATGTGGAGATATGTCAAAATTTGGGATTCGCAAAATCGGACCCACTACTACTACTACTATAACCACTGGGAAGTTAATAAATCTTTGTTGCTTTTATATATTTGTAATTTATAAAAAAAATATGAACGATTTGAATCGTTTAAAATTGATTGCTAGCCGAACATTATAACCTTAAATTTTTTTTTGGTCTTAATTTGCAAATTTTACAATCCGTTTTAGATTACGAAAATTGCCGGTTACGAAATTATTGTCTATAATATTCTAATATAAATTAATTTGCCAAGCTATGTATTAAACTTGGCCCACGCTTATTTTCTGTATATAATTCGTTTACAATTCTCAACCTAGATATGAAACCAATTTAAATACAGATACAGTTACAAATGAAATACTCACCAAACATAGAAACTGGTGATATGTAGTGTTGTGCAAAAACTGTAATTACAATTCTGATTATTTTTTAAATATTTATTTATTATTATTATTATAATAAGGTACGGGCGGGGACCCTAAGATCCATAATTAAAATTTAAAATTATCATGTCCCCACGAAGACGATGTTGTTCAAAAGTCTGTAAATCCATTATGTTTAGTCTTTCTGAATTACTAGGCCTTCTACGCCCGAAGGATAGTCTGGTTGATCAACGCCGAACTTTTTTAAGAAGTTCTTTATCCCGGACTACTTCCGGACACCATACAGTTCCACAATACTCCATAATTGGACGAATATAAGTTTTATATAAACGATCGGAACTATGCAATGACACTTTTGCGAAAGACCTGTTGAGGAGGTACAGCCTACTTTTTGCTTTGTTGGTAATATTTACAAAGTGTTCGGACCAGCTCAAATCTGTAGTAATTGTAACACCAAGATTATTATAAGAACTCACTTTATTTAAGGCATGACCGTTTAAGAAGTATTTCTGTCGCGGATTGTTTTTGCCGGTGTAAAGAACTACACACTTATCAGTATTAAGAGGTAACATCCAGTCTGAACACCACTTAGAGATCGAATCCAAGTCTTCTTGAAGATTTATGTGAAGAGATGAATCTGAGAATATTTTTGAGTCGTCTGCATAAAAAACTTTGTTGCATTGAATATGGAATTGGAGGTCACTTGCGTATATTATAAATAAGAGAGGAGCCAGTACTGATTCCTGCGGTACACCACTTAATACCGGTTTCTCAGCTGAAAAACAATTTCCCACTTTTACACAGAATTTTCTGTTTGTTAAGAATGAGTCAATCCACTCAGGTAGATTACCTCGTATACCAAAATGTTCCAATTTGCCATATGTATGTCCTGCTTGCAATAATCACACTGAATTTTTGGTTCTCGATCGTCTATCGGCTTCGACAGTTGCTGGTCATGGTGGGAGTAATGCAAATAGTAAATAGTTTTGACTGACCTTGCAATTGAAGATACAAGCAAACTTAGACCTCTTTTGCACTATTTGATAATCCAAGTTTTACTACACTGTCATAACTTATACTAATTATCAAGTAGTTTTTAATGACTGAAATTAATTTAAACTTGTAGAGCTAAATCAACTCGAACTACCATTTATGTACAATATGAGAATACGTTTTAAGCATACCAAATAACAGAAATGGATTGCAAGACGTTAAAAAAATGATTATTGATTAATCAGCTGCGATACATTATTCTTAAGAAATAATTTAACTAAATTATTATTATTACATGATAAGGGCAGAGGATCAAGTCCTGTTTTGCCCATAATTAGTTACAGAATATAAATAAAACAATAACTGACACTAAGCCTTAAAAGCTAAAAATTAAAAATATAGGTGTCTATTTGATTTTTAAAACTATTAACATTTTCTGAATTGATTATTTGCTGAGGTAGACCATTCCAAATATCAAAAATTCTGCTACTTATAAAGTTTTGCCTGTAACGAGTTCTAAAAGGCTCTTTCTTCAGCTTTAAGGAGTGCCCACGAAGACGGTCGTCTAGAAAGCTGCTTGAAGGTCGCCGAAGTTGAATTTTAAAAATCTAAAGGAAATATAAGGTCACCTCGGAGACGTCTTTTTTCGAATGTTGTGAGGTTTGCCATGAATAATCTCTCTTCGTACGTAGGTCTAACACGGCCAAAAGACAATCTGGTTGCGCGTCTTTGTACTTTTTCCAGCATTTCACGATCTCGAACTAAATCTGGATACCACGAAGGCCCGGCGTATTCAAGTATGGGTCGGACATAGCACTTGTAAAGTTTGCAGTATGTTTCGAAAGAAGCTTTAGAGAAGTTTTTTGTATTAGGAACAATTTAGAGTTCGCGCGTTTACATATATGAGAAATATGATGACTCCACGTAAGTTTCGAGTTTACTAATAAACCAAGGTCGTTATGTGATGAGACCGTGCTTAATGTCTGTCCACTGATGGAATACGGATTTTGCGGGTTATTGTTTCCGACGTGTAACACGACACACTTATCAATGTTCAGAGGCATCAACCAATTGGAACACCATTCTTGTATTTTATCGAGATTATTCTGCAAACTTAGATAACTGATGTTGGGATTTCCGTAGAGTTTCGTGTCGTCAGCGTAAGCCGAAATTGAGCTTGACAGACAGTATCGAAGATCACTGGAATATGCGATGAAAAGTAAGGGTCCAAGAACGGAACCTTGTGGAATACCGCTAGTTACGGGTCTTTCCTCGGAGAATTCTTGTCCAACTCTGACTTTAAATAACCGGTTTGGAAGGCTGAAAACCATTTGTTAAGAGTACGTCTTATGCCAATATGATCGAGCTTTAGTAGAATTCTACGTTTTGGCACCCTGTCAAAGGCTTTAGAAAAGTCAAGGTAAATTATGTCTAAAGGATGTCTGTCATCGAGTTCTTTGGACCAATCGTAGGTACAGTGTAGTAAATTGGTTAAGGTTGATCGACCCTTCATGAAACCATGTTGGAAGATTAATACAAAAATTTCCATTTATTTTATGCTCTGCCTGTTTGCCTGCGTCTCAAGAACTTTCGCTATCCCTATCGACAAAGTTTGAAAGTATCTGGATTCTTCGAAGATCGAAGAAACCGATCGGCTAAGAATTTCCAGTAGTATTTAACACTGGTCGGTATGTGAAGAGAGACAGTTTTTATTTGACGAGCAGTTAAACGATATAGGTACAGTGAAGTAATCAGTGGTAGTTTGTACTGTTGTCAGAATAGTTTTATAAATAACCCAAGTTTCGTAACATTATTTAAAATGGTTTAATTATTCATAATATTCTTCAGGAAAATTAACACACTTTATCATACATGAAAAGCAACTTGGCCAGTGTGATGATGGTAAATTCAAACCATGCACTTTGAACGCATCAACCACCTCTTCATCAGTTAGCCACGCAGTTTGTTCTACAAATTCGTGCTTAAATAGCCAATTGTTTACGCTGTGCTGTGTTAACATTGTCAATGTAAAGAATGATCCGTCGTCGCCGGTTTGATTTCCTTATTTCCCCGAAGCCTTAGAAGACTTGGGACACTGTGGAATCAAAATAAACGGCTTATCCATAACGACAATTAAATACGCCGATGACACAGTCATATTATTAAATACAAAAGAAAACCTGCAAACTCTACTTAATGAAATTAATACAGTTGGAATAACTTACGGCTTGAATATTAATGCCATTGTAGCATAGCCTTTGTTATTGCTTCTGGTCCTTGTCTCCATATATGTCCCAGCCACTTGATTCTTTGAGATTTAATTTTCTTTATTATGTTTTGTCCATTTAGTTCTAATATTTCTTGATTTGTTCTTTTTCTATATTCCTGTTCCCCGAGCTTCACTGGACCTAGAATTGTTCTTATTATCTATCGTTTTTTTATCCTTAGCTTATCTTCTTCTGTTTTCGTCATAGTTATCGTTTCTGCTGCATACATTGTTATGGGCCATCTTTGTTTGTTGGGCCAATAGTTTTTTATTTGCTTGGTAAGCTCGGTTTGTTGTAATTATTTTTTATTCGATCTCCGTTTTTTCCCCCTTATTGTTTATCATTACGCCCAAGTATTTAAATTTTTGTACTTCCTCGAATTTTTTATTTCCTATTCATATTTCGCATTTTGTCCTGTTTTTCCAAATCTCATTATTTTAGTTTTCTTCGTAATAATTTTTGTCCCGTCTTCATTCCATTATCTTCAATCTCTTTTAACATTTTTTCCATGATTTTCCTTTTCTTTGTCACTAATACTATGTCATCTACATATGCAATTAATTGACCTGTTGTTCTCAGATTTCCTTTTTGTAGATGATGCAAATGTACTCGTATATAATACTTAATCCATTGCAGACCACAAACATATAACCATTTTCATTCTTATAGTAATTATAATTATCAACTTTTTATCCAATTAAGTTTCCTTGAGATCAATTCGCTTAACAAACAATTTCCTTAATACAAACTCATTAATTCGATAAGACAAAAACATCCGCGAAATAGTACAAATTAATTTAGCAACGCAATTTAGTCAAGCATCACCTAAACCATTATCATTACCATTAGAATTGTCACTGTATCGAGTCACTTGGTGTAATGAAGAGAGTGCTTAAAGATTTGTTAACAAAAAATTATAGGCGTAGTAGAATTTTATACCGCTTAATCGATCAGGTAAAATTCGAGGAACTCTACACATTTGCTAAACTTCTTCGAATAGCGAATCCAATGGTGACACACCAAAGGAACGGTGCAGCCTGATGATCGAAACATAATCAACATTTGTATAGATGATTTATTAAAGAGACCTGTCAAAGGTCTCCACTTTATCCCCAACGAAGCAGATGTCAAGTGCTGATTTACACAGAATTGGTTACCACCCGACCACATATTTACTTCTTCAACATAATTAAATTTTTCCGCTTAGGAGGCGACCTATTCCTGAAGATCCCACTCAGAGAAGATTGGGCCGAGAATCTAGTTAAACCTTAAGGAGCAGTATTTTATACGGACGGCTCTAAACTAGAGGGGAGAGTAGGTTGTGGTATCTTCTCAGAAGATCCCTCACTTAGCCTGTCGTTTTGTTTGCCTGATTACTGTAATGTGTATCAAGCCGAAATTACAGCCATTGCCGAGGCAGCTGTATGGACACTCCGCAACGAACAAAAGTTCAGCGAGATATCCATTCTTTGCGACAGCCAGGCTGCTATCAAATCACTGAACTCAGTCTACTTGACCTCTAGGGCAGCGGTGCAATGCCGAGCCGCCCTGAATAAGTTAGCAGCTAACTTTGGAGTTAACATTGTCTGGGTACCTGGACACAGGGACATACCAGGCAACTGTAAGGCGGACAAGCTAGCAAGAGAGGGCACCACCCTTCCAGCTGTATCTGTCTCATGTCAGCAAGGAGTACCGATTGCAAATTGCCGGCTTCTCCTGCACAGCAAAGCAGTTCAAAAAGCCAACTTGAGGTGGCAAAATGAACCCACGTGCACATCATAGAAACAGATTTGGCCTAAACTAGATCTACGTCGAACTAATGATGTTTTAACTCTATCCAGGGAATCCATTGGAAATGCGATCGCGGCCATAATAGGACACTGGGGAGGTGAATCCCATGCACGGCACATAAAAAACGCAGAGCTACGACACGACCTCTGAAGAAGCTGTCACGATGAGGAAGAGGAGGAAACAATGGTACATCTTCTCTGCCACTGCCCTGCCCTGTCCTAGGCAGAAAACGGCTATCTATACTAGAGCAACCGGACTTTGATGACTTATCTGATCTCAGCTCAGTTAGCATTAAAGAACTCATACTTTTTATTAAAAGTTCCAACCGGTTTTCACTATAGATGGGGAAGGCACCGCTGTCCATCACGGTATCACAACGGGCAAAAAAGGGCTAAGTGGGTTCCTATCGAACCGCCGTTTTAACCTAACCTAACCTATCTCTAACTTCATCTGAAAAATACCAAGAAAAAAAAGAACTTGCCAACGATGTGGCAAGAAAAGATGTTCTGCGCATGTGTAAGTGGTAGGTGATTGGTTCGCTATGTGGGGTCATTTCAAATCAATATCGGATATATCTATTGGCATTCTAGTATTTATTATATATCTGTGTATGTAACGAGAAACATTCGTGGCTACTACTTTACCTAATTTAAAAAAAGTTAATGTTTTAAATACTTTGGTTTTCAAAGATACCTCTCTAAATTATATCAAATTTTGAATACACATCACGCCGATGATGATATAATAGTTTGGTTCAATCTAGCTTCATGCCATTACGCAAGAAGCTTTAAAGAGTTGTTGTTTGTTTTTCAAAATATATGTATCTATATAATTTAAATTCTTAACTAATGAGTTAAGGCACTTAAATATAGGTATTTGTTAACGCAAAGACTGTAAAAACAACAGCAACCTGGTTATCTGCGTAAATTTACTTGATCTAAGAAAACAAACTTTCTCTTGTGTATTTTTAAAGTTGCCTATCAATCTGATGCTCTGATGCATGAACTAACAATGCAATTAAAATTATTGCGTTTAAATTCCAGCACGTCAATAAATAAATGCATTTGTTTAAAAACAATAGTGCTGTTTTTATACACTCACACTCAAAAATATTTTTGATTTTTTTTCGATAAATTGCTTATACCGGACGGCCCGCACTGCGACTATTAGAAGGAGAAGCGATTATAGAAAGGAAATGATTGTGGACACGCTTTTTAAAAAGTTGCAGGTCATAGTTCTCTGGAAAAATTGATTTTAGAAGCTTGTTCCATTCCGTAGTAGCCCTGTAAAAAAAGGATTCTTGATGGAGATTGGTCCTTGTAGTGTCAATCTTGAGAGTGAGACTGATCAGCGTGCCGAGTTCTTCGGCCGAATGTGGCCAATGGTGGTACAAGAATTTTTATTTCTCTGGAGCATCTGCCATGAAAATATCTGTAATGACTGGTCTGCGACTCTTCTTCTATGTTCTAGAGGGTGAAGGGTATCTGTGAGAGTTGAGCTGTTTATCAACCGAATGGGCCTTTTCTAAATGAAATGTAGAAGACGAAGAGAATGCCTTGGTGCTGAACCCCAAATGTGCGAGCAATACTCAAGTAGAGGTCGGATTTGAGCCTTGTACGTCGTCAACAGTTGATCAGGAGTAAAAAACTTTCCAGCTTTCCACAGAAAACCTAGCCTCTGGCTTGCTGACTTGACGATGTTAGCAACATAAGACATATTGGACACCGTGACTCCCAAAATGGAGGTGTAGGGACTTGATTCAAGGGTATTTCCGGATCATTCAATTTAACAAATAAAACAATATTTATAAATTAACTTTTATTTTAATAAAACATGTACAAATTAATAAAATACAAAAAATATTATTGTATCCAAAGAATGTTACATGAAGATATGTTTTCTTGTTACCACACAAATGACAAATTTTTACCAAAAAATGAATCCACAATGGATTTTTTATTATCTTTTATTTTGCAAAGCATAATTATAAAACACATTTTATACATTATAATATAACTAAAACCTTTAACCCAAAATATCGATGTTACTTTGTTATCTAGCTATATGACTTGGGGGTGGCGATACTAGAAACATATCGACAATAAAATTGCTATTCTTTGACGACGTGTAGGAACCAACACACTTCTATGTACAGCCAGACGTGCCTTTTTTAACACTTTCTGGCTGTTCATAAAGCTATGCAGTGCACCATTCATTTGTTTTTCTGCCAACACCCTTCGCTCAATGTCACTGCCATACCTTCGTTCTCTCGTAAACTTTGAACCCAAGTACACAAATTCATTTACTTGTTCCACTCTTTCTCCGTTAATCGAAATTTCACAGTTTGCCATGCTTTCTTCTCTTTCAAAAACCATTACTTTCGTTTTGCTTACATTTATTTTCATCCCTTTGATTTTCAGGGCATCATGCATAACATTAACCATCGCCTGCAACTCCTCTTCAGATGACGCTAATATGACTTGATCATCGGCGTAAAGAAGGAATTTGACGATCAAATCATTCATTTTCAATCCATACGCACTCTCTTTCAAAGCTTTTGAACAATCAACTATGTATAAGTTAAACATCCATGGCAAAGCCACACATCCCTGTCCCACCTTTTTTAATTATAAACCAGTCCGAGCAAGCTCCGTTTATCCTGACACATGCAGTGGAATCCTCGTAAAGTGATTTCAGTGCTCGTATTAAATTAATATTCGTATTCCATTAATAAGAAACCGTTTTACTTTATTTTATACGAATACATGCTATCAAAGTAAAACTACTTTTTTCTGTATTTTAATAAATTCATCTTGGCTTATCCCCCCATCTCCGTCTCTGTCAGCTTCGTCGATCATTTCTTGTATTTCTTCGTCTGTCAGATCTTCACTTAATTCCATAACAACAGTTTTTAGGTTTCCAAAAGAAATGAAACCAGTATCGTCTGCATCGAATAACCTAGAAAATTGGTTCGCGCTAAAAAATAATTCTTAACCTAAGAATAAAATAACTGACGAGAAAATTAATGTTACTGTTCTAAAAGCTTGGGGTGCTTTAATTCCGAAACGCAGAGTTAGTTTAAATTAAAAATGTCATACAAAGCACCCCACGCTTTTAGAACAGTGACATTAATTTTGTCGTCAGTAATTTTATTCTTATGTTAAGAATTATTTTTTACTTTTATTAACTGTAAAAGCGTGTTTTTATACATTATAATTTATTTTTTTACTTACACCAAAGAAGTATAACTTCTAACACACACCTTTTGTTATCTGTGATAGTGTTAATATAGTAAGTTACCAAGTCCAAATGTTCCTTTGGACGATTCGTTTTTAACAATGCAAAGACAAATTGCTTAAGCGTATTATGGCCTAGAGCAGAGTTAAAAGAATACAATATTTAATTGTGCCTAAAGTATGTAGATACTATTTTAAATGATTAATGTTAGCAAGTACTATATTTTTTAGTATTTTACCTAAAAGCCTTCATAATGTCTTCTTTAGAATCAGTTTCGGACATTTTTGTTGCCAATATTTGCAAGAAATCATCGTAAGATATTTTTCCTGTACCTTGTTTGTCAATCTCCGCCACCATTTTTCGAATTTCCTCTTTGCCCGGTTCAAATCCCAATGCTCTGATAGCCACTTTTAAGTCCTTCATATCAATTTTGCCAACACCTAGAAGTATGCATAATAAAAGTTGCGAATTCTTGGAATACGAGGTCTGACAATAAATATCTAGCACTCGTTGACACACTGACAACTCAAATATCACTTATACGTTACATTATTCTTTGAAAAGTCAGCTTTCGAACAAGACTTATCTCGTTTTGCCAAGTATAAACGTTTCAGTAAAGTAACAAAAAGACAGAAACCTTGTACAAGCGTCGCATTAAAAAATGTCGAGTGAAAAAATCGAACAGAGCGTAAATATTGTTACGAAATTTAGTTCTTTCTTGGGTTCGGTGATTTTAAACTCTTGATACAGTAACAAAACAATTTTTATTACAATACTTTTACACAATAAATTTTACTTTTATAAATCACTTAGATATTCAACTCATTACAACTTTTACAACTATTTACATTTCATAACTCATAAACACTTTTTAAAAACTGTCCTTTTTCACGACCACCCCTTTTTTTATATTTCTCAATCATAATTCTAGACTATTTCGCGAAAGCGATAGAACCATCTAGAAGTCTCTAGGTGCGGCGAAAGTTTATTAGACGGAGGCGAAAGCCGACAAAGGGTTCATTAATATTCACCCTCGTTGTGGTCGATGCTCGGATGCCGATAAATAAACAGGTCCGGATTGTAATAATATAAAATTGCTAATAAAAAGCCGCTAGAATGCCAACAAATGTTGACAAAGGTGTATAGAAAGAAATGCCTTTCAGAATTTTTTTAGTAACACAGAACCTAATGACTATCCTCTCCGTGTGCAGTACTGCCAATGGTTTTAAGGAAAAATTGTAAATAATCCCAATTTTACTGCCACTGTATTTTTTGCCGATGAAGCCAACTTTTTAAAAAATAGCATTAAGCAGCATTAACATTATGTAAGTTTAAAAATGCAATTAATAAAAATAATGTACAGTGCAACAGAAGTAGCTTGGCGGGCGAGAGATCACAAAATCTGCGCACAACGAAAACATTCGAATAACGATCCGATCGGCGACGACAAAATTTTCAGTAATCATGAGTCTCAAGTACAATCGGAGGAAGAAGTTTACGAATGTGAAGTATATCCTGCCGAATATTTGTTATTTTATAGGCTACTCGCCCGCCAAGCTACTTCTGTTGCACTGTAATTAATAATAAAAAGACGGCAGCATTCATTGTGAAAATAGTAATAATATATGTTTTTAAAGAGCTTGTGTCAGGATAAACTTATACTTAGACGATTGTTTAAAAGATTTGAAAGAGAGTGCGTATGGATTGAAAATGAATTATTTGATTGTCAAATGCCTTCTTTATAGGGGTAGGCAGAGACTACTTCCTTCCACTTGCTACGGTTCTTACACACATCTTTTGCTTCTACTTTCATCAGGGCTCTTATGCATGCTCGTCGGTTGTTGGTACTCTTGACCTAGCCTTTCTTCAAAACAATGTTGATCTGATCGAGATATGTTCGCCGAGGTTGACCTCTACCGACTTGTCCATTTACTCTCGCCTTATAAATTTATTTCGTCAATCTTCCTTCATCCATCCTTTCTTTTACACCACAACGTTCTCTTATCTCACTATTCTTTACTTTATCCAACCGAGTCACTCCAGCTATACCTCTCAGACTACTCATCTCCGCAGCATTAATCCTATTTTCATGCCACTTCTGCCAAAGCCAACATTCACTACTATACATAAATGTAGGAACCAACGCACCTCTATGCACAGCCAGACGTGCCTTTTTCGACACTTTCTGGCTGCTCATAAAGCCGTGCATTGTCCCATTCATTTGTTTCCCTGCCAACACCCTTCGCTCAATGTCACTGTCATACTTTCGATCTCTCGTAAACTTTGAACCCAAGTACACAAATTCATTTACTTGTTCCACTCTTTCTACCTCAATCGAAACTTCACAGTTTGTCATGCTTTATTCTCTTTCAAAAACCATTACTTTCGTTTTGCTTACATTTATGTTCATCCCTTTGATTTTCAGGGCATCATGCATAATATTAACCATCACCTGCAGCTCCTCTTTAGATGACGCTAATATGACTTGATCATCGGCGTAAAGAAGGCATTTGACGATTAAATCATTCATTTTCAGTCCATACGCACTTCTTTCAAATCTTTTAAACAATCGTCTATGTATAAGTTAAACAACCATGGCGAAGCCACGCATCCCTGTCTAACACCTTTTTCGATGTTAAACGAGTCCTCGTAAGCTCCGTTAAACAGCCATGGCGAAGCCACATATCCCGGTGTCACACCTTTTATATTTATATATATATATATATATATATATATATATATATATATATATATATATATATATATATATATATATATATAATAGTTCAAAGTTTATCAAACTAAAGTTTTATGCACCAAGAAAGTTTATAAAACATATTGCTTAGTATAAATGCATCTTTAAGAATTTTCATAATAACCACACATGGGCTGATGAAAATGCACATGTCACTATTGAAGCACGATTCCAAAGACTTTTTTCTGTCAACATTTAGATTAGTATTATTGACGATTAGTTATTAGGACCATTTTTCCATCCTTAACGATTAAACGGTGGTAAAACAAATCTTCATTTTCTATAAAATGAATTTCTAGCTCTTTTGGAAGATGTACCTCTTATAATAATTAAAAGGCGTGTCTGGTTCATGCATAACGGTACTCCTCCACATTTTGCAATACCTAGTTGTACGGGAGTTTTTACATAAAGTTTTTCCAGACCGTTGGATAGGACGGGAATATCTACACGCACGGCCTCCAAGGGCATTCGAACACAATGCTCTGGATTTTACTGCCTGCAGATATTTTAAATCACTTGTTTACACAATCCCGATTATAAATTAAGACTTTAAAATTGCTTCGTAATAGGCTGTAATATTATTCGCAACACTCCTGGCTATTTCGAGCGGACTCCGCAATGAGTTAGAGGTCAATTGGTGGCTTGAATTTTAACTAGAGGACATTTTAAAGATCTGCTCTAAAATGTACTACTTTTATGTTATAATTGTTACAATATTATTATTTCTAATAAAATATTAACAAAATTCCTTAAAACCCTGTATCTCAATAACAAAACACATCATACATACATATATGCAAAAATTTTGTCTTAAAATTGAATGATGAATCGCCCACAATATTTCAGATTACTTTGGAAACACCCTGTATAATCGAGGTACCTAAAAAATGTAGGTGGGTTTCTCTATCATATGCTATTATGGTATACTATGTTAGTTTTTTTTTTAGGCACCTAAGGTTTCAAACTATTTTTTTATAAATTTGTTTACAAAATTTGATTTGTCTTACGTAAATTATGTCAAAAACCTATATTTTATTTACCTAGGTAATCGAAGAGATCAAACGCTTCTTTAAGATCTGCCTTTTGAGATGGTGTAAGTACAAACTTCGGAGGAGCCTTTTTTCTCACTGGCGTCTTAGTACTGGCTGATTTTTTTAGATTCTAAAGATTTTAAAAGTTAAAATAAATTCATAAAGTCATAGAATCTATTAAAATTATATAGTTCCAAATTTTAGAAACATGTAAATGTAATTAATATTTTAATTAAGTGTTACTTACCATCGAATTGAGTGACTAATTCTTAATAATCAAATTAATTTAAAATAATTGACAAATTTATTTTACAATCAATTGATCAAAATTAAATGTCAAATTTCATAAATGTCTCGATTTTATAAAAAGTTTCTCAGTGAACGTAAACAAATTCAATTTTAAGCTTTTTAAACCCGCAGTTAGGCAACATATATTACATTGCTTTTAGTAATTTTATTTCGTAAGTTTGTATTACTGGTAGTATTTATACAAGTGACTTGAAGGTTTTTTAAGTTTAAATTTGAAGATTGAAGTTGATAACCTTATATTACCCTTATAAAGATAACATAGTCTATGATGCTATAACTAGATGCTTAAACATTTTTCAGTAAGGGTTAATGTAAGACTGAGATATTATTGTAAGATGTCAGCCATAACTGAAGCAAAAAGACAAGCTGCCTACACAGCAGTTGATGAACATATAAAAGATGGTTATGTTGTAGGAATTGGTAGTGGTTCTACTGCCGTTTTTGCAGTCAATAGATTAGCAGAACGTTTTAAAAATGAAAACCTTCTCATAAAGTGTGTTCCTACATCTTTTCAATCCAGACAATTGGTAATAAAAAATAGTCTGCCTTTAGTAGACTTGGAACTTGAGCCTGAATTGGATGTCTGCATTGATGGTGCAGACGAAGTTGATGCTAATATGGTATTAATTAAAGGTGGAGGCGGTTGTCTTTTACAGGAAAAGATTGTTGCTAGCTGTTCAAAGAAACTTATTATAATTGCAGATTATACAAAAGATTCTGAGAAACTGGGACAACAGTACAAGAAAGGTAACCACCACTTATTTAATTTGTTTACCTAATATTCTGATCTAAATATTTCATCTATTAAAATATCTAGTTTTTAATCTTTATCAATTGTAACCATTTATGGTGTATTTTTATTTGTAAGAAATACTTGTTTATAGCACAATTTTACTTATTCTCTGTTGTGATTTTTTATTATTTAATCATTTTTTAATGGGATTTGTATCTATAACCCTACAAGATTTAAAACAATTTGATTTGATTATATCTTAGTAAATAAAAATTTGATTGTTAAAAATTATTTAAAATAAATTCTTTGTAATAAAATTAAAAATATAGCTTTTAACTGGAATACATTAACTGGTCAATTTATTAATAACTTAATTTATTAAGTTAAAACCAGTTTTAACAATGAAAACATGATGTTTTTAAGGTATACCAATAGAGGTATCTCCAATGGCATATGTTCCAATAAGAAACAAAATTCAGTGCAAATTTGGTGGCATAGTTGAGCTAAGAGAAGCAGTCAAGAAAGCCGGACCAGTTGTTACTGACAATGGTAACTTTATTTTGGATTGGAAAAATTACAACCAAGATTATGACTGGAAAAAAATTAATTTAGAACTTTTGCAAATACCTGGGGTTATTGAAACTGGATTATTTATTGATATGGCAGTAATGGCCTATTTTGGCCAAGAAAATGGATCTGTCTCTATTAGATCTGACCCAAATGCAAAGTATTTATGAGCTATTATCTAGTTTATTATTAATATGAATTAATTGAGAGATAAAGAATGTTTTAAATTGTTTATTTTAATATACTTTTACTAATAGTGCAATTTCAGTATTTGCTAACATTTTAATGAAATAATTTGTGTAATTTAAATTTTAGAAATTGTTACCATCTTTTTTAAATATTGTATTTTTTACAAAATGATATACATTAAAGTTTATAAATACTTTACAAAAGTTAAAATGAAATGAATTTGTATTACAGTGATGTGTTTGTATTGGTTATCAAAATTCATTTTAAGTACAGATTTGTAGATTGTAGGTGGGTCGTGAAGGCTATGCTGCCTCTTAAGCACTTCGACCTTTCAGATCTTTTGTGCATTACCCTTAATCTATTCGAGTCCCAGGATTCCGAGACCTTGTGCAGTTTATCAGTTTCCTGGGGGCTAAGTTCGTGTATTTGCCCCTTTCTTGGCAAGGCAGTGCCTTTAACTCCCTTGTGACCTGGAACCCACATCAGAGTAACCTGATCGTTTGCTGCCAATTTTAACAAAAAATAAGTACATTATTGGAAAATGAATTTTACCATATAATTTTAGATATTTAAAAGGTGTGCATTAAAAGAGTTCAAACAAGTAAAACTTTTTGTAATCCAATCAATGAAGTATTTAGTATTTATTAATAATGGAGATTAATAAAAGGAGAATATTTTTTAGATTAAGTCTTAAATCAAGCTTAAAGTACTTTTCTAAATAGAACAAAAAAATGTGTGCCAAATTAAGTAAAATATGAAAATACATAAACTATTTTAGGCTCTGCATGATGAAGTTTTTTTTGTGAAACAGAGAGGAATGTTAAAAAGAGTGTAAAAGTGAGGTGACTGCAAATTGTTAGACTAAAACTGTTACATCAGACAATTCTCCATTATCAAAGGATAAAGCAGAAAAGATGTAACGGGCTAATTCCGCCCTTAGTTACTAATGCCATGGAAATAAAATTGGACGCCAAGATTTAATTTTTACCCTGGAAGCCTTCAGCCTCGTTTTTTTTATAGAAAAATTAAACAAAAACAATAGGGTTCATAAAAGTAACAATAACCACTTTGTGCCAAAACCAAATATTTAATAAGTTAACAATAAAACAGAGCCATTTGAAAGAACTTCGTCAACATTTTAGAAAAACGCTCAGACCCGTCGATTTTAAATTAAAGGGGGACACTCTTTTCCGGTATTTTTAACTCCACTACTTTCAACCCCAAGCGAGGGTAAGAATTACCCCAAAATTTTTAAATGGCATTGGGGGTCGAATAAGATGTCTTTTAAAAACTCTTACAATACTCTATACAATAGTCAGTAAATTTTAAAATTCCGCCCATTACTTATTGAGAAATTAGATTTTAAAATCACGAACGGTAAAAATGTCATATATTTGTGATAAGTACGCCAATGGTATAAATTTAGTACCTAGTACCTAGTTTTTTCTTGCACGGGACGGTAAATCGTCACAATTGCCGCTATTAGTCCTGAGTTGTCATTATTTGTGATGTAGCATTTTCATATATATGTTTGATAATGTTTGTGTATCTAATCATTAATTCTCGCATTGCTTGGAGCATTCAATACTGCCCATATCTCTATTGAGTTAAAGGCTTTTTCATAGTCTATCATTGCTACCCATAGTGTTATGTTGTACTCATTTACCTTTTTCATTAATTTTTCATTACTTGTAGGTGGTCCATAGTACTATAGCCTCGTCTGAAGCCCGCCTCTTCTCTCAGTTGGTATGTATCATCTAATTTATTGGAATTTTTTTGTAATAATCCTTGTGAACAACTTGTAGAATACGGTTAAAAAGCTTATGGGTCTATAATTTTTGAGTTCGTACTTATTACCCTTTTTGAAAATGAGAACTACAACAGCAATAAGCCAGTCATTTGGTATTTTCGATTCATAATAAGCAATAATTAAACAATCTTTGAATATGGGCTATTACAGATTTGCCTCTGTATTTTATCATCTCTACCATAATACCATCATTCCCTGGAGCTTTATTGTTATGCATGTGTTTGAGGGTGTTTTCTATATCGAATGTCGTTATTTCGGGAATATCCTCCAATCCTACATTTCTAACCTTAACTAGATTATGGTTACTGCAAAGCTTTAAAAATTCTGTAAAATGATTGGTCGAAACTGCCCGATTTGTGGCAGCAAACGCTTTACTTAAAAAAAAAACTACAAAGCACTAAAAAAATATTTTTCTTTAATTAAGCGATAATACAGGCGAGAAACCTGCAGTTAGAAACGAAGCCAAGGTTCTGTACAATAAAAAACACAGTTCTATTAACATCAATTTGGACAAGGATTTTGGAACGATTGAATGCAACTAGCAAAACTTTAGAAACCGTAAGTCTGAAAGTATCATTTGGAGTGAAACTGATGACGTCTCTCTTGTAAGTTTTTAATGTGATATGTGACAATATTACTCAATATCTTTAAAAAAATAAATCTTACAAAGGAGGAACATCAGCGTTCAAATGTTTTTTCAATCTAGACAAAGAGGAATACTGTTTATTTATTAGGTCAATACAAATTTTTAAGAGGAGAAAAATAGTCAGTTGCTTTTGACATTGATACTATGGAGAGCACTATTCAAATCTAATATAAAAATAATAAGTGAGGCTACATTAAAAAGTAAATTAAGAGCAAGAAGCTAAAATAAACTCAGGAGCAGAACAACCATTACTACTATAAAATACGATACAAAAAGTAAATAGAATTGATATGTACTATACATGATTTAAAAATATAAAAATTACTTCTAGTTAATAAAATTAATATGAGAAATTGTTAGTATAACAAGATTATAACCAGCGTAAGAAAAGGAGATATTTGAAAAGAAAAAAAAGACTGGTAATAATTGTAATAAAAACATTTAAAATTTGTGCATTTTATTCACTAGCAACTATTCTGTAACAGTTCTTGGACGTATCCAACGATACTGCAAGCATCAATTCCATAGTATTTTAAAACTTCTGAAGTGTCACCAGATTTCGGTACTTCCCTAACAGCTGCAATTTTTACGTAAACACCTTTATTTTCGGCAACTGCTGATAATACTGCTTCCCCAATACCTCCTTCTGGGTAATGGTCTTCTACTACTAAAATTCTACCGCAAACCTTAAAATTTTAGCATTATTTACTATAATGTACCATTTATTTGTTCTCTACAAACATTACTATGTTCGTAATTTTTTTACACTGCAAAAAACCTTGCAATGACTACTCAGTCAAATGTTGAATTAGCACTAAAAATAAGATTAATTGAAAAAATAAATTCAGCTCTTATTAAAAATCTCCAATAACTTTTAAATGCGCCATCTGCTAGCTAGAAACATTGTTAAACAATGAGGGGTTGGAGCTGATTTTATCTTTTGAGATCGTTAATTTTTGTTTATTTATTAATCATTAAAGGTGGTGCCTTAGATTAGATTAGTATGGGGCTTATGTGCTTATAGCACACTGCGACCTTTGCAGATCTATTGTGTGTGCCCTTATATTATGTTATAGTTCCCCGTCTAGACCTGTCCCTATCACTAGACTCCATAGGTCAGACCTTAGGTCCTCCATATATTGGGAATGTTTTGGTTTTTTCTCCCTACCATAGAAAACCTTAGCCTTGTCAGTAAGCTCCTCATCTTCTAAGCAGAATCTACATATGGTTGTGTCTGTCAGTCCGATGTTGTTCGTGTGTTTGTCAAAAGACCAACCATGATCCTGGTTGATTGCCTATTCTGGCTTAAAAGGTACTCCGTGAATTTGGGCGATGGTTCTTTAATTAACTCTTTGGTCTGTCTTATTCCTGGCGCCTTGTTCCACCATTCTCGAGACTGCTTCGTCATCCAGGTACTGTTATGTACTGTTTTGCTTTCGCAATACCACAGAAAAGTTCTGGACCATTTGGGGCACATCGTGATCCTTCTCGGGCAAGTGAATCAGCCTCTTCATTGCCCTTGTAACCTGTTTGGCTTCATACCCAGGCCTAAGACATTCCATTTTGATTGCCCAACTGTTGCAGGGATTCTAAGCAATCCCATACAAGTTTGGAGTTAACTTGCATGGAGCTAATTGCTTTTATAGCCGCTTGGCTGTAAAATTATATGGCAATGGTCTTTTCCTTATACTCTTGCCTAAGTAACTCTTCTCCACAGTGATGTATTTCTGCAACTTCTGCTTGGAATATCGTCACATGTTTATCTATACTCAGTGAGACTCTTGTCTTTGGCTTGGCTATGTATATTCCTGCTACTACGCCTTCCTCGGTTTTTGAGTCATCTGTGTAGCAGGCCATTTCTGCATAAATTGGAGGTTTTTCCTTCCATGCCTCTCTGCCGGTTATAACTGTTTTAAAAAAATTTCCGAAGCTATACTTAAGATGCATCTCTTCCGATGGCATTTCCATTATTTGGTCGGTTTCCAACTCTTTGTACATTTTAAGGTGGTGTCTTAGACGAAAGTGTTGTATATGTCCAAGTTGACGTAAGGTTTGTTCCACAATCTGCACGATATTCGGGATCGTTTGGATTGAATAAGTGACAGCGATGATGAAATATCCAATGTGAATGTCAGTCCAATAGAGTCTACATTAAACTATGCATCGAAATTACTGTTTAGAAAATAGTTCACGAACGATCCCAAGTTCGGTTGAAATAGAAAATGGATTCTCCGATAAATCATTGCTGCACATGTTTGTGACTACGATTTTTTTCAAGCAGTTGGAACAAACCTGTAACAACTTGTTATTCTAAACAAGGAATCTTAGTAATAGAATTTTTTAAGGCTTCATATTTGTAACGAAAGGAAATAATTTGAGATAGTACTCGCAAGAATCGAATAGTCTATCTGAATTCTTTGAAAGAAGCACTTGAATAATTGTAAATGGAAGTTTACATTTTTTTAAGCTCTTTGGATCAGAATAACACCCTTTTATAGGATACACTTACATCTTTAGCGTTTGCAACTATGCTTTCTTTGTCAATAGGTTTTATAGTAAAAGGATCCATTATCCTTATATAAATTTCGGAGTCACGCAGTGTTTTAGCTGCTTCTAAGGCTTCTTGTAGAGTGACGCCAGCTGCTATAACCAAAACTTTATCATTGCCACTTTGTAATACAATATTAGCTTTGCCAATCTGGAATATAAAATAAACGTAAAATAAACAAATCTTATTTCGGTGGAATTTGGTTAAAAATTAAATATTCAAAAATTAGCATAGGAAAATATTGTGTCTTATCTAAATGACGTCAATATGAAATAATTCGATTAAAAGAATTAAATTAAGTTTAAAATAATTAAAAAAGTTTTACAAATACAAAAAACTAAACTAAAACACAGTTGACACATTTCTGTTATAAAACACAGTTGACTAAAAGCACTATGATTAATTGTTACCAATAAACTCCTGTACAAATTATTATATTGTTACGGATTGAGGTCAGCGAGTACGCATCGTAAGTACGTTTAATATTTTCCTATAAGTGCTATATATTTAATTTTAATTTAGTAATACCTACTGTATATTTATTTTTAGTATAGATTTTATTTCTCATGGGAAGCTATGAGTAATAGTTGTATTGACTATAACCTCATCAGTAGAGTTAGGAGTTGCCACCTGTCATGCTCTGCTTCCTGTGAGGGCGATACGTGGACTACGGATAGCCACTTTACTACTTTGAATGTGAGGGGAGGATTAAATGATAAAATTGATGAAATTTACACGATGATAGAAGAAAGACGGATTGATGTTCTTTGTGTGAATGAAACCAAGCGAAAAAGACGTAATACCACAACACATGGACCTTATACAGCCTACTGATCAGGAGTTCCGGAAACCAGCAGAGGTTCCCAGGGCGTTGTTGTGATACTCTCTGCTAGAATGAATGAATGTGTGACTGACTTTGAATGTGTGAGCCCAAGGCTCCTCTGGATGAGGCTGAAGGTTGGTCTTACTCGTATTTTTTTGCTAGGGGTTTATGCCCCAAAAGATGCGCAGTGGAACCAATCTTTAAAAGCTCAAAAAGAGAGGCGGGAGTTTTGGGATAGTATGATAGATATTTTGAATAAGTGAAACCAGAATGAAAGAATTGTAATGTTGGGTGATTTTAATAGTTGGGTAGGAGTAAAGCGTGATGGATATGAAAGTGTTCTGGGAATGTACGGTGACGGCAGAGTAAATGAAAACGGATAAAGTCTACTTGGATTATGTTTGGAGTGTAATCTTGTGGTAACTAACACAATGTTTAACACAAGACAAGAAGAATACCAGAGAAGTATAATTGTGGATGAAAAATTAAAAATGAAAGTAATGAACACTCGGGCATACCGCGGAGCAGGTATTGACACAGACCACTTCACAGTAATGAGCCGAATAAGAGGTCTCTTTAAGCGGTGGCGGCATCGTATGCAGGAATCAAATAGTGTATTGGAGCGTATAAAAGTTAAGAATTTGCAAGAAGAAGGAGTTCGTTAGTAAATTGATCGAGGAATTTGACAGTTACGAAAGATGGAAAGTATGACAGTGACATTGAGCAAAGGGTGTTGACAGGTAAACAAATGAATAGGACACTGCATAGCTTTAACACTGCATAGCTTTATGTGCAGCCAGAAAGTGTCAAAAAAGGCATGTCTGGCTGTGCATAAAGGTGTGTTTGCTTCCTACACTTATGTATGGTAGTGAATGTTAGGTGTGGCAGAAGAAGCATAAAAATAGAATTAATGCTGCGGAGATGAAGTAGTCTTATAAGTATAGACTCGGTTAGATAAAGTAAAAAATAGTAAGATAAGAGAACGCTGTGGTGTAAAAGAAGATGTGGTCACAAAGATAGATAAAGGAATGCTTAGATGGTTTGGACACGTAGAAAGTATGGATGGAGGAAGATTGATGAAACACATTTATGAGGCGAGTGTGAATGGACAAGTCGGTAGAGGTCGACCTCGGAGAACATATCTTGATCAGATTAACATTGTTTTGAGGAAAGGCCAGGTCAATAGTACCAAAAACCGACGAGCATGTATGAGAACACTGATAAAAGTAGAGAAAGCAAAAGATGTGTGTAAGAACCGTAGCAAGTTCTTTTCACAGAACTTTCGTACGAGCATGTAGGTACTTAAGGATATTTTGTGTAAATTAAATTAAAATCTACTCAGTAATTTCTTTTATAATGTTTTTTTTTGAATCTATTCAGTAATTTCTTTTATGTTTTTTTTTTAAAAAAAACTACAAATCCCTCTCTTTTTCACTTTTACAAAATATCACTTGATTATTTACCACTGTATAGATTATTCACTCTGGAAAGCAACCAAACAATAAAAAAGTTATTATGCATAACCCCACTAATTAGAAAGAAAGATGGGAGTCGGGCACGAATAATATGCAAAAAGCAAATAGATTTGCAGAACATAGAAACTTTTCAGACCAACGTTGGTAAAGAAACCTAAGACCTATATCTCCGAAAGAATTTTTAATGAAAATTAAAAATATAAATCCCAAAAAAGCCGCTAGATTTAATCTTATCACCGGGGAAATCTTGAAGCAAATTCCACGTAAAGTTCTTGTCAAACCTTATTAATACCTCATTCAGAATGAGGTATGTACCTAAGCTATGAAATGTAGCAGATGATACTGCCATTTTGGCCGTTGAAAAAAACCATGAAGAAGCTAACAGATACTTGAAAACCTCTATAAACCATATTAATACCTGGACCAACTTGCAAAACTCTATAAATCATATTAATATCTGGACCAAATGATGGCGTATTAGGGTAAAGGAAAACATATCTGTTGTAATTAAATAACAATTAATAACGCTCAAATGTTCTATACTAACTCAGCAAAGAATCTGGGAATGACACTCGACGCTAGACTTCTCTTAAAAATAAACTTGAAATCTGGGTATAAAAACATAACATAACACATAAAAAGATGTATTCGCGTAATAAAGAAGTAAAGTAATAAAGAACATCGTTGATGCTCCCTGGTACTGCCGCAACAGTGATCTTCATGGGGATCTTGGTGTAGAAACTGTTGACAAGGCTATATCCAAATTAGCTAGTATCACTTCGACAATATCAATTTAGTAAGAAAACTTAAAAGAATAAAGCCTTTTGAGTTACTGCAGTGATTGTTTTAGTTTAAAGTAAAATATTGTGCGGACTAAAATTGACTAAAATTATCAGATCCTAAGGTACACTCTAGTAAGTAGGACCTTAGTTTTTAAAAGTATTTATTTACTCATATTTTAAAAACTATCCAAATAAATTCTCGTGACTTACCAAAAAAGATTGATCGTTATCATACAACACTGGCGTGGGAGATCTTGTTGTTCTTATATACGTTATACCTTTGGTGTTGGCAGCCAATTCTACTGCTCTCTCAGTAGCAACAGCATCAGATGGGTAAAAAACAGTACACGTTGGTATGGCTCTAAACATGGCTAAATCTTCTAAAGCCATCTGACTGGGACCGTCGTGACCAATTGAGATACCACAGTGAGAACCACATATATTTATATTAGACTGGGAAATCGATGCCATACGTATCTGTAATGTGAAAAAAATTACAGAATAGATATAAGAGAATATAATTTTTTATAAAAAATACCGTGCTTAGTAATTCTTGTGTTCGTAACTATTTTTTTTTTTTTTTTATGAAAATAGTCGCAAAAAGGGTAGACCTATCGTGTGGGCCGCGGTCGGCCCGCACTGCGACTATTAAAAGGGAAAGGGATTATATAAAGGAAATGATTGTGGACACGCTTTTTAAAAAGTTGCAGGTCATAGTTCTCTGGAAAAACTGATTTTGGAAGCTTATTCCATTCCGTAGCAGCCCTGTAAAAGAAGGATTCGTGATGAAGATTGGTCCTTGTAGTGTCAATCTTGAGAGTAAATGGGTGAGACTGATCAGCGTGCTGAATTCTTCGGCCGAATGTGGCCAATGGTGGTACAAGAGTTTTTATTTCTCTGGAGCATCTGCCATGGAAATATCTGTAGAGTAATGACTTTTATGTTCTAGAGGGTGAAGGGTATCTGCGAGAGTTGAGCTGTTTATCAAGCGAATGGCTCTTTTCTGAATGAAATCTAGAAGACAAAGAGAATGCCTTGGTGCTGAACCCCAAATGTGCGAGCAATACTCCAGTAGAGGTCGGATTTGAGCCTTGTACGTCGTCAACAGTTGATCAGAAGTAAAAAACTTTCTGGCTTTCCACAGAAAACCTAGCCTCTGGCTTGCCGACTTTGCGATGTTAGCAACATGGTCATGCCAAGACATATTATTGGACACCGTGACTCCCAAAATCGAGATGAAGGGACTTGGTTCAAGGGTATTTCCGGACATTGTGATGGAATGATTTGAGTAATTTACTTTTTTGGAAAACGTGGCGCTTTGTGTTTTCTGGGCGTTGAACTGAACAAGATTGTTGGTTCCCCACTCGATGATTGCTTTAAGATCTCTATTGATGGAATCAACCTGTTCCTGCCTGAGTCTATTTGTATCATTCACCGAAAGTGATCGATAGGATGTGAAAGTTGAGACAAGTGTGCTATCGTCTGCGAAACTATAAATGGGGTTAATGGTGGTTTTCAAGAGGTCGTTGATGTGTAAAAGAAATAAGGTGGGGGACAGGATGGAACCCTGGGGGACCCCGGCATTAGTTTTAAACGCATCAGAAGAAATACCGTCAACTGCCACATGTAAGGAGCGATCTTGCATGAAGCTCAAGAGTCATTGGCGCAGTTTGGTTGGGAGACCGTAGGCAGATAATTTATTTAACAATGCCTGGTGCCAAACGCGGTCAAAGGCTTTAGATATATCCAAGGCTATTGCACGGGATTCACCAAACTTTTCAATAGTGTTTGTCCAGAGCTGAGTGACATAAGCCAGCAAATCTCCAGTAGACCGAAGTTGTCGAAATCCATATTGTCTGTCATGGATTATTTCAAATTTCTCTAGATATTTGATAAGTTCTGTGTTAATCGCTTTTTCCATAACTTTAGATATGACTGAGAGCAATGCAATAGGGCGATAATTTGCAGGAATAGTCTTCTTTCCTTTTTTCGAAATCGGTTGGACTTTAGCGTTTTTCCACATGGACGGAAATACTCCTTTGCTGTATGATAACTTGAAGAGTCTACAGAGAACTGGGGTGAGCTCTTGAGCACAGGTCTTCAGGACAATTGTCGGAATTCCATCTGGTCCTACTGCCTTATTAGAGTCAAGATTTCGTATATATACTTATATACTATATATACTTATATACTATATATACTTATATACTATACTCCAAAAGGAAGTCTGTGACCTACAGCAGTATTTAATGTAAATGCCTAGATATATACAATCTTACCTTCTTAAAACTTTGAAGAGCTATATGGATGGCGCCTGTTTTATAACTTTTTCTTTACTTAATAATTAATTTATCTAACTGGCAGTATTTTTTTCATAAAATAATAAATGTACCTGATCGAAGGCTCTTGTAAGAAAGGCTGCAAATGTCGAGGCGAATGCTACGCATCTGTTTCTAGTACACGCTCCGATTGCTACGCCAATCAGATTTTGTTCTGCGATGTAACATTCAACAAAATTTTTCGGCTGAGCTTTCATAAGATACTCAGAAAATGTGGAATTTCTCATATCGCCATCAAAAACCATCACTTTCGGGTTTGTTTCAGCTAATTTTACTAATGCTTTACCTGGAATATATAAATATTTTGTTATCAAGATAAACATTTTCCAAAAAGTAAACGTCAATCAAATACAGCACCGTAGAGTTTATAACTGAAATATTTTTGATACGTTTTGTTGGTTGTAGTGGATGTGCCGTTAGCATTGCTTTGGAGGACAGAAGAACAACTTAATAGTTTGTGTAAAATATTGGAATAATACTAGTAGATGCAGCAATAATTCTATATTTTTTGTTGGCTGATTTTTATGACAATGACTTATCCTTTGTTCCGCTATCCAACAGCTTTATGCAAGTGATTGACAATATAAAACGTTCTCCTAATAGGACCCTAATAACTTCCAGCATTTAACATTTTTTTTAATCAAAATTATGTCAAGATTGTGATCAAATAACATTCAACCTCGGCTAACTCTGACCATCTTTTAAAACGGTTGCAAGGTCTAGATTATACTTAAACGTTTTATAGAAATGAATAATTATTAAAAGAGACCACACGTGGCTAAATTCGATGAAATGGGGATTTAGTGTTTGGTTTCGGAGGATGGAGAGATATATTGCTGTGGAGATTATTTTGAAAACCTGGCCTTTCTTCAAAACAATGTCAGTCAGCAACTCAATATGGATATATCCATAGGTAAAACGAAAACCATGACCATTGCTAGGGAACCAATGAGATGCAACCTGGTAGTAGATAATAAACCCATAGAGCAGGTCATGCAATTTAGATACCTGGGCATAGATATGTCCAGCGTTTACGACCCGGTAAAGGACCTGAGAAACCAAATTAACAAATTAGCCATAATATCAGGATGTCTAAGGGAAACTGTATGGGCTAATCCTTATATGCGAAAGGAGAGTAAAATCAAAATATATAAGACATGCGTCAGGCAAATAATGACATAAGGTATAGAAGCGAGAGAGGATACCAACAAGACCAAAAAGATGCTACGAGTCGCCGAAATGTCAGTACTGAAAACAATAGCCGGGAAAACAAGAAGAGATCACGTAAGAAACACTGACATTAGAGCACAATGCGACGTACAGGATATGGTGAGATGAGGAAGGCAGAGGAGAAGAGAATGGTATAACCACGTGAAGAGAATGATCGACGATAGACTACCACGTATTGTACTTGAGGGAAAACCATCAGGGACCCGTCCACCCGGAAGACCACCAAAGAGATGGAGAGACAGCTGGCAGTCCACATCTCGGGCAATATTACAGAGGCAAGTCCGGAATCAACAGATCATCTAGATCTCTAACAAGTAAAAGAAGAAGAAGACATTTTCTGATTGATAAATATTCGGTAACCGTAACAAAATATTTCGAATACGCCATTGGTAATCAATTCGTTATAAATCGGCACTCTGAATCTGCGTCTTTAAAGATAAAGTGGAAACTTTTGACGTGTCCCTTTCTTTAATGTTTATCCCTACATAAAAAATGGTAGTAGACATTGAAAGGAAACATTTACAAACCGTATGCAGCTCGGGTGGCGACTTTATCTTCCTTTTTATAATCGGGAGGATTCGATAGGCTTATATTGCTGATGTTTACCATCATGTTGTTTTTCGGTATGGTAGGCTTAGATATTATAAAATCAAACTTTCCCGATTCCCCTTTCAGAGAAGACTTCAAATGTTGTAGCACTTCGTCTGTTTTATCACCCAACGGTTTCCCGTGCCAATTTTCTTGATCTTCGATACCTGGAAAATCTTTTCCCTGGAAAAGTTATATCGATATAAAATCAGAAATTTTATCGATAAATACATGTCACCTACGCTATTGTTTGAGAAAATATAAATTTTAGAATAATTAGGTAATAAAGCGATTTAGAATGTTTAAATTTACCTAAGCGATTTATTTTTATCTAGTCATGTAAATTTTGATTTTAACGGATCCACTTAGCTCGATAAATGGCTTATAAAATACACACAATATGCATGAAATTTTTTTTAAACTTAAATTTTATTTATGAAAGAAAAACATGCAAAAAGCAATTTTGTTTTTTCAAAAAAAAGAAAAAATTTAAAAAGTATAAAGAAATATACGAAAACTAAAATGTATTTTAGATTAAAAATAGGATTAAGTTCTAGGGACTGTGGTTGCCATAGTTACACATCAATTCTTCCAAAACTCCATTACAACCCTTATCGTGTGAGGTTTGGCATGAAAAACAAAGTTGGGACGAATAGTTGGAACAGCAACTGATGCCAGTATCTGGTCCATGAACAATTTACCAGTAAAAATGTTCAAGATCCACATTTTCTCGTACAAGAATGAACGTTAGTTGAGTTCGTTTGTGTCGTCTATGTGTGATTGTACAATTGTTTGAGGAAGAGAAATATTCTTTTGGATATTGTTCGTATGTGCTTAATACATTTCTTCTTAGGACGCCATTTCCCTCCGGAGGTTGGCGATCCAGCTGGCAATAATGGGTGCGAAACTGCACTTCTAAATATTTCTATTGATGTTTTTTCCGAACCATTGACGTAAGTCTCTGAGCCATGAATTTTGTCGCCTTCCTACCGATCTTTTGCCCTTGATTTTTTCCTTAATGATGAGTCTAAGGATCCCATAACGCTCTCCTTTCATTATGTGCCCTATGTATTGTAGCTTACGCTCTTTGATGGTCAACATAAGCTCTCTGCCTTTATCCATTCGTCTGAGTATCTCTTCATTAGTGACCCTATTTACCTAGAACACGCGCAGCATACGACGGTACAGGTACATCTCAAAGGCGGAGATTCGGTTCTCCATTGATTGGTGGTAAGTCCATCTCTCAGAACCATAGAGAAGGTCTGGGAATATGTAGCGGCGTAGTATGCAAATACGGATTTGCAGGTTTAAGTCTCGACTAGTGAGGAGAGTTTTCATGGATGTAAAGATTTTCCTGGCCTGTTCGATCCTTGACACGATTTCTTTTTTAGGATCGTTGGTCTCGTTGACAAGAGCTCCCAGATATTTAAAGGATGATACTTGTTCCACGGCTTCGTTCTTAATTCTAAGGACTACGCTTCTCGGTGTTTTTAAGATTACAACAATTTTAGTCTTTGTGACATTCATATCCATGCATCTCTGTGTGAGGACGTTGATAGAAAAGACAGCCTCTCGTGTGCCCACTCCATTTCTAAATCCGAACTGCGTGTCGTCAATTTGCCGTTCGCATCTGGTGTTAATACTTGTGTGGATGATTCGAAGGAAAACCTTGAGGACATGAGGCTGATTATTCTGTAGTTATCGCATTAAGAGGCGTTTGCTTTCTTCGGTAACGTGATGAATGTCGACTTCAGTCAATCATTTGTTATTTTCCCGGCTCTGTACATAGAGTTGAACAAGGTTTAGGCCCCATTTATTTGTCTTAAAGTTTCCGCGTGTACCTGGTCTGGGCCTACGGCTCTATTGTTTTTTGAAGCATTATAGCTCGTCTTACTTCTTCTCTTGTGATGTCAGGACTGGGCTCATTAATTTCGTCGTTTAGGGGTGGTTGGTCGGGATAAAGAGAGTTTTAACATATTCTTCCCATCCATTTGATAAATGTTAATTTTAAACGCGTTTGCCCTGATACTGATGGATACGACATCAGAAATTTTACCCTGCCACAGACTACAGCGACTCTCAATTTGGATTCAGAAATGGGTTTGGAACGCGAAAAGCTTTATTTAGTCTAAAAGTCTTAATACAGCGATGCAGGGACGTCTCTGTGGATGTATACGCATGTTTCTTAGATTACGAGAAAGCATTCGATAAGGTTCAGCACAATAAACTTATTGATATACTTAGCACTATAGGCTTGAAGGAACGTGACATCAAAATAATATCTAAACTATATTGCCAGCAAAATGCACAAATACGGGTAGATGGTGAACTCTTGAGAGAGATTCAAATTATGAGAGGGTTGCGTACTGTCACTGCTACTCTTTAATATACACTCGGAAAAAATCTTTCAGGAGGCCTTGTACGAAAAACCTCAAGGTATAGTTTTAAATGGAGTAGTCGTAAACAATCTACGCTGACACGATACCGCTGGCAAATAGCGCGGAAGATTTACAAAAACTTGTTCATGCAGTCGCGTAAAGCAGCACTAAAATTGGTCTAAAACTCAACATAAAGAAAACCAAATCACTAACAATAAGTAAACAAGGAGTGCCCACTGGTGACCATTTTGTATGCGACGGACAGATTATAGAGCGCGTCTCGACATACAAATACTTAAGATGTATGGTCAACGAGAAATGGGACAACACACAGGAAATACGGTGCCGAATAGAACAGGGTTAACAGGGTACGAAATACTGAAGTACTTGGACGCCTTAATAAACAAACTGAGGACATAATTACCATTAAGACATATTCTCCATAATGAAAAATATCATCTATTGCAATTTATAATAGACGGCAAAATTGATGGCAAGAGAGGTCCGGGCCGCCGTAAAACGTCCTAGCTCAGAAACCTCCCAAAAATGGTATGGAACCAGAACAACGTTACTATTTCGAAAAGCAGTAGATAAAGTAAAGATAGCGATGATGATAGTAAACATTCGTGGAGGACACGGCACTTGAAGAAGAAGATAGACTTAAGACTTCCACGATTTAAAAAGCCTTAAGATAGATCGAAACGTCGGCGATTTAAGAAGATCTAGAAGTTTGTTTTCTTTCGTCCTAAACCCGCTATCCACCCTGAAAAATAATTGAGAAGCACATAAACCATAACAGTAAAACGTTATAAGTATGTAACAATGACCAAAACATATTTTAAAAGCAATGATGGGGAATAAAAAGGGGGTGACAAAGAGCACGATTAATATAAATTATAATTAAAAAGCTTTCTTTGATAGTTATTTATACAAACGACCTAAAAATGAACCCCAAAACTTTGTATACTTACTTTAAAAGTTTTGGCAATAATCGCTGAAGGTTTGTTTTTGGTATTTACTGCGCATCCGAATGCTTGGATCAATTCTTGGACGTCATGCCCATCGACTACGACAGCATTAAAACCGAACGCTTCAATTCTCTTTCTATATTGATCCAAATCGTGTGCAAACATTGTTGGTCCAGTTTGTCCCAACCTGTTGACATCGACTATTAAACACAAATTGTCCAATTGATAGAAACTGGCAAAGTTTATGGACTCCCAGATCGAACCTTCAGCGCATTCTCCATCGCCAATAAGACAATAAACTCTAAAAAAAATTACAGATTAATTTTTATGTTTTATTAAAAAGCCATTCCAAACAAGAACAAGTCATATTACAAAAGAAACTGGAAAGGTTTTGCAATATGTCGCACCACGTGCCACAGGAGTGTTGGTGCATGTTGAGACGTGTTCGTGGTTAGGTTAAAACGGCGGTTCGGAGGGAACCCACTTTGGCGTTTTGGGCCGTTGTAATATCGTGAGAGAACCAGTTAAAATTTTTAATAAAAAGTGTGAGGTCTTTAATGCTAACTCAGCTAAGATCAGATAAGTCATTAAAGTTCGGTTGCCCTAGTATAGAAAGCCGTTTTCTGTCTAGGGCAGGGCAGTGGCAGAGAAGATGTACCATTGTTTCCTCCTTTTCCTCATCGTGACAGCTTCTACAGAAGTCGTGTCGTAGCTCTGCGATTCCCCTGCGCCGTGCATGGGATCCACCTGCCCAGTGTCCTGTTATGGCCGCGATCGCATTCCCAATGGACTCGCTGGATAGAGTTAAAACATCATTAGTTCGATGTAGATCTAGTTTAGGTAAAATCTGTTTCGATGATGTGCATGTAGGTTCATTTTGCCACCTCAAGTTGGTTTTTTGAACTACTTTGCTGTGCAGGAGGAGCCGGCAGTTTGCAATCGGTACTCCTTGCTGAAATGAGGCAGACACAGATGTGAGGGTGATGCCCTATCTTGCTAGCTCATCCGCCTTATAGTTGCCAGGTATGTCCCTGTGTGCGGGTACCCAGACTATGTGAACTCTAAACTTAGCTGCTATCATTAATGATCAGGTCTCAGGACTATTGGGGACCTTGTACATACTGCAGTAGACAGGAAAGCGTACGGAAATATGATAGCCAACATCCAATAGTAGTGGATAGGCAGTTGAAAAAGAAGAATGATCTAAAATGGATCCTTTTTTTTAATAGCCTATGGTAAAACAACATATTAATTTATGTAGTTCTAGTAATTTTTATGCTGCCTAGTAAGGCCCCTCTAAACTAGCCGTTCGGAACCGGCATTAAACTGTAGGTCCCTTCTATTCATGCAACACTGATTGAGCGTGCACATGAATAGTTGCAGAGAGGTCGCCGACGCCCCCCAGGGGGTATGGCACAACAAGAAGTAATTTTTATGTACCTGTGTACATTTATATTTGATAAAACGTTACCCTCCCCCTATCAAGCAATAAGTCAGCCCCCATAAGAAAATTCCTAGGCACGCCACTGATTGTATTAGTTGGGCTTTGCAAGTGTTGGTTAAAAATTTACCTGTAATCTATTTCTTCTACGTACTTTCCCATGTAAGCCATACCATTTGCGATGGATAATCCTTGTCCTAGGGAACCGGTACCTACGTCAACAAAGCTAAGTCGTGGCGTCGGATGTCCTTCGAGATCGCTATCGATTTTTCTGAGGTTCTTTAAATCACTTACGGATATCAAACCGATTTCCGCCCAAATTCCATAAAGTGCGGGCGCCGCGTGTCCTTTTGACAAGACGAATCGGTCGTTACAAGGCTCCCGAGGTGCGCACGCCTTGTACCGCATGATTCTAAAGAACAATACAACCAGAATTTCGGCGCAGGAAGAGCAAGTAGTCGGGTGGCTGAAACAAATTTTAAAGATATTTTTTCCTAAAAAGATTTGTTCATTTGAAAGAAAGGGAAATGAGAAAAAAAAATTTACGGGTTGCACTCTGGGAGTGTCGGCAGAAGTGAAAACTTAAGTATTAACGTTGTGCGCCCTGCGCCGCCTAAACGAAACAGCCGGCGCAGGCATACATTTTCGCCGCGCCGTAGAAAGAGAGGGGGATACTCCCTCTCCTACGCCACGCCAGCTGTCTACTACTCCATTTTGCTTGATCTTCTTTCAATATGGCGCTTTTCTTCCTACCTCGACTTTTTCGTTTTCGACTACCTCTACCTCTACACTTTGTGTAGAATACTCTATATGTAAAATACATACTTTTCAAAATATTTTTTTTTTAAAAAAAAAAGAATAACTGATGGAGACCTTTACGAGGATAGTTTACAAATTGTTGTCCCTAACATAGTTGGCATTGAATGACAAATGCAAATAAAGTGTCAAGCAAAAGCCTATTGTATGACATTAGTGTGTACCAATTAGCATCAGCGCATCAGTTCTTGTATGTTATATATTAATTTTTTTTCACTAAGGTGTGCGTGATTTAATAAAAAGGGACAAAATTGAGATAAAAGATGCGATAAAGTACCTCTGTAAAAAAAAAGGTTATCTCCGCAAGACATTTATAAGGACATGGTAGAAGTATTGGGTGACTCTGCCCCTTCGTACCAGATAATCAAGAACTAGACACGAGATTAAAACTGGAAAGAGAGTCCTATCAACATGCACCAGGTGCAGGAGCCCCCAAAACTGTGGTGTGCAAAGAAAATGTTTACTTAGTCAATGACATGGTATTAAATGACAGAAGAGTTACAGTCAAGGCTTTAGCAGAGACATGTAGGTTTTCCGTTGGAAGCATTCAAAACATTTTACATCAGGAATTGGGTCTTAAAAAACTCTCTGCACGTTGGCTTCCACGAATGCTGACGCCAGACCAGAAGCGTGTTCGCCAGGTTGCAGCGGAGACAAATTTGGAGATCATTAACAGGAATACCAATGAATTTAAGCGAAAATTTCTTACGGACGATGAAATATGAGTTCATTACTTTATCCAGAATTTAAAAAAACAAAGCATGGAATGGCAGCATAGGGGTTCTCCTCCCCCTTGAAAATTTCGTGTTGTCCCATCAGCTGATAAGATCGTGGCTACAGTTTTTTGGGATTTTGCAGATGTTATTTTCGTAGATTATTTACCGCGTGGGCGCGCCATAACAGGTGAATATTATGCGAATTTAATACCAAAAGTACGCGAAGCGATCAGAGCAAGGAGAAGAGAAAAAATTGAGTCGAGGTGTGCTCTTTCACCAGGACTACACTCCGGTCCACAAAAGTTGTATGTCAATGACTGCCATTCACAATGCTAGATTTGAAATTTTTGAACAACTTCCTTCTTCTCTAGATTTGGCCCCTAGTGACTACCGTCTATTCCCAAAATTAAAAGAACATCTCCGTGGAATCCGCTTGGCTGATGATAACGAAGTGATGTCGGCGGTAGATGAATGGCTGAAGACTCAAAGTTCTGAATTTTTTTCAAAAAGATTTGAAACACTTCAATACCAATATACCAAGTGTATAAACGTTGCAGGTGATTATGTTGAAAAATAAATTAGTTTCATTCTTCCCATGTGTATGCTTTAATGTTAGGAACAACAATTCGTGAACTATCCTCCGTAGTAAATTAAAATCAGAATTCGACCTGTTTTGGGATTTTTTTCATATTACTTTTTATTAAGCTAATAATGAATTTATGCGTTACTTTATGGACACACTATATTTATTTTGTACTGAGACACTAAACGTACTGTTAGTAAATCTCAAGATGTACGTCAAATAAAAATATGTACATATAAACTAAAATACAACAGCTAAGCTTACCCAGAGGCTGCTGCACTAGTTGATTCTATGCTATGTATTCTTATTTGCGTTGCCAAATTTATTAAAGTATCCAAGCTGGTCTCTTCCATTTTTCCTCTTCTACAAAATGTTTCACGTTTCCCAATATATTTCGTACTCTTGAATTTTGAAAATGTAAAAAAATAATAAATTTACTAATTAATAAAAACTGTCATCGTTCATAAATCAGTTCATCAAAGACGGAAAAGTTTAAGATGAAGTTGTCAGGTTGACACTTCATTTTGATTAATGTTTTTACATGAAAGATCATAAAAACGAAAAAATTCCCATTGGAAATACAGGGTGGGTCATAAATCAATTGTCAAAAATACAAATTTATTAACATACAAGAGTAGCTGTATACAACATAATACCAGGAATAATTGACGCGAGAGGAATGAATTTAGTCTGAGAGTTTAACAGTTAATTAATTTAATATAAAAAACGCAAAAATTTGCTAAATAAGTATTAAATTTATACACTAAATTTTAGCGACCACAAATGCTACTTTATTTTCGGCAATATTCGATACCACTCGGCTTCAACTGTTTGGCGCAGGCTATACGATGCTCTCTAAATTCGGAACTAAACTAAACCATGTCTATGGGTGGTTTGTATGGTAAATAGTTAACCAATAGATCACAAGATTAGAGTTCAAAAGTTGATCTCCGGTCAACACATTTTCTGTTGTATAATGGTCGATAAAACCAAGTTCAGCTGATTTGTGGCTCTGTCTGTTAGTATTATGTTGGTAGCTCTGGAGGTGAAAACGCGCTTGCGCCACAATATTGATTTTGTACGCTACTGCTCTGTGATTGGTTGATAAATGGAATTCCTGCATTTCCTAAAATTTTGAATTTCTAGTCTATGGTGGTAGGTACTTAGAAACCCTAAACCCTACTATAAAACTTTATAATGCTTTGTAGCAATTCTGTTATTTATACCCATTTTATTTCACTGTTTAGGCCTGTGAGAAAAGCGTGTGTTACTTTCATTATAAACATTATTATTGTTTGCGATTTTATTTTATCACATTGTTAAATTGTTGGGTACTGTTATAAAAGGATACGGGAAAAAAATCAAGGTAAATAAATAGTTATACATAATTTATAATAATATTATGAATACCTTTTTTTGGAAGGGACTTTAAAAACAAAATTAGGCGAGTGGATAGCTACAAAAACAAAAATAGCAAACATATCGAAAAAAAATATGGTAGATAAAAATAATATAAAGTTAAAACTTTTGCCTAAATAAATTGACCAAGATTGGTCAGGTGGTCTATATTTCTATCAGGATGTCTTTCATTAAAAATTCGAGCTGTTCCTCGAGCGCACTTGTCTTGATGACGTAAATAAATATTATTTCTATTTGTTCTTGCAGCGAATACACCATTTTAAAAAACTCTTAATATTTTTAAAACAAAGAAATACAATGACAAAAAAATGTCAAAAAAAGTGACATGTATGCAGAAGTAAGTTAGGTGATCCCTAATTAGATATCAACCTATCCAATAGCGGCGTAGGTTATTTTTATCATGGTCTCATGTTATTTCACAAAATAAATTGTTGTTTATTTGGCTGCTTTGCATTTTTCTTGTGTTTTTATTTAATGTATTACAAGGTAGGGGTTGCTTTTTGACATTTTAAAGAAGAGTTAGGGGATGTTAAAAGGGTGCCACTTGGAAACAGCAGAAGAAACATTTTAACCTCACCATCGATATAAAATTTGACGTGTTTTTTGTTTTTCTTAATCGATCCAACCGTTGACAATAGAAAAGAAACTAAAAAAGCGTAATTGAAAAGACCCTTAAAAAATTTAGAGATAAAGTTCAAAACCTATTAAATTTTTATGCGCAATACACAGTACTACCTGAACAAGCTGGATTCACAAGTGGAAGAGGTACCAGGGAGAAAATTTTGAATATTAGACAAATCATTGAGAAGTCGAGAGAGTTCTATACTCCTACGTATTTATGTTATGTCGATTATAGCAAAGCTATTGATAACGTAAAATGGGAAAAGCTCTGGTCTATTATGTTGTCAATGGGTGTCCCAGACCATCTAGTGTATCACATACAACAATTATATGGTAACAATTCTGCACGGGTTAGGGAGAGATAAATGCTTGTCTGATGAAGGTGCCACATGCAAGGGTGTGAGACAGGGCTGTGTTCTCTCCCACAACCGGCTCATCATCAGTCAACCAGCCCTGCTGGACGTAGGTCTCTCTCATTCTTCTCCATGCATCTAGGTTCTGTGCTGCCTGCATCCAGTTGCTGTGACACGGTTCATCTTGTTGGTGGATGGCCTCGCTTTCGGTAGGCTTCTTGTCTCGGCCTCCACTCTAATATTCGTTTTGTCCATCTGTTGTCCGTCATTCTGGCGACATGTCCTGCCCAATTCCACTTGAGGGTTGTTATATTTTCTATCGCGTCTAGAACTCCTGTTCGGCGTCGAATTTCTCGGTTTGGAATTCGTTGTCTGAGAGAGATACCCAACATGACGCGTTCCATAGCCCTTTGTGTTACGCTAATTTTGTGCACTATTTTGTTCGTGAGTGTCAGGGTCTCTGCTCCATAGGTAAGAACTGGCAGCACGCACTGATTGAATGTTTTCCTTTTAAGGCTTATATCTGAAAACATAATTAAGTTTGCCGAAAGCTACCCAGGCCAATCTAATGCGGTGGTTTATTTCGATGGTTTGGTTATCTCTTCCAAGGCAAATCTCAATCTCACAAGCGGCTCACATGTCATTTAATCGAGATAAATGGCGAGATGCAATCAAGAGAGCCATCCAAAACAGTGAACCTCGTTAATATGGGTCACAACACATCTGCAAAGATGTTATGATTAGGAAGAGACACAGTACTATAAAGTGTAGCTAAATGCGATGGCCTACCCAAAAGCTTTGTTCGATACTGTCTTAGAAACATGAAAAATAAGAAGCTATCTATAATGGATAATTTTTTAAAATAAAGTAAATTCATTATCAGAACATTCTACTTGCACTCTAAGCAAAATTGTCGTTAAAATTATGTTCTAAACCATCAAAAACCACACCACCATTTTTCTACCAACCAGAAAAAAGGAAAGATCAGTGACGTAATGTTGTTGTTTATATTTCCTCATTTGTTTAACATCATTAAAATGCTGTCTCTCTCACTTTTCCTTATCTGTTTAATAGTAGTGAGAATTGCGGTGCGTAAACATCCATTTAAATATAACAGTGTTGTCGTTCTTGCCTGATATTCTTTTAATGTCGAATCTATACAGTGTGGAACAGCCAAATGGAATAAATTCGATAACGAATAAATGAGAGCGTTTGGGAAAAACGCTTGGACACGTCGATTTGTATTTTTAGATGCGCATTTTTTTCAAAAAAAAATAATTACGTAGGGTGTGTCATGTGACAGTGGCCGATACCAACTTTCTTATTTTAAATATAACCCCCTGTATATTATTTATTTTTTGGATTCTTCAGAAAATTCCAGACATAATTCATGTACAATGTCCCATACCTATCTTCAACTGTTTCGGAAATATTAAGTGTTTTTTTTTTATCAAAATAGTCGCAAAAAGGGTAGACCTATCGTGTGGGCCGCGGACGGCCCGCACTGCGACTATTAGAAGGGGAAGGGATTATAGAAAGGAAATGATTGTGGACACGCTTTTTAAAAAGTTGCAGGTCATAGTTCTCTGGAAAAATTGATTTTGGAAGCTTGTTCCATTCTGTAGCGGCGCTGTAAAAGAAGGATTCTTGATGGAGATTGGTCCTTGTAGTGTCAATCTTGAGAGTAAATGGGTAAGACTGATCAGCGTGCCAAGTTCTTCGGCCGAATGTGGCCAATGGTGGTACAAAAGTTTTTATATCTCTGGAGCATCTTCCATGGAAATATCTGTAGAGTAATGTCTGGTCTGCAATTCTTCTTCTATGTTCCAGTGGGTAAAGGGTATCTGTGAAAATTAAGCTGTTTATTAACCGAATGGCCCTTTTCTGAATGGAATCTAGAAGACGAAGAGAATGCCTTGGTGCTGAACCCCAAATGTGCGAGCAATACTCCAGTAGAGGTCGGATTTGAGCCTTGTACGTCAACAGTTGATCAGGGTTAAAAAACTTTCTAGCTTTCCACAGAAAACCCAGCCTCCGGCTTGCTGACGTTGCGATGTTAGCAACTTGGTCATGCCAAGTCATAATATTGGACACCGTGACTCCCAAAATCGAGATGGAGGGACTTGATTCAAGGGTATTTCCGGACATTGTGATGGAATGATTTGAGCAATTTACTTTTTTGGAAAACGTGGCGCTTTGTTTTCTGGGCGTTGAACTGAACAAGATTGTTGGTTCCCCACTCGACGATTGCTATTGATGGAATCAACCTGTTCCTGCCTGAGACTATTTGTATCATTCACCGAAAGTGATCGATAGGATGTGAAAGTTGAGACAAGTGTGCTGTCGCCTGCGAAACTGTAAATTTCATTAAAATGTTTATTACACATTCTCACCACAAATATTTGCGCGTACTTCTTTGTTTATCGTCAAGCAGAGATATTTGGTAATCGTGTTTTAGCCACGCAGCTTCCCTTTTAATTTAATTAATTTTTACATAGTCTTCTTCGATGACTAGCTTGCTAAAATTTTCTCTCGAATATTCTAATGCTATCTAATTTATCTGATTGTGAGTGTTTATTGATAAAATAAACATGCGAGCATATCGGTTTATTGATCAAAATCCTTAAAAAGGCAATTATTCCACTAACAATATTAAAATATATCTAATTGTTGGGTTTTAGTGAAAAACTACTATATCTTGTGAAATTTGAATATGATATGCGATCAATCATAATTTAAGTATAAATCTTATACCTTAATTATAAATAATATAAATAAATAAATTGATTTACAAAAACTGTTAATAAATATTAAAATTAATATAAATTGAAAATATTTTCCAGAATACACTACCCGTTTTGTAACTTGCAACAGACAAAAGAAATTAATTGACAAGTTAAATACATAGATAATAGAATATTTCAAATAAGAAAAGAATTTATAACAAAGAATTACAATGTTGTCGAATCCTTTTTTTTAAATGGATTTTGAAATTATTTTTTGTTTTTGCCAACCTAAAGAGACGTAACGATGACACAACAGGTTTTATATATGCAAAAACTGTAATGCTATTACAGTAAACTATAAAAGGTTTTTAAGTTTCGACAGCGTCAATAGGTGTGAAAATGTGTAACTGATTTTTTTAAAACCAGCTTACTTTCGCTGTATAATACCTATTTTAATATAGGTATATATATATATATATATATATATATATATATATATATATTATATATGTGGGTCAATTATACATAAAAAAACAACTACTCCTTTGACTATATGTCGTGACAGGCATTGAATTACATTCGATGTACAGTCGTGTATACTACCCCATCACAGGAAGCAAGATATACAGATACTTGTTAAGTAGAAGAAAGGACTATTAAATTTATTTAATCGCAGCTACCACATATGAACCGGTTTCGGGATGTTGTCCCTCGTCAGCATAGGGCAGGTTTAGTCTGCAATTAAATAAATTCACGGCTCCCGTTCCTACCAAGTACACATGAAGAACCACGCAAAAAGCGCCAGTCGCGACATCTGTACTTTTTAACAAGCACTACCCGGTAAGTAACTTCCAAGAATCGGAGAATAGTATCTTACTTAACAAGCATCTGTATATCTTGCTTACTGTGATGGGGTAGTATACACGACTATACTTCAGATGTAATTCAATGCCTGTCGCGTCATATAGTCAGAGGAGTAGTTGTTTTATATGTATAATCGACCCACATATATATACCTATTAAAATAGGTATCATACAGCAAAAGTAAGCTGGTTTTTAAAATATATATATATATATATATATATATATATATATTCAACTAATTAAATTTCAAAACTTATAAAAACTTAAAAACTGACTTCTTCGCGACCGCTGTCCTTTTTATATTTCCAAATCACAATTCCAGAGTAATCGCCATCGTCCAAAACTATTCTACCTCTTTCTAGAGAGTGCCAGAAAAATCCTTTGACCATTTCGGAAGCGCTAAACGCGGTATTTTAAAATTTGCCGGTCCAACCGTGGCGGCCGGCATAATAAAGCGGTCCCCTAATTGTTATCGACTCGCTGACGCCGACCGACACAGGGCCGGATCGTAACAATATAAAACAAACAACAGTCCAGTGGAAACTATTCATAAAGGAGACATAACCTTGCATATGATCTCTTGATATCTCTTTCAGAAGTTTTTATAGTTTAGCGACTCTGCTACCAGGATTAAGTTGCATAATACGCCCCAATTTCCAACGTAATGGCGGGGAGTTGTGTTCTTTGTTAAGAACCATTTTATCAATTTTAAGTTCTCCCTGCATTGTTTTCTATTTGGTTCTTCGTTATAGTTCGCATATTCAGGGTGTATCATTATTAATGGGAAATAATTAAACAGGAGAATATTGGGTTCAAAATAATAAGATTTATTCTAATTTACTTAGATAAAATGTGTCTCCTGTCTGATTTACAGGGTGTTTTGAGTAACAATTTAAAAATGATTTTCCCCCATTACCTTTAAACTGTTTCACTAATCTTTATCATATTTGGCAGAAAGTGTAGACACTGCAAACCTTACTAAATTATGGCAAATAAACGTTTCTAAATACTACCAAAGTCGTTCGACAGGGGCAAGTCAGAGCTTGACCCTTCCTAAATTCAACGCCACTGGCGAAATTTACACCATCATTGCAAAAAAGTCTTAATTTATTTAAAGTGCAACTCATCATAAAAATAAAACGCAACACCTAAGTTTTGATAATGTGTCAATTTTTTCAATCAAAAAATATGGAAATAATCTCAATCGGTCTGCAATTGAATTTTTTTTTTTATATTCTGTTTTCAACGAAAAGGGATATTCTGTAATTCTCAGAGAACATCGTGAGAACCAAGAGAAAAAAGGAGGAATTGGTGTTCTTCTTAAATTTCTGGAGGTTGTATGCCTCGGGGAACACCTCCCTAGGCAATGTGTTCCAAAGCCTCGCTGTTCGTTAGATGAACGAGTCTTTGGAAAGAGATGTTCTGCAGGTCTTCAAAGTGACCACGAGGGGGTGTAAAGTCTGAACTTGACGGGTTAATCTCGAAGAAACAGCTAAAGGGGGAACGATTGTTGATATTTCAGAAGAGCATCGTTCATGAAAATATCTATAAAATAGACACAAATCGCTAACTTTTCTATATACGGTGTTCCAGAGAAGTGAGCGAGTTTGTAAGCGATGCATTACCGACCAGACGAATTGCCCTTTTTTGGACGGAATCCAATAGTTTTAGGATATGTTTAGGTGCCGCACTCCAAATATGGAAACAGTATTACAGGACAGGTCGAATCTGTGCATTATAGATCATAAGCAGCTGACTGGAAGTGAAATAGCTCTTGGCACGAAACAGAAAGCCAAGTTTTTGGGATGCACATTTGTCAATGGACCTCACGTGATTTTCGCAAGAAAGGTTGTTGCTGATAGTAATACCAAGCATCGATATGGATGACTTCAATGGTATGGTTACTCCTGACAATATTATGTTGGGCGCAGTGAGATCGGCTTTTTTAGAGAAAAGACATGCTTGTGTTTTATTTCCATTGAATTTTACCAAGTTATTGGATCCTCATACGAGAATTGTTGCCAAGTCCATATTTACGTAGTTGACATTTCTTCCTCGTTCATTTCTGGTCTCACCACTTTGAAAGTATTCGAAAAAATACCTAAATTGATTTACCAACATCAATGATCTTAGTATCTGTCTTAGTATCAAATAAATAATTTTTTACAAAATTTGTTTTTAATTTACTTTTGACGTGATAGAAAAATTGACACATTATCAAATCATAGGCGGTGCGTTTTATTTTTAAGAGTTGTTGCACTTTAAATTAATTAAATCTTTTTTGCAAAGACGGTGTAAATATCAAAAAAAAAACGTGGATGATCATATGACTGAATACTCCACCTCAATGCTTTTCCAATGATGTGCAACACATGGTAGGTACATTCCTTATTTTAAATTAAGGGGTTGGAGAAGCTGAAGGGAGCGGGTTGACAAATGACAGATATCTGTATTGTAAAAATGTATCCCCCTTGGAACAAAAATCGACGTGTTTCAGCATTTCCTTAAATGCTTATGAATACTGCCAAATATCGGGGTGGACTTATATTTACAAGTGATAAATCTTTTATAGACACCCTTTGCTGTCAACTGCTGTAAAAACAACTGGAGTCTCGACAAATAATAACCAAAGCAAATTGAAAGAAAATCAGTGTGATTTTTAAGATTTTCATAGGTTAGGTTAGGTTTTATGTGAGTGGGGCGTGGTCGCCCCTCCACCGCGACCCTTAGTAGGTCTATTGTGGCTCACCCCTAGAGGCTACAGTTCACCGTACAATCCAGCCCTTCTTACGAAGTTCATGGTTGTATAGGGTGAGATTTTTTTAAAATCGGTAGGTTCTAGGTTAGTGTAACCAAATATGTTGAACCTTATTCTTCCCAGGCCGGGGCATGAACATAGTATATGTTCAGCAGTTTCGTCTTCCACGCAGCAGAACCGACAGTCCGTTTGTTGGTTCAGATCTATCTTTCTGAGGTGGTATCTCAGACGACAGTGTCCCGTAAGCAGTCCTGTTAGAATACGCAGGTCATTTCTGCTCCATTCTAGGATCTGCTTAGTTGTGTTTCTCGAGGGTTGTAACGGAAAAAACGCCTTCGAGTGGGTTAGCCCTGGTAAGTCGGACCAGTACGTGAGTATTTTCCTCTCCGCCCAGTCCGAAATAATTGTTTTGGCGGCACTTGTGGTGACTCCAAAAACCGGTTCTGGTCCAGTGAACGCAGATTCGGCCCCCTGTTTTGCAAGGGTGTCGGCTTTTTCGTTTCCTTCCACCCCCTGGTGCCCAGGTACCCACAGTAGGGTCACCCTGTTGTTCGCACCAAGGTACTCTAAGGATTCGATGCAATTCCATACAAGTTTAGAATTTATCTTGTTGGAGCTCAGTGCAAGATTTTCATACTTTTAAACATTTTTGAGCAGCCTCTAAAATTTTTTGATTATTTCAAGTTTGAAATATCAGTGGTCTGGTTGCGACCCGAGAGGTCCAAACGATTAGCTTCACAGTGAAAAGAATGAAAAAATACCATTTATTTTGTTGTATAATTATTATTATTAAAATTATTATAAAAAACGATTTCAAATTGTTTATAACAAATTATAATTGTCATTAACAATATTCTGTTTATATCAACCGTATTCTTTCAAACTTTTTCTTATCATTTCATAAGCGGAAGCTATTTTCAATTGTTTACAACAATTGATAATTTTGTTTTTAATTATTATAATCAATAATCATTTGTTGGTAACAATATTCAATTGTTATAAACAATGCTCGACTATTACTAACAATAATTTTTCACTGTTATAGCGTCTTCAATGCTATTCTCTCAATATTGGCAAAGTTTAAAACTCCCAAATTCTTTTTTTTTGTTTTCTAAAACTATCTCTTTTTATAACATATTGTCATCTATTTTGCTTTATGGATGTGAAACCTGGACACTGAAAGTAAAGCATCTAAATAAATTGGAAGCGTTTGAGTTATGGTGCTATCGCCGTATGCTAAAGATTCCGGGCAGCACACGTAACTAACGAACATGTGTTAGAATCCCTACATAAAGAGCGAGAATTGACAAACACCATCAAAATAAGAAAAGTCGAATACTTAGGACATATGATGAGGGGGCATAAATATCACATGCTCCGATTAATTATCCAGGGTAAAATAGAAGGAAAGCGATGAATTGGCAGAAAACAGCTTTCTTGGCTTCGTGATATTAGACATTGGACGTGTCGAACAGTCGAAGAATTGTTTCAATTTAGCTACCGATCAAGAAGCTTTCCAACAAATTGTCAACTCTATGATAGCCAACGTTTGAAAACAAGCAAGGCACACAAAGAAGAAGATTTTTTATACGAATATTCCTAACACGCAATAATCATATTATTTAAAAGGTTTTAAAATTCTGTATTGAAAATAGTATATTCATAAATTGCAAAATTCAGGTAGTTTACCATTTTCAGTTATTTGATTCTCTGGAGACCTTGAAATATGGAGATATGTCAAAATTCTGGATTCGCAAAATCGGACCCATTACTATAAGTAGTTAAAAATTTTTCCTTAAATCTACAATACAAAATTTTTTATTCGAGATTGAAAGAACGTTATTTAATATTTTTTGGACTCATTGACCGCCCAGTGTTACCCACTAAAAAAACGTTGTGTGTATTTTTGCGGGCTATTCTCCCATTGGTGGAGACAATCTTGCCCAGTGAAAGAAAATTACCGTTGCGAATGTGGCAACACTGTAATCTTACTTAGCTTAAATACGTCCGTCGCTACTGACTTCCAAACATAACAAGTCGAGAGGTGGAACAATAGGGAGTATAAACGACGGACGTGCTGGTTTAATACGACACATAATAAACGTAAATATTTTCAAAAAAGTGACTTCGGTTTTTGTCGAGTTAAGTTCTGGTTTTTATTAAAGAAATAAAAATATGAATTTGTCATTCGCCGGTTGTGGGTTTTTGGGCATTTATCATGTCGGAGTGGCTTGTTGTTTTAGAAAATACGCGCCCCATTTATTGTTGGACAAAATTTCGGGAGCTTCGGCTGGCGGTATTGCGGCATGTTGTTTGATTTGTGACCTGCCGATTGGTGAGTAATTTCTTTTTTAAACTATATTATTTTCTTTACAGGAAAATAAATACAGCTGCAATTTATTTACATATTTTAAATTATCCAAGTTTTCAAAAAATTAATCGATAGTTCGAATGCTTGAGTAAATTCCAGTTATACATATACTAAATTATTTTTTTTTCTCTCGTGCTTTGTTGGTGGAGATTTGGGAATTTTTTAACCGTAATAAAGTACGTATTTTTGATGTGTCTAAATTTGACGTTTTTTGCTTTCCAACCAAACGTTATTTTGTTCTGACCTGTCTTCAGACTACTCGTGTTTAATAGTTCGGAAACCGGTGACACTAAAAGTGCACTTATTCTTCTTAGTCCATTACATCATCCATGATGTGTAGAGGTTGTTGTAAGTTTCTGTCATTATTCAGTCTGTCCAGTACGTGACCAATAATTTGTTGCCATCGTTGCCTGCTGTTAGCCTCTCTTGTTGCTGTCTCTAAATTTAGGCCAGTTAAATTGCGAACGGTGTCTGTCCATCTCGTTAGTGATCGGCCTCGTCGTCTTTTACCAAATGGCATTCCTGTACAATGAGGCGCTCCACATTGTCGTGTCGAATTATGTGGCCGAAGAACCTTAGAGCCCGCTCTGAAGTTTAGCTTGACAATCGGTGCTCTATTCTTACTTGTTTTAATATGGATGCGTTTGTTCTTTGAGCAGTCCATGGGATTCTTAACATTCTGCGCCAACACCACATTTTAAACGCATTGATTTTTCGTCGACCAGCGGCCTTGATCACCCACGTTTCCGAAGCGTACAAAAAAACTGAGAATACCAGTGATTTTACTAGAGCTTTTTTTGTTTGGATCGAGATGTTGCGATCTTTCCATACTCTGGTGAGTTGGCTCATAGTTGTTTTACCCAGTTGAATAGGTCTACGAATTTCAGGTTTACAATCCCCATTTGATGTTATTATTGACCCTAGATACAAGATCCTTCCGATGATATCGCAATTTTCCACCTTGTGTGGTTGTCGAGCACCTTCTTGTTCTCGGTTGATAATCATGATCTTCGTTTTTTTGTAGTTTATTTGCAATCCACATCTTTAGCTCACAGATTCGAGGAACATCGTCAGTTCTTTTTCAGTGCACTTATATGGATTTTGAAATTTAGCATAGGAATTAAAAGTATTTAATCATAGGTACAACATAGGCCCGGTGTGCCAGAGTTTATCCTGGCAGAAATATTTTTTATAAATTTTTATTTTTTTAATAATCATGAGTAATTTGCACTTTTATGGAAATAAATTTCTTATAGAACTTTTTGTATCAAATTTTATGTATTTTCAAAAAATTTGGTGTGACAACTGTTATCGTGTAAGAAAAGTCTGTCACACCGAATTTTACTATCTTCCTTTTCAGTTCTTCTTTTAAAATATCTCGGTGTGACAGCTTAAAACTTGACCAAAATATCTGTCGCACCACATTATATTACAGCTTCAACCCTTCAAAATCATGAAAATGGAGCATATTAAAATTCTTTTCTATCCTGTTTTTATTTTTCGACACAAAATACAGTCTATGTCATCTATGATTCTTTCTCTTTTTACTTTTAACTTTTGAATTGAGCTACCCTTACTATGCATAATATATTATACCTGAGGTACCCTAAAAGCACTGAAAATGTTAAGCTCATCTTTGTCCCTTCGGTCACTTGCTTTGAAGCTCTGTTGAACGTTACAATATTGTGTCACACCAGTTAGATTTAGATGACTTCAGAAACATTATATTTTTTTTTGTATTTAAAATTTATTTATTAAATGGAATACCAAATGGAATAATTTTTTTAATCACTGAACAAGATTTATCACAAACGAAGCACTACATCTTGGAATAATAATAAAAAATGCAATAACGTTTGAAATCCTTTAAAAAACAGATATTTTAAAAATAATAAATAGACGCACTTTGGTGATAGAAATGTTGAAGTAATGATTAAAATAACATTGTAATAATGATAATCTTAGAATAATGATAAAAAATGCAACAACTATTTGTATCGTTCAACCAACAGATATTTTTGAAATAATAAATGAACAAGCACACTGATCGAAAAGTTGTAACGTTCAACGGGGCTTCAAAACAACTGACTTAAGGGACAAAACATTTTTAAGGCTTTTAGGGCAACTCAGGTTTAATATATTATACATAGTAAAGTTAAAAGAAAAAGAGAAAGAATCATAGATGACAGAGACTGTATTTTGTGTCGAAAAATAAAAACAAGAAAAAACAGTAATTCCGCTATAAGGAAAACATTTTATGAAATTTAGATATTAAAAGTCGGCGTGACAGACTTTTCTGCTACGATGAGAGTTGTCACAACAATTTTTTTGGAAAATACATAAAATTTGCTACAAATTGGTCTAGAAGAAATTAATTTCCATAAAAGTGCAAATTACTTATTAGAAAAATAAAGATTTATAAAAAATATTTCAGCCAGAATAAACTCTGGCACATCGGTGTCATGTGTTGTATCTATGATTAATTACTATTAATTTCTATGCTAAATTTCAGAATTCATATAAGTGCACTTTTAGTGTCACCGGCTTCCGGCCCATAAATATACATAACAAAAAAACCGTGATAGTACAACCCACTTCCACATCTATTACTACATGCTACTACTACATCACTTTCATATCTACTACCTCGCTCATTCTTCTATTCTTCAATAATACTTGCATTTACTCACCCCATAAAGATACAGAAGACAAAGAAAATTAAGTGTTTGATAATGAAAATTGACAGCAAAAGAGTAGACTTTAAAGTGCTTGGTTTTAAATTGATAACAAAATATAAATAGGGTGTTCATAAAATTAATATACTTTTTTTATCACTAGTGATAAAAATGCTACTTATCTTGCAAAAAAGTACTGGCATTTTCAATAATAAAGTATTGCAAGAACTTAAAGAGTTCTATCGAAGACATACTTTTAGTACAAATTGAACAAAACTAGTTAATAAAGAATCTCGAAAAAATGATGTGGATTACCAGAAACCTTTTTTTTCGATTTTTAATGTACTAAGTCTCTTAATAAATATTTCTTTTATCTTCTTTAATAAATAAAATCCGTTCGTTATCTTGCGGCATCGTATCTCAACCAACTAAAATAAAAAAAAAAAAGATGCCACAAGCAGTTAATTTAGTAATAAGAATCATAATATTATGAATTGTTGTGAAAATAAGTCAATTGTGAAGTAAACATCAAGTGGTAATGAAGGTCGAAATGGAAACAATTTGTTGATAAAACTAATAAGCGATATCTATCCAACGATAGGCAAACTTATTATGCATATTATTTTGTACCTAATATTTAATTTAATCTGAAGCTTATATATAAATATATTTATTTGCGAAAATTATAGAAAATTGCATTATTGCAATAAACTATAAACGTTTAATGAAAATTATGACTGCTGTATGTATCTACATATTTTTATTATATAGATATAAGTGGGTCGATTATATATCAGAAAACAAAATACTCCTCTGGCTATATGCCTACGACAGGCATTGAATTACATCTGATATATAACCGTGTATACTAACCCATCACAGGAAGCAATATATACAGATGCTTGTTAAATAAGAGAAAGTGCTATTGAATTTATTTGCTCGAAGAAACAAGCATCTGTATACCTGTCGTAGGTATATAGCCAGAGAAGTATTTTGTTTTCTGATATATAATCTACCCACTTATATCTATATATTAAAAATATGTAGGTATATACAGCAGTCCTAATTTTCACTTCTAATTTTCGCCGTCGGGCTTCATTATACTTTTATAGTTTATTGCAATAATACAATTTTCTATAATTTTCGCACATTATTAAAAAGTACAGATGTCGCCACTAACGCTTTTGCGTGGTTCTTTATGTGTACTTAATAGGATTCTGGGATTGAATGTAGTTGTTCGAAAAAACCTGCCCTGTACTGATGAGGAGCAATCGCTCCGAAACTAGTATACAGGTGGTTTCTTTGAGCAAATAAATTCAATAGCCCTTTCTTTTATTTAACAAGCATCTGTATACCTTGCTTCCTATGATAGGGTAGTATACACGGTTATATATCGAATGTAATTCAATGCCTGTCGCAGGCATATAGCCAGAGGAGTATTTTCTTTTCCGATATATAATCGACCCAATTATATCTATATATTAAAAATATGTAGATACATACAGCAGTCATAATTTTATTTTATATATATATATATATATATATATATATATATATATATATATATATATATATATATAATTTGTCATTCTTAAAAAACAATGAATATTTTCGTGCTCTCAAGTCGGTGGTCGAAAATTATACAAGTATTTTATTTAAAACAATAATGTTTATTATTTTTTTAACTCGTATTTTTATACATATAAAAACCAGTGATATAATTCTGATAGTATGGTTTGTATTGGAAATAGTCTGCTTTATTTTTTTGTTGATTATCTTTAATAAAGGTCATGGACCGGTCTAGAGTTTAGTATAAAAAGATTTCATGCAAAAACATTTACAAAAAAGAAGCTATACTTGGTATTCTTTAAATTACATATAATGTGTCATTCATATTATCGTAAAATTTCATTGTTACCATGTCTTTAGCTTCTTTCTTCTTCATATTTTATCGGGTATTGTACAATAAGGGGCAATTTCCCGAAAATGGGATGCCTAGTTGGATGATAACCAGCAGGCTTTTATCTAATTTCAGCCAATGCATGTGAAGGTTCTATCTATTACTATCTTGAGAATATTGTAACAGAACATGTGATGCCCTTCGGCCTTTTTTGGGACCCAATTTTCTGTTTATGCAACACAATGCTCGCCCTCACATAGCTAGGAGGTACTTAATTATTTTAATCAAGTTGATATACCAGTTAAGCAGTGGCCACCAAAAAGCACGGATCTGAATCCGATCGAGCATTTATGGGATCACCTTAAGAAAAACGTTAAACGTTAAATACCTGCACCCAGAAACCTGATGCTTATGCACAGCTTGAGAAGGCAGTCCCGTTAAAATTCGTAGGTCAGTCCTGCTTCATTCTAGAATCTGCATAGTTTTGTTTCTCGAGAGTTTAGGTAAGAACGCCTTCGAGTGAGTCAACCCTGGTATATCGGACCAGTACGTGAGTGTTTTCCAGTCCTAAATGATTGTTTTGGCGGTCCAGTAAACGCAGATTCGGCCCCCTGTTTTGCAAGGGTGTCAGCTTTTTCGTTTCCCTCCACCACTTGATGCCCAGGTACCCACACCATGATCACCCTGTTGCTCGCACCAAGGTACTCTAGGGATGTAATACAACTCCATACGAGTTTAGAATTTATTTTGTTGGAGCTCAGTGCTTTTAAAGCAGTCTGGCTGTCTGATATTATACTTTTTTTTTTGTTTGGTAGAGGTCTATTAGTCAGCTCTCTTGCACACAATTCGATAGCGAAGACTTCAGCCTGAAAGATTGTAGCATACCTGCCAAGACTGGTAGATATTTCAATCTTTGGTTTCCTGCTGAAAACTCCGACCCCAACTTCATCTGGGGTTCAGTCTCCGGGAAAAAGATTTCTCCCCTCGCCCATTTATCTCTCTTCAAAAAGAGGACTTTTAGTGATTTTCCTACGTGTATTTTTGAGGCTAGCATGACAAGAACCATTCCGAGAATTTGGTGGTTTTTTGTTTCACTCAGTATCCCGGAGTTGTTCCCGAATTGCTCTCCATTATTTTGCCTTTCCAAAGACAGGAATCTGTAAGAGACTATCCTGGCCTCCCTCTCTAAGAGAATATCCAGGGGAGGAAGATTTAGGAGGTGTTCCGTCGCTGCCGTTGGTGTGCTGGACATAGCTCCAGTTATAGCCAGGCATGCCAGCCCCTGAAGGCCAGCAAGCTTTGTTCCAGCTGTCTGTTGTAACTCTTTGGTCCACCAGACTACTGAACCATAAGTGTAAGTAAATCTTTTTGGGGTTCATTCTTCAAGATTTGCCGCATACTCTTCTGAGAGTCCAGAGAGAAAACTTGGCTTTGTTTATTGTTTTTTCCAGGTAGGCGTTCCAGGTGAGTCTTTTATCCAAAACTACACCCAGGTATTTCGCTTTCGCCGGAAATGGAATGCTCTTTCCCTACAGGACAGGCTGCCGAAGCTTATCTAGCTTTTTCCTTTTTGCAAAAGGAATAATTACAGTTTTCCGGGGGTCGACAGACATCTGTTTCCTCTCGCACCATCTGTATACTGTGTTGAGATCTTCTCGGAGGACGTTCGAGATCTTTGCTTCAAATAATACCTAATAATTGTCTGTGTACCGGCGTCCTATTTCTAATTCTTTCCATTTTTATCTTTGCAATTTTGTTTTAATTTCTGTCCTTAACAAATTTATTCCTGTTGCTTTTTTTTATAACAAAATACTTAACAGCTAAGTATATCTACATCTCTATGCACATAACTATTTTTATTTGTGAAATTATTAATTTACTCTAATTAATTTTTTGACTTGTCTGTTCAAAATGCTATTGAACTACAGCTATAATTTGTAAATTTATTATTAACATGTTTCTTCCACGCAATTCGTAATATTATAAATTTCATAATAATTATCAAATAAAAAAAACATAAATAAGGAACAAAAAATATTTTTGATATAATCACGATTTTAAAGCTGCAAAATTATAAATAGTGGTAAATTTACTTATTTAAAACGGTTAATTTGAACGATTTAATTTTATACAAAAAATATTTAATAGATTGTTTAAATTTTAAATCGATTTTCTATTTTCACTCTTTCGCATTTAAAAAATACACAGCATTATGGTAAACAACTGTTTCTATAATTAAATAAGAAAATAAAAAAAAAGGCCAGGCAGTCATTATTATTTTTAAAATTATTATAAAAAACTATTTCAAATTGTTTATAACAAATTATAATTGTCATTAACAATATTCTGTTTATGTCAACCGTATTCTTTCAAACCGATTTTGCTGAAAATCTAATTAGTTCTAAGTTGCGTAATTATGCGTCGAATGCAATTGGTCCCATGTCGATATCATTTTTTGTTCTCGAGATAATCGAGACTAAATATAATTCCAAAAGTTTAACTTTTTTTTCAGTTTTTTGATTCTCTATAAAAAACAGTCTGACCGATTTCGCTGAAAACCTAATCAGTTCTAAGTTGCGTAATTATGCGTCGAATGCAATTGGTCCCACGTCGATATCATTTTTTGTTCTCGAGATAATCTAGACGAAAAATAATTCCGAACGCACATACGTACATACACATAGACGTCCACTTTATTCGACTTTGGGGACCTTGAAATAGTGGAAAAAATTAAAATTAATTTTGCCTGGCGAGATAAAAATAATTGAAATAGCACCGGAATTGAAATATTGTGATTTGTGATGAATGATCATTGCATAATATACCTTCTTGAACTTTTAACATATTCCTTACTTGCAACAAAATTTTCACGCGCTTGCATTCAGATTTTTAATCGTCATTGTTCATATTATAACAAAGAAATGTTTACACTCGATATAACTTCCGTTGATAATCCGAAAAACAAAACATCTTATCTATCTTGTTTGCATTAGAAGTCAATATTATACTTTCACAGGGTGTAATATATTAATCGATAATTTGATGATTAAAAATACGTTAGTTTATCAATATTTTTCTCGAAATACCATTTTTATCTTCTGGGAAAGTAGAACACAAAACAAAGATACTCGCATTAGTGATTTATCTAAATTTTGCTTTCTTTTTATAATATTTAAACATTTCTGAATTTGTTGAACTAGTTATGTTAGTCAATAACCAATAAAATATCTTTGTATTTCGTTATACAGTGCTTTCATTTTAAAACCAGCCAAATAACTTTTGATTTTGCGTAAATGTAATAAAAACAAAAACACATCGAATTTTAAATCAAGGGGGAGGTTTAAAAATGTTATGCTGCTGTTTCCAAGTGGCACCCCTTTAATATTAACCACCCCTTCTTTTAAATGCCAAACAGCAACTCCTATCTTTTGATATTATTACGATATTAACTTCTTGGGCTCGGTAATTCTAAACTCTCAGTACAATAACTGTTTTAGTATTTCTTCACAATAAATTTTATTTTATAAAACACTTAGATATTCACTTTACAAAAACTTTTAAATACTTGACTTTAAACTAACTTCAACTTAAACTTTTAAAACTCTTCGCGCAATCGCTGTTTTTTTATAATTCCAAATCATCGTTCTAGAAGAATCGCCACCATTTGAAACTATTGGACCTTTTTCTAGAAAGTGCCCGAATAATCCTTTTACCATTTCGGAACCATTAGACGCAGTATTCTAGAATTTTCTGGTCTTTTTTTGTTCCAATCGCCGCACCGGCAGTCCCTTAATTGTGATCGACGCGCTATCGCGACAGACAACAGGGACGGATCGTAACCATACATTTAATGACAAACCCAGGAAGAAAAATGCAAATCAGCCATATAAACAACAATTTTTTCTATCGATTTATTTTGCAGATAACAACAAATTTTGTCAAATAACATGAGGCCATAACGACCTACGCCACTGTTGGATAGGTAGATGTCTAATCAGGGATCAATTCACTTACTAGAACGAATAGATATGATATTTATTGTCACGAAATTTACTTCTTTCTTTGGTTCGGTAATTTTAAACTCTCGATACATCACACATGATCATCAGCAAAGCACATATCCAGGGAAGTCTTTATGTTCGCAATGAGGAGGTTGAGATAGTGAGAAAGTACAAATACCTGGGTACTATGTTAAACGAGACTGGAGGACACTCGCGAGAAATAAGATGCAGAATAGGTCAGGCTAGAGCTGCGTTTACAAACATGAGGAAAATATTCTACACTAGAGACCTGAGTGTTAAACTTAAGATCAGACAAGACAAATGTTATGTTTTTACAATACTTCGTTATGGAATGGAGTCGTGGACAACGAACAAAGATGACTTAAATAGACTTCAAGCTTTCGAAATGTGGGTCTACAGACGGGTACTCAGGGTTTCTTGGACAGAACGGGTAACAAACGCAGTGATATCGAAGCGAAAAATAGTTGCTTCTTCAGTCCACTAGTTACGGAACACCCAGTATTTATTATCTCGTTACAACGACATATATCACAAAAAAACATGTTTTTTCTACGGCTAAGTGCAACCAACATAAGGTGAGCATCCTTTTCAAGTCCCTACATATGTAGTTGTTCGAATTTTTGTGAAACTGTTATAGTAGCAGCGATAGGTGATACTACATGTACAGTGCAACAGAAGTAGCTTGGCGGGCGACTAGCCTCTAAAATAACAAATATTCGGCTGAATATACTTCACATTCGTAAACTTCTTCCTCCGATTGTACTTGAGACTCACGATTACTGAAAATTTCGTCGTCGCCTATCGGATCGTTATTCGAATGTTTTCGTTGTGCGCAGATTTGTGTTCTTCGCCCGCCAAGCTACTTCTGTTGCGCTGTAAATATTTATGTTGCGTTTTTTATTTTAAATAATAAAACAAAGTAATTATAATGTAATTATATATCCATTTAAATAAATACTAGCATTTCATCAACTGATATCGAAACCCCACCGCACCCAAAAGCAGAACCTCGAAAAAATACTTGCCAATGGCGACAAATAGAAAAATCCTTAATTATTCTGTCCTTGAATAATATTGCAAATGATCAAAGAAGGTGCCGTGATAAGAAAAATAGAACCTCCGCAAAAATACCTTTAAAAAAGTAACATTTACAAAATCTCAGAATTGCAAAAATTTTGGAATTATAATTTGTGGTAACATTGAACAGGATTATAATTCTCAATAAAAAGTTAGTATTTTAATTACTAAATGTCATGGTACCTACAGATATTTTAAGATTTCAATATTTTTTAAAAAGTTTATATGTTTTTGTTAATTAACAAATATTTAAAAATGCAACATCGTGCCACTTTTCTTTATGTTGTATCCCGCTTTAAATAGTTTTTGGCAAGCATTATTCAATATGAACAAGTAAAATAGTCACTGAAAATTGTTTAGCAGGTAAATATGTGTTATAGGTACATATCCTTTGTTAAATCTTGATCCTATTCCTACAATTTTTTCGAAACGTCTAAAAGTGGCTAGAAATATTTTTTTCAAGAATTGTAAAAGATGCATACAATGTACAAAGACTGACAATGGAATATGCTATATCCCATTCAAATATGTTGATGCAAGAGGCCATAATTTTTTTTGTTATTTATTTTATCAATATTTTTATTGTTTGTTCAGTTTAAGCTTAAAATTTTTAATACAACAAATTATCATTTTGTTTTAAATAGATAAGTAGGTACGAGATATCGTATATTAATCCTCTATTTAAATTATTTCTCAAAGCGATTAGGTTTATGTATCTTTTATATTATATTCTTAATTTCTAATAAAAAAGCAGTGACTATTTTTTTGTAACTCAAACAAAAAGGGGTTTTTTCTTCGGTATATTTGATGTCGGACATAATATTTCTCTTCCCAAAAATTTATATCGGTATTAGTAATGTACAAGGTGGCCAACCGAAAACGAAGCAGAGCCATTTGCAGCATTGAATGACCTCAACGATCGCCAGATTTATCGCCTCTCGATTTCTTTTTGTGGGGACATCTGAAAAGTAAAATCTATAAAACACAACCAGCGTCATTGGAAGATTCGCGCCAAAGAATCGTTGACGAGTGCCGTCGAATTACTCCGGAAATTCTTCGGAATGTGCATGAACGTTTTGAACAAAATTTTTGTTATGGTATGGAAGCGGGCGGTCATCAGTTTGAACATTTAATCAATTAATTAATACCTAAGTAAGCAACTAAAATAATTGGAATTTTAACATGTAATTTTTTTCAAAGTATTGCGAGGAAATAAAAAATTTAAAGACTATTGTAAAGAGAATTGTCAGAGCTTTCAAAAGACATTTTATTCTACCCACCATGCCATTTAAACATTTTGAGCGTTTTTCTAAAATGTTGACGACGTATGTAGTTTGTTATCACTTATAGATGTTTATGATTGACTCAATTGAACGTGCATTGTTTCTATTTGTTGGCACTGCCCTAATTTTACGTTTTTAATAGTTCACATGGAACTAACTGTACACATTTAAGTTTTATTTTAAAAAAAATTGTCGCATTATATTTATGCATTATTCTATTTGGACAAGTTTTTAAAATCGAAGGTGTCATTTTGTCACAACAAAACATACACGTTTTACGAAAAATATTAGATAAAAGAATCATCTCGTATGTTAAAACAACGTCTAATACATCAAATATTAGCACATTCAATTTGTTTAATTTATTGTCGAACAAAGTCCATACACTGAACCTCTAAAATACGAACATAATAGAAAAAGTGAATGGATGTAAAATCAGATTGTATGAAGAAACGTGTATGGTTATTTAATCTTAGTTTATTATTCAATTTATTTTGAATATTTTATTTTATAGGTATTTTGATTTTTGTCAAAATCGTCGTTAAAAATTTATTGGCCGAAATACCGGTTTACGTAATATCATTAACCCTAAATTAATATTAATTTTGTTAGAAATATTATTTATTTCAGCACCTCGTAACTAAAACTAAAAATAATACAGATATTTAATATTATCATCCTAAGGTTGTTTTTTATTTTCTAAATTAATTTCGTCGTCAAAAAACTATATTATAAAGAATGACCAAAAATATTCAATAAATATTTTAAACAAGAAAAATTAAAGACATTTGGAAACACTTCATAATTTCTACGACATTTTCTTTAAATCTTTTATGAGACACTAGACGGTAAATTTTTTGAACAAACGTTTGAGTCACTTGTGCTTTAGTTGCCATCAGGTGGAAGAAAAGGACAGGAAGAGGAAACGGCGGTGGTCAAAATAGTGGTGTAAATTGAGGAACCGCTTCACTCATGAACATTTGAGCGATTTGAGTATTTTTGTAACTAGCATGTCAGGAATTGGTGATTTTTTGTTTCACTCAGTATCCCGTAGTGGTCTCCGAGTCGCTCTCCTTCAATTTGCCTTTTCAGAAACTATCCTGGCCTCCCTCGCATCTAGTAAACTAAGTTTTGAAAAGTGTCATTTTATGTGTCAAAATATGATATTTTATTATTTACTTGAATTCTTCGATTAAATTCTTCCTATTATCTGTTTTTTTTTTGTATTGATTTCACTTCTCTAGAACGACTTTCTGTAAGACTGAACCTGCCTGCATTACTGGTTTTGTGGATTCTAATATGTAGGTCAATTTCACTCGAGAATCATTTCCTGCGTTGCACCAAGATATCGATAATGTTTAAGCATTAACTCGTTTCGAACAAATTGGCAATAATAAGCGTCGAATGTGTTATGTATGTCTTATGTAATCAAAATATCATTAAGGCTTTGGAGCATTTGAAACGCACAATATTATGTAATAGATATTATTCGCGTTTGCAACAGTATGGACGCCACCAGACGGATAATTTATAAAGCTAGTGTCTTGCTTGTTTATTAGTTTGTTGTAAAACTGCAAAAATACTACTATTGTTGACTAATTCTTAAATATCTCGGATTCGTAAGAAGGTAATTAAAGGTATGATTGTATCTTAAAGGATTATTATTAATTGAGCATAAATTTAACTAGAAAATTGTGCCTTGTTGTTAAATTGCAGAAATAAAATTGTTGTTGAAGAATTCTTGAATATTTTAGGTTCTGAGGGCATGAAAATGGACTTTTTCTCGACCTTTTAAATTTTGGGTTAGAAAACCAAAAGAAAAATGAATGAACAAAGTACTGGGAAAAGACATTACACAATACTAACTGCTTTGATTACAAATGTTCCTCCAGAAAAAATAATAACAGGATTGTACACTTTTTCTAATAAAGATACTTCAATGGTTCTTAACATTAATGCTTTTGGCATACTAGAGAAGATCTCGATCAAAGAAAGGATTTTGTCCAGGTCTTACTAATGGGAAAATATTTTTTTCTATTTTTCTTTGTGTTCAATATTTAAATATCCATTATTTTATTATGTGAGTTTGTGAATGATGAGTATTGCTTAATTTATCTATTCGAATTTCAGGGTAGTTGTTATGTCAAGAGCACTGACATCTTTAAGTCTCATTAGGTGTTCCAGAATTTCTCTCTGGAAGGCAGCTATCAAGGTAGTATCATCGACAAACTTTAAGTTAGACAATTTTGCGCCGCCAATATTTACTCCACCATGCCAGTCCTCTAGAACCTCTCTCATAATAATTTCACCATAGATATTAAGAAGAAGTGACGAGAGAACACAGCCCTGTCTCACACCCTTGCATGTGGCACCTTCATCAGACAAGCATTTATCAACCCTAACCCGTGTCAGTATAAAGATCCATACAATACCGATGCCAGACCACAATTACCTGATGCAGATCAGCAGCCAAGTTTCCCTTACTGTCTCTTACTGTCCAATTCTTTGGTTTAAATTTACGGGTAAGAAGTTTGAGTCTCTGAAACAAGTCTTTGGAAGTATTACAGTTGAAATGAGATTGTATTTCTCTACATATTTCTTGGATGTAATTGTTTTTATGTCATACTAGTTCACTATTGTGTCTTTATTACTTAGTTACCAACTATCTAATGTTGTACTTTATGCCCGTGCGGGCATAAAGATCACTTTATGGCCCGTGCGGTCCTAATGAGAAATACTTTTTTGGTTAACTTATTTAATAACCTTTATTAATGAAATTACAAACAAAGAACATAGTAATATATGTAAATATTCGATGAACATTATTTTGACGAATTAACATAAAATTGGCAGTTCTAAAATGATCCGGTGATAGTTAAGTTGCCTGCAGCAAACGATTCTTGTTTCATAGTTTAAGTTTCAAATTTCTGCACCGAAACGCCAGACCCGGAAGGTACATCTGCCAGCATTCTTGAAACTTTATTTTTTGAAGATAAACTATCCTCTAAATATCCTTCAGCAACCGACATACTCTTCCATCCACCATGGCGCTTCAACGAGGTCATACCGGCTCCAGTTGCTGACGTTCGACGCATACAATGACCTGTATATTTCTCAGGATCACTCAAACCCAGATATTCCGCTATAATGGACGGATTTTTCCAAACGTGTTTTTTCCTACTGGCTGTACAGTACATCGACCTTGTCTATAGGTCAGAAAAAGCCTTTTTTCTGAGCAACCACGTGGCCGTAGTGACATATAATCTCTTATTAGCTTTAAACTGTTCATTTCACCCTCATCTATAATGGTAAAAATGCGTTTTTTATCGGTCTTTGTCTCTGGTACATTTATCACAAAAACCGATTTTCCATCTTCTACATGAAGAACTAACAAGTTCTTGCCGTCGACATCCACCAAATATTCCAAATATTAATGCAACTTTGTTTATTAAAAACGTCTCGTTCGGTGCCTTATGAATAAATTTTAAAACATCTTCTCTAGAAAGAATTTTATACTTCTTTGGTTTGTAGCCTTTTGAAGTTTGCTTCAAATATTCCATTAACTTATAGTAATTAGCAATGTTAATATTTTTATTTACTATTAAAGTCTTCTTTACCATGGAATATTTGGACCACAAGGAACTCTGAGAAAATGTTTTGGGGAGATCGCCGAAGTATCCAAGCAACATTGTTTCATTAACATCTTTTACGTAGTTTTCTTGCATCCAATTTAATAATTTTTCGTATTCCATGTTGTAAGCTTCTTTAGACTTTTTTGGCAACAGATTTTCAGTTGCTTTCTTTGCTTTTTCAATAATTTCGTCAGGAATTCCAAAATCTTCGTACATGTTGACTTCTAACTTGGACACATATAAAAATTATTGTGATTTTATGACATTTACGTTTGTCAACATTCACCTAGCAACGATGGTATCTACTATGATAAAATGATATGGCATGATAAAATGATATGATAAAATGGCAATGTTATTAATTCAAACCGGATTTTTTAAAATACTGATTTGTATTGAGATTGGATTGCAATAACGAACTAGTATGACATAAAGTTATGTATGTACCGCGGGCATAAACAGATGTGTATACCCTCGGGCGACTTACAAACCCTCAGGCCAGAGGCCCTCGGGTTTGTAAAACGTCGCCCTCAGGGCATAAACATCTATTTATACCCTTGGTACATAAATAACTATTATCCCTTCGGCACATTCTTTGAATTTGCCTTGTATACTCCTTATATTTTGTCTTCTGCAAATATATTTGAAGCTTTCAATGATCTTCGTTGTTCTATCACATGAACGGTTTGTGGGTCCATCCATGGTTGTCTTGGAATAGGGTCCACTTTGAGATTGAGTGACCGAAGGGTAACTATTTTAAATAGAAAAGAGTCCTCGGTTTGGAAAAGTTAGTTTTGCTACGGCAATACTGTTTATTAATTTTATATCCCATCTTAAAACCAAATAGAACTGTCTAGTTTCGAGACATTTGACCAGTCTGAACACTTTGCAAAGAAGCTTTGGATTTAAACCGGCACTTTTTATGATTTCTTATTACTTTTTTAGCACTTGCATTGACTTGTCTTGTAATAAATCATTCTTTTTTGCGAAAAGAAACTAAGTCTCGCTAAGATTGAATTCTCAAATATTGGGCATCTCATGGATATCTACCTGTTACCTGTTTTTCTGTGAACAAGTTTCTATTTTCGAGTATATTATGTTCTATTTTCCCCAGTCCCTCCAACAAATGAGCACAAGATTTGCGTTTTCAAAAAAAAAAAAAAATTCTTGTAACAATATATAGAAACTAGTTATATTGTGTAAAGTAAATGAAACGAGGTACCGCCACTGGATAAACGTTCAACTAGTTTAGAAAAAAGTTTAAACACGCTGTTACACAAATGAAGATGGAGTCTCACTTCGTTTATAAAACAATTAACTATATTACTCAACCTTGAATTATGTAAATTTATAACAATAGAAAAAGTACCTGTAAGCCAGATCGCATTTTTTATGCTGAACTGACAATATTTTATATCTGCATTGAGATAAGTCGTAGGCATTATTAGATTTTGCACCTAATAACGGCAAATACTTGTTTATACGAGATCAAAGTTCAACATTGCTAATTACGTTGATGTTAAACGAATAGAACCCAGCCTGATGCTTAACAAAGAAAGTCCAAAGGCTATTTTCATATCGTAGTCGATTTTATTAATCAATATATTTTTAAATTATTTTATTTATAAAAAATATTGTTACAAATCTGACTAACCTGCCATCTGCCCGACAGGAGTCGAACGATTAGAAAATGTCAGAAATAACGAATGGCGCTAGGCACACTGGGTGATCGTTATTTGGAATTTCCTGTTTGTTTTATTAGATTAATTTTTTATTGGTTTGTGCGCAGCAAAAGAACATTGCATGTAGAAACTGAATTACTACTTGTTATTCATTTGTTGTATGAATAAAAAAGGCGCGAAATTGCATAATTTTCTACATGGTTTATCATGTCTATTGTTACGACCATGAACAAGATAACAAGATATGAAGAAGCGAAGAATGATGTTCTTTGGTCTCCTCGAACGTATGGACACCCGTCGCATTCATTCATTAATTTCATGTACATCATTCTATTCAAAATGGGCAAGTCCGGTTAAAAAGGATTTGCAGAAAGCCTAAATTTCAATTGAAGACATTCAAGATCGGCATGGTTTTAAAGATAAGGTTAAAACGACGAAAAACCTTATACCCCTTACTATCCCAGCTACACGTCCTGTCTGCGGGTGGTCACGAGAGAGGAAGCAGGCTCATTCCATCAGAATGGAGACTTACTGGCAGAGGAGAAAAAATCAGTCATGAGAAAGATAAAAAATCTTCGTGGTCCCTAGCAGGCCTAAACGATACCAAAAAAAAAACACCAAAGGGACGAAGATTTATTAATTCTTGGCATTTCATGCGCTAACATTACCGATTCGTCGATATTTTGAGTTTGTTTTTACTCAATTCATAATAACAGTTTTTCATATTCTTTGTAATATAAATATGTTATGCCGATGATGCTGTTCTGATTGCAGAAAACGAAGATGACCTGCAGAGATTACTATTCAAATTCAGCACAACGGCAAAAAGTATAAAAATGAAGATATCTGCTGCAAAGACGAAATGCATGACCACTTCAAAAACACCTATCAGATGCAAACTGCTTGTGGATGATAAAATTATACAACAGGAGATGAAATTTAAATACCTAGGCATAGAAATATCAGGATACGGTGACATCGAGGCGGAGGTAAGAAACCAAGCGGCAAAAGCAGCACGAACCTCAGCTTACCTAAACGATACAATCCTCCGAAACGAATATATCGGAATCGAAACCAAATCCCGAATCTTCAAGACCTATATTAACATACACAGCGGAAACTAGACCAGATACATCGAACACAAAGATAATATTAGAACCCACCGAAATGAAAATAGTGCGCAGGATCGCTGGAAAAACACTTTTTGACATGGAGAGAAACGAGGACATTAGAAGAACATGTAAAATAGACAATGTAAATGAATGGATACTGGGAAGAAAGAGAGAGTGGATCGAACACATAGACCGAATGAATGACGACAGAATGGTCAAAATAACTAGAGACAAGTCGCCCTTAGGGCGCCGAAGCGTTGAAAGACCTCGCAAGAGATGGAGCGACAACCTTTCTAACTATTGAACGGCAGAGGATACGAAGAAAAACAAACAAATTGCTTACATTAAAGAAGGAAGAAGAAGTAATTAAATAAGATGTCAAAAGATATGAACCTTTTGACTCGATGTACCAAAATTATTACAAGTTATGATGCATTTATCTTAAAAAGTATCGTGTCATAATATACTATTATCGTGCTGTTTTAATTAAAAATTTTTTTATTATGGGGAGGTTATAAGCCTGAAAGCTCGAGGTCTACTGTGAGACTTCACTGACTGTTTCAGGGCTACTCTAAAAACTCTACACATAAGTAGGTCCGTCTGGCTGTTGCCTCCGGCGACACTTAGGCTTGTTGGCCAATTGTATCTTGCCTATATAATTTTATGTCACTGTACCCAATCCAGTACTTTCGTACCTTGTACAAGTTATGTACTAGGTGGGAAAAATATAGCTCTGGGTCGCCGGATGGCTTCCCAAAAATTGCCTGTATTTTGCGGTCCAGTGCCTCGCAGCAGCACAGTATGTGTTTTACTGTTTCCCAATCTTTGCCGCACAGTCTGCAGATCAGGTCTCCATTATACAGTCCCATTTTGTTAAAGAGCTCCTTCACTAGTGCAGACCGGTCAGGTGCCCCGTAGTGATTCTTAGCTGATTCCTGTTCATCGTTAACAGGTCTGCGGTTCTTTTGTGGCACGGTCCTTTGATGTATTCTTTCCCGTGTTTGTTTCCTGGGATGCTTTCCAAATAGTTTTTGTGTTTTTCATCAATCCAATCTTTTACAGACACTCTTACTGTACGCTTCGGTACCTCTAGCATCTGCCCTTGGTTTGGGGGAGTTGCCGAACCTCTTTTTGCAAGTTCGTCTGCTTTCTCATTTCCTGCAATTTCCTGGTGTCCTGGAACCCATATCAGTTTGACGTGATTACGGTCTGCCAGCGTTCTCAGTTCTTCTTTGCAGTCCCATATTAGTTTGGACGTCACTTCCTTGCTGTACAAGGTCTTAAGTGTCGCTTGATTGTCTGAAAGGATGGCGTACATATCTGCCTGAGGTGTACACTCCACCCCATTCTCAGTCTTGGATCAATCTTTGTACCAGATTTTCACGGTAGAATGCCCTTGAGCTGTGGTGTCGAACCAGTGTTAGCTCCCATTTTTTTCCAAGAGAGCGTCTGGCCGTCACTAGTGAGGTGACGAATAATACTCGGGCCAGTTTAATCTATTTAAAAGTGATTTATAATGAAAGCCTTTTCAAATTATATTGCTCCGGTAATCCAGTAAACAGGCTTGTCATTTTTGAAGTGGTACTTCCTAGTGGACTAGGGGACTACGGGAATGGAAAAAAGGGATGGTTGCGTTGAACGTTTAACGCCACTGTGAAAGGGAAATAAAAAGATAAAAATGAATAGAATGATAGAGAGAGAGAGAGAGAGAGAGAGAAAGAGAGTCAGTGAGTGGGTGAAATAATTTTTGAATTTTTTAGTGTGTAGGAGCTCCACGCACCAATTTTGTTATATTTTTTATTCAAAATTCCTCGACAGATTAGAATTAAATTTTGTAAAATATTGATTAAAAACAATGCAATAAGAAAAAACTGAGTGGTGGTAATTTTAGCCATCTAAGTGTCCACTAAATGGGAGTTATTATATAAAATGTTAAACGCCTTATAATTTAACGAGATAACATTAAATTATGTAAAATTTATTGGAAGCTGTATCAACTCGATTTGTGTTTTTTATGTTTTTGAAATATTTTTCAATCCGTTCTAGGCGATATGACCAGCGACGTACTAAGAGTTTGTACAGAGGCACGTAGTCGTTCTTTGGGGGCGTTCTCCCCGTCTTTTAACATCAACAGACTGCTCCTAGAAAACCTGGAAAAGTTCTTGCCCGAAGATGCTCACATTCGTTGCTGTGGAAAACTGCACGTATCCCTAACAAGAGTGTACGATGGCAAAAACGTTGTGGTAAGTTTAAATAGCTTTCAAACGATATGCGAAGTAAAGGTTTTTAAAAACAGCTCGATAAGCCATTGCATGCGTTGTAATTTAACTAATTCTATGTTGATTATACATATATATTAAACCGAAAGATAACATCGACAAATTGTCAAACTTATTCTGTGTTGAAACGCAACCCGTGCGAAAAAGTAAAGCTGAAATTAAAAACAAATTTTTCGGTTATTGACGCGAAGAAGATGCAGAAATGCCGAAAATATTCAGTTCGCGTATTTGTTTTAACATTGTTCTAGTCTAATCAAATTTGGAAAGATGTCCTCTACGAGTACACTATTATGAAACTATTACAAAAGTGGGTTAGTTCTTCTTCTTCCGTAGCCTAACAACTCAGGGTGGGTTTTTGCTGCCTGTACTACTTGCTTCCATCTGCTACGGTCTCCTGCAATTTCCTGCCATCTATCTACTTCGTTTCCCAGAGTTGAGAGCTCCTTTCTTATGTTATCTCGCTATCTCAATCTAGGCCTTCCTAGCGGCCTCTTTCCTTTAGGGGCCTCCTCCCATACATATTTAATGAGTCTTGTGTCCTGACTCCTTTGTACGTGGCCAGCCCATCTCAGTCTATTTGCTTTTATTTCTTGTATGATGTCCGGGCTATTGTACAACTGGGCTAGTTCAGCGTTAGTTCTTATTCTGTAATGGCCTGTTTCTGGGTCGCGGTTTTTCAAAAATACCAGCTCACATTAACTTCCCTGTATCTCGTTATATTATTAACATCTTACCAAGACATATTTATGTTAATCGATGTCTTCTTTAGTTGCTTCTCCAGTCCACTAGTTACGGAACACCCAGTATGTATTATCTCGTTATACGACATATATCACAAAAAAACATGTTTTTTCTACGGCTAAGTGCAACCAACATAAGGTGAGCATCCTTTTCAAGTCCCTACATATGTAGTTGTTTGAATTTTTGTGAAACTGTTATAGTAGCGGCGATAGGTGATATAAAGAAGGCATTTGACAATCAAATCATTCATTTTCAATCCATACGCACTCTCTTTCAAATCTTTTAAACAATCGTCTAAGTATAAGTTAAACAGCCACGGCGAAGCCACACATCCCTGTCTCACACCTTTTTTGATGTTAAACCAGTCCGTGCCAGTACCGTTTATCCTGACAGAAGCTCTTTAAAAAAATATATTATTAAATTTCTTACGACTTTTCATGTAACAATTTCCGAGTATTGGAGAAGGGTAAGACATACGCTCTGCATGTTGTATTTGTATATTTTCTGGAATTTTATGTCAGACAATATTGTTTGCGAAAAAGTGTATACATTTCTGAAGCACACCAAGCTTACCTATCTTTCATTAAGAAAGTATTTATTTACACATTAATTTACAGATTAATAAATCAAATTTAACTATTTTCACAATGAATGCTGCCGTCTTTTTATTATTAATTACAGTGCAACAGAAGTAGCTTGGCGGGCGACTAGCCTCTAAAATAACAAATATTCGTCTGAATATACTTCACATTCGTAAACTTGAGACTCACGATTACTGAAAATTTCGTCGTCGCCGATCGGATCGTTATTCGAATGTTTTCGTTGTGCACAGATTTTGTAATCTCTCGCCCGCCAAGCTACTTCTGTTGCACTGTTAATAGTTTAAAATGTACTATTTGGTTTTTCGTGTAGTTATAATAGTAAATGTGATTTTTACAACACATATTAGGTACTTTTTAAATTTGAAAACTCTATTGAGACTACAAGTACTTCGTGTTCAACATTCAACATCCTGCAGCTTGATTACATTACTTTCAACAGCTCTTAGAATGTCAGAAGCAAGAGTATTACCTAGTGTTGAAACTTGTGAAATTTACTAGTATTCAACTATATATATGTTTGTTTTGAAATAGTGAAATAAATTTTTATTCAGGAATTTGTACAATGCCCAATAAATAAAAAATTTATTATATATAGAAAACAAAATTAACAGGTAGCAATTTTAAATGCTACAATGCCCAATAAATGAAAAATTTACTATATATAAAAAAACAAAATTAACAAGTAGCAATTTCAAATGCTACAATACATTAAAGTACCTCAATTGCTTTTAATTTTACTGGTTATTGTTGGATAATGGTTTATGTTGTTAAAACTGCAACAGAAGTGTTTCCATACATTAAAAATGTTTTAAAAAAGATTACAATATGGTGTCCAGTGTCCTTGAATATTCTCTATGCTATTCTGAAAATATTCCGGAGGAAATAATATTATCAAAACTTGTTGTTTTGAAAATGCGCTTCCGAGAATTGTTAAATTTTAAAAAAATGTGATAAAAATAATTTGTAGTTATTATTGAAATAAAAGTAATGCAGATTTCCACATTGTTAATATTCATAATACCAAGATGTGTTGGATAACCCAAATGCTGCAATCGCATTTAATAAACTATCCAAAATAATGTTTTAAATGTTAATACTTGTTAAACACAATTCTTTTATCAAGAGAGATAAGATTCAGAGTATTACAAATGTTATAAAAACGCTGTGGTGTAAAAGAAGATGTGGTTACAAAGATAGATAAAGGAATGATTAGATGGTTTGAACACGTAGAAAGGATGGATGAAGAAAGATTAACGAAACAAATTTATAAGGCGAGTGTAAATGGACAAGTCGGTAGAGGTCGACCTCGGCGAGCATATCTCGATCAGATCAACATTGTTTTGAAAAAAGGCCAGGTCAAGAGTACCAACAACCGACGAGCATGTATAAGAGCACTGATAAAAGTAGAGGAAGCAAAAGATGTGTGTAAGAACCGTAGCAAGTGGAAGGAAGTGGTCTCTGCCTACCTCTTTGGGAAAAGGCGTGACTTTATGTATGTATGTATGTATAAAAAGTTTTATTAAAGATGAATCTACCGCAAACACATTATTTTTATAGATTTTGAAGTAGATATCATGGGAGTGAATGTGCATAAATATCAAACTTTTTATCTTATTTTTACAATCGATAAGTATTATTCTTGTCGCACGCGTAACCTTGAAAACCTTGACATTGTTGCAGATAAAAATGTAACGATTATCTTATTAAGTATACCGGGTGTCGCAGTTGTATAGTTCCAACGCAATATCTCAGTCGTTTTAATAAATTTAAATTTAAAATTTTAAACGTTTTATACAGACCTAATGCAGCCATGGATCTAGGCGAGGGAAACCGAGGCACCTAATCATAATATTTTTTTTTTATGAAAATAGTCGCAAAAAGGGTAACCTAACCTAACCTATCGTGTGGGCCGCGGACGGCCCGCACTGCGACTATTAGAAGGGGGAAGGGTTATAAAAAGGAGATGATTGTGGACCCGCTTTTTGAAAAGTTGCAGGTCATAGTTCTCTGGAAAAACTGATTATGGAAGCTTATTCCATTCCGTAGCAGCCCTATAAAGGAAGGATTCTTGATGAAGATTGGTCCTTGTAGTGTCAATTTTGAGAGTAAATGGGTGAGACTGATCAGCGTGCCGAGTTCTTCGGCCGAATGTGGCCAATGGTGGTACAAGAGTTTTTATTTCTCTGGAGCATCTGCCATGGAAATATCTGTAGAGCAATGTCTGGTCTGCAACTCTTCTTCTATGTTCTAGAGGGTGAAGGGTATCTTTGAGAGTTGAGCTGTTTATCAAACGAATGGCTCTTTTCTGAATGGAATCTAGAAGACGAAGAGAATGCCTTGGTGCTGAACCCCAAATGTGCGAGCAATACTCCAGTAGAGGTCGGATTTGAGCCTTGTACGTCGTCAACAGTTGATCAGGACTAAAAAACTTTCTAGATTTCCACAGAAAACCTAGCCTCCTGCTTGCGGACTTTGCGATGTTAGCAACATGGTCATGCCATGACATATTATTGGACACCGTGACTCCCAAAATCGAGATGGAGGGACTTGGTTCAAGGGTATTTCCGGACATTGTGATGGGATGATTTGAAGAATTCACTTTCTTGGAAAACGTGGCACTATGTGTTTTTTGGGCGTTGAACTGAACAAGATTGTTGGTTCCCCACTCGGTGATTGCTTTAAGATCTCTATTGATGGAATCAACCTGTTCCTGTCTGAGTCTATTTGTATCATTCACCGTAAGTGATCGATAGGATGTGAAAGTTGAGACAAGTGTGCTATCGTCTGCAAAACTGTAACTGGGGTTTGTGATGGTTTTCAAGAGGTCGTTGATGTGTAAAAGAAATAAGGTGGGGGACAGGATGGAACCCTGGGGGACCCAGTCATTAGTTTTAAACGCATCAGAAGAAATACCGTCAACTGCCACATGTAAGGAGCGATCTTGCATGAAGCTCAAGAGCCATTGGCGCAGTTTGGTTGGAAGACCGTAAGCAGATAATTTACTTAACAATGCCTGGTGCCAAACGCGGTCAAAGGCTTTAGATATATCCAAGGCTATTGCACGAGATTCACCAAACTTTTCAATAGTGTTTGTCCAGAGCTGAGTGACATAAGCCAGCAAATCTCCAGTAGACCGAAGTTGTCGAAATCCATATTGTCTGTCATGGATTATCTCAAATTTCTCCAGATATTTGATAAGTTCTGTGTTAATCGCTTTTTCCATAACTTTGGATATGACTGAGAGCAATGCAATAGGGCGATAATTTGCAGGAATAGTCTTCTTTCCTTTTTTCGGAATCGGTTGGACCTTAGCGTTTTTCCATATGGACGGAAATACTCCTTTGCTGTATGATAACTTGAAGAGTCTACAGAGAACTGGGGTGAGCTCTTGAGCACAGGTCTTCAGGACAATTGTCGGAATTCCATCTGGTCCTACTGCCTTATTGGAGTCAAGATTTCATAGGATTTTCCTGATAGTGCGATGGCGGATAGTGACCTCAGGCATTGATGCGTTTATTCTAGGTATCGTTGGGGGTTGTTTTCCATTGGTATCGAGGGTTTAGTTAGAGCTGAACATTTCGGCCAGCAGATCCGCTTTTTCTTTGGAAGATACGGCTGTCGTGCCGTCGGACCTCTCGAGTGGTGGTAAAGAAGAAGTTGTGAAATTTTTACTTATGGCTTTAGCTAAAGACCAGAAGGTCTTTGATCCAGGAGGGGCATTGACAATCTTGTTGCATATTCTCGTGTCGTAGGATTCTTTGGCAAGATCGATCGTTCTTTTGCAGGCGTTCCTCGCGTGGACAAAGGCTTCTCGGTTGGCAATTGTCGGGACTTCGCACCAGAGTCGATGTGCTTGATTTTTATAATGTTTGAAAATGAAATTTGGTTAATAAAGCGCCTAGTTGGATTTTGAACACACATCCTAAGTGAATTATTTATGAACTAATGTCATGTCGATGTTACACGAGCCTAATAAACTCGAACGGTCGAACGTCAAGCATTTTTCTACAGATATAAGTCTTTCTCTCTCTGTAGCCATACAACCCAGGGTGGGTCTTTGCTGACTTTACAATCTGCCTCCACTTTCTGCGGTCCATCATTAGGTCGATATTTAGAGTCCGTAAATCCACTGCAATATTATCTTTCCATCGCATCCTTGCTCTTCCCAGCGGTCGTTTTTCTTTCGGGGCCTCTTTTCATATCAATTAACGATACATTGATTTTGTCTCTTAACATGGCCGGCCCATCTTAATCTTTCTGACTTTATTATTTTCACTAAATCTGGCTGGTTATATAGTTCTTCCGATTCTATATAAGTTCTTATTCTGTAATGCTGTGTGTTGTTGTCCTTAATTGGCCGATATATCCTTCTAAGAATTCTTCTAGACGGTTTTCGTTTTGTTTTGTCATCGTCCATGTTTCACATGCATATGTTATTATAGGTCTTATCTCTGAATGGTAAATTCTTATTTTCGTAATTTTCGTATAAAAGTAATGTATGACAAAATTTTACAAGAAATTTAAACAAGGGTTGAGATCGCAAAGAATTTTCCCAGAAAACGCAAAGCGCCACGTTTTCCAAGAAAGTGAATTCCTCAAATCATGCCATCGCAATGTCCGGAAATACCCTTGAATCAAGTCCCTCCATCTCCATTTTGGGAGTCACGGTGTCTAATAATATGTCTTGGCATGACCATGTTGCTAACATCGCAAAGTCAGCAAGCCAGAGGCTAGGTTTTCTGTGGAAAGCTAGAAAGTTTTTTAGTCCTGATCAACTGTTGACGACGTACAAGGCTCAAATCCGACCTTTACTGGAGTATTGCTCGCACATTAGGGGTTCAGCACCAAATCATTCTCTTCGTCTTCTAGATTCCATTTAGAAAAGTGCCATTCGGTTAATAAACAGCTCAACTCTCACAGATACCCCTCACCTAGTAGAACATAGAAGAAGAGCTGCAGACCAGACATTACTCTTCAGATATTTCCATGGCAGATGCTTCAGAGAAATAAAAACTCTTGTACCACCACTGGCCACATTCGGCCGAAGAACTCGGCACGATGATCAGTCTCACCCATTTACTCTCAAGATTGACACTATAAGAGCCAATCTCCATCAATAATCCTTCTTTTAAAGGGCTGCTACAGAATGGAACAAGCTTCCAAAATCAGTTTTTCCAGAGAACTATGACCTGCAACTTTTCAAAAAGCGGGTCCACAATCATCTCCTTTCTATAATCCCTCCCCCTTCATGTCCCGTACACAGCTTTGCCGATGATAGTACCCTCCATACCGCATTCTCTTCCAGGGCCCCTATATCAGCCCGTGAAACCAGAAATGAACGAGGAAGAAATGTTAACAATATAAATATGGACTTAGCAACAATTCTCGAATGGGGATCCAATAACTTGGTAGAATTCAATGCAAACAAAACACAAGCATGTCTTTTCTCTAGAAAAGCCGATCTCACTGTGCCTAACATAACTTTGTCAGGAGTAACCATACCACTGAAGTCATCCATATCGATGCTTGGTATTACTATCAGCAATAACCTTTCCTGAGAAAATCACGTGAGGTCCATTGCCAAAAGTGCATCCCAAAAACTTGGTTTTTTGTTTCGTGCCAAGAGCTATTTCACCTCCAGTCAGCTGCTTATGATCTATAAGGCACAGATCCGACCTGTACTGGAGTACTGTTCCCATATTTGGAGTGCAGCACCTAAACATATCCTGAAGCTACTGGATTCTGTCCAAAAAAGGGCAATTCGTCTCGTCGGTGATGCCTCGCTTACAAACTCGCTCACTTGTCTGGAACACCGTAGAAAAGTTGGCGATTTGTCTCTATTTTATAGATATTTTCATGGGCGATGCTCTTCTGAAATATCAACAATCGTTCCTCCTTTGGCAGTCTCTTCGAGATTAACCCGTCAAGTTCAGTCTTCACACCCCTTCGTGGTCACTTTGGAGACCTGCAGAACATCACTTTCCAAAGACTCATTCATCCAACGAATTGCGAGGCTTTGGAACTCATTGCCTAGGGAGGTGTTCCCCGAGGCATACAACCTCCAGAAATTTAAGAAGAACACCAACTCCTACCTTCTTTCCCTTGGTTCCCACGATGTTCTCTGAACATTACAGGATATCCCTTTTCGTGGGAACCAGAACATAAAAAAAAAAAAAAAAAAAAAATAGTCGCAGTGCGGGCCGTGACCACAAGTATGTATAGAGAAATATTTTTCCCAAAACATAATTTTAGAAAACAGAAAACATTTCTTTTGCATTTACTTAATAATTATACTTGGAGCCTGGTAAAAGTACGACTTCCCTGAAGAATTAAAAAAAAAATGAAAATTGATAGAAGAGCAACATTTACACGTTTTTTAATTGTTATAGGTTTCTCAATTCGACAGTAGAGAAGAGTTAATTCAAGTATTGTTAGCGTCAGCTTTCATTCCATTTTTCTCAGGACTAATTCCCCCAAAATTCAGAGGCGTGCGATACATGGATGGCGGTTATAGCGACAACTTGCCCACTCTAGATGAAAACACCATCACCGTTAGCCCGTTCTGTGGCGAAAGTGATATTTGCCCCAGAGACGACAGCTCGCAATTGTTCCACGTAAGTAAAAATGCGCTAGATCAACCTAACGCTTGACTATTTATGAATGTTAGAAGATATATTTATGGTTTTGCAATTGCAGATGTCGGGAAAATAACCTGTTATGTTTTAAGGTTTAACTTTTTTATGGAAATCGAATCTACGTTGTAGTGTACAGTAAATACAAAACATAATCCAATGCACGTCATCAATGACGTCATCAATGACGTCATCAATGACGTAGATGTTCTAAGCAGTAATACCACCTGTAGAAATATTCAGTTTGACCATCGTCTATCAGCGAGCGCAATTCTTTATAGAATAAATTTGTACTTTTCATAACAGTTTATGCTGCTGTACTATTTATTTACAAATAAGATGCAACGAAGTTATAAACGTGTTTATATTAATAAGTGTTTATATTGATCAATTATAAAATGAAATTTCGTACGCTCATAACACATCGTGTTTTGGTTGTGTTCACAAGCTGCTATTTGTTGCTCGATCTACTTTTAATTTAGTCATTTAGTTTAATATTTATTTTAAAATGGCAAAATCGTTTTTGTTTTTTATTAAATAATTTTCACGACCTTACAGATAAACATCGCAAACACCAGCATAGAATTGTCGAAACACAATATGTACAGGATAATAAGGATCCTCTTTCCTCCGAAGCCAGAAGTTCTTTCTAATATGTGCAAACAAGGTTTTGACGACGCTCTCAGGTTTTTGCATAGAAATAATTTAATAAACTGCACCAGATGTTTGGCCGTACAATCCACATTCGTAGTTTCTGTGACTTTAGATGAAGAATTGGAATACGATCCACAGTGCAATGAATGCAAACTGCACAGACAAGTAAGTTTCAAAACGTTAATGATATTCACTAATCATTTTGTTCGAAATCCTTCTTTTTGTTCTTATGAGTATTTTTCAATGTTGATTTTGCTTCTGCAAAGGCAAACACACAAGTTTTATCGGACTAGTGAAAAATACATGTAAATATCCATTAATTAAACAAAATGCATGACCTTCTACAATAATAATAATAATAATAACTTTATTCACTCAATAAATAAATAAATACAAAAATTTGGATAAGTATACATGGTGGAAGTGAATAAGGAACTCTTGCGATAAGTGCAAGCACTTGTTTCGCGGAGAAATACACATGTGTAGAAAGTGAACTATAAGATATAAAATGTTAGATGTGAAATATCAAAATACAAAATGTAGAAAAAAAAATGTAAGATACCTATGTATAATATAAAAATATAAAGTGTAAAATGTAGATAATACAATACAACGAAAAATTAACAATAATAATGTTAAGAGTTTACAAGAACATGTCTAATAGATACAAAATAGGGTATGCATGTAGAAGCTTCGTAAATAAAACAACACATTTCTAGTTGGAAATTAAAATTAAAAAATTATAAATCAATACATTTTTTATCACTTAATCGAATAGTCGTAGCATCTCAGTTCTTTGGCTTTGAAGGATGTGCTTTTTCCATGCTCTTTTGAAGCTGTCAAGATTTACTATAGATTTAATTATTTCTGGTATGTTATTGTATAATTTAGGGGCGAAATAAGTATATGAGCGTTGAGCAACGACCCTAACCATTAGAGGTGTAATAAAGTGATTCCTCTGACGAGTATTATACTGATGAGAGGGAAGCAATGCTGTATGTTTGCTTGCGTGATATTTAATACTGGTGCATAAAAAAATACAATTGTCTTATGTCTAACATTTGTGTTTCAGAGTATAGATTATTAGAAGAATATCTATTGTTCTTACAAAATATCAGTTTTAAAAACCCATCAAGCAGCAATAACCCGATAAACGACATAAAATCACAGGTCAACAAAGCCGCAACAATTTCGGGATGTCTGAGAGATATCATCTGGAAAAACAACCACATGCGCATTAATAGTAAAGTCCTGTGTTAGACCGGTGCTAACCTATGGTATCGAGACTAGAGCTGACACGAATAAACCAAAGAGCATCCTCAAAACAGCGGAGATGAAAACCTTAAGAACCATCGCAGTGAAGACACTTAAAGACAAGGTGTGAAACAGCAAGTGATAGAGAGATAGCTGGAACTCTGTCTCACAGGATAATCAACCGAATTGAGCCTTGGCAATTAACAGACCTTAAGGTCTTCTCGAAGTATAAGAAGAAGATTTTAAATTTTTAATATAACCTACAACCCATTGTACCTAACCAAAAAACACAGAAATTTGGGAAAAAAAAAATTTCTGTGACGGGAAAAACGTTTGACATTTTATCTCTGTTGACAGGTAACAAAATATTACTTTTTATAAAATTACTCAACAGACCTCTAGCAAACAAAAACATAAGTATAATATTAAATAGCCAGGCTGCTTTAAAAGCATTGAGCTCTAACGAGATATATTATAAATTTGTATGGAATTGCATCGAATCCCTGGAGTACCTTGGTGAAACAACAGAGTGACCCTGCTGCACCAGGGGGTGTAGGAAAACGAAAAATCCGACACCATTGCAAAACAGGGGGCCGAATCTGCGTTTACTGGACTAGAACCGATTTTTGGAGTCACCACAAGTGCCGCCAAAACAATAAGATACCACTTCGAAAGGATAGGTCTGAATCAACAAACGGACTGTCGGTTTTGCCGCTTGGAAGACGAAACTGCTGAACATATGCTATGTTCATGCCCCGGTCTGCGAAGAATAAGGTTCAACGTATTTGGTTTTACCAACCTAGAACCTACCGATTTCAAGAAAATCTCGCCCCATACAACCATGAACTTCGTGAGAAGGGCTGGATTGTGCGGTGAACTGTAACGTCTAGTGGTGAGCCACAATAGAACTACTAAAGGTCGCAAATGAGGGACGACCTACGTCCCACTCACGTGATACCTAATCTACATGGGAAAAAATTTAATATTAGCTCTCGGTTTTTTGTCTTCTTCCGCATCGCGTCGGGAAACAACACAACCTCGAGCATTTATGGGATAAAAAAAATGTTAATCTTTGGTAAATGTATGCTTCTGGGTCCATCCTCATATCTTCTCCAACATCACAAAAAAACTTTAAGAAGGATAAGAATGGTGAATTGAATCCAAGGACGAAATATTCTTTTTAGATTTATTTAAGTTCTTGAGCTGCTTAATCGAAACGATTTTTGCGATTATTTATTTTTGACATTCTTTTACAGCATGTATTTTTTTTCAGGAAGCTCTCGTCTCCAATGTTCCGGAATCAGTACTCAGCAAATTTCAGGAAGCCATAGATAAAGCCAACAACGGCCTGTTGAATTGGTTGTTTAAACATCGTGGCATGAAGTTGTTATCTGTGCTTACGTTGCCTTACACTTTGCCAGCAGATGTCATGTACGCCACATTCACAAAGTAAGTGCTTACCGCTTAAATGCTTTGTACATAATTGAACTAATTTTATTTTAAAAAAAAATTGCACCTAACGTAATTTCAAAATCATATTTATTTCATGACATTTATCTCAAAAGAATAAAAAAACCGATGATACTTAATATTAATCAATTATATTTTTAAATTTCTTACCGATGGATGAAATGGATTAAGCACTGTTTTCCTCAAAAAACTTATTGTTGGATATTTTTAATAAGAACATAAATAAAATAACATTGTTACCCGTGCGTTTGTGACTAGACAATCCAAACACGTCTTTATACTTGTGAAACTGGAATATGGGATGTGCAAGCAGGATTTAGAAGAGGAAGGAATGTATAGATTGGGTCTTTTCAATTACGAGGTATAGTCTTGGCTAGAAGTCAAAAGGTCTACTGCGCTTTCGTAAACTTGGAAAACGCCTATGACAGAGTGATGAGAAATGAATTGTGGTCGACATTGTCTATGTACGAGGGTGAGCGGTAGTTTGGTACGAGCGCTAAAATCACTTTACGAGAATTCCAGTTTGTGTCAGAATAAACGGAGCTTACGAGGACTCGTTTAACATCGAAAAAGGTGTTAGACAGGGATGCGTGGCTTCGCCATGGTTGTTTAACTTATACATTGACGATTGTTTAAAAGATTTAAAATAGAGTGCGTATGGATTGAAAATGAATGAGTTGATCGTCAAATGCTTTTTTTACGCTGATGATAAAGTCATATTAGCGTCATCTGAAGAGGAGTTGCAGGTAATGGTTAATATAATGCATGATACCCTGAAAATCGAAGGGATGAAAGTAAATGTAAGTAAGACGAAAGTAATGGTTTTTTAAGTAGAAGAAAGCATCACAAACTGCGAGTTGCTAATTGAAAAAGAAAAAGTGAAACAAGTGAACGGGTTTGTATACATGGGTTTAAAGTTTACGAGAGACGGAAAGTATGACAGTGACATTAAGTAGAGGGTGTTGGCAGGAAAACATATGGGGTGCTGCATAACTTTATAGGCAACCAAAACATGTCAAAAAAGGCACGTTTGGCTGTGCATAGAGGAGTGCTAGTCCCTATACTTATGTATGGTAGTAAATGTTGGTTTTGACAAAAGAAGCATGAAAATAAGATTAGCGCTGCGGAGATGAGCAGTGTGAGAAGTATAACCGGAGTGACTCGGTTGGATAAAGTGCAGAATAGTAAGATAAGGGAACGATGTGGTGTGAGAGATGATGTGGTTACAAAGATAGATAAAGGAACGCTTCAATGGTTTGGACACGTAGAAAGGATGTATGAAGGAAGAATGACGAAACAAATTTATAAGGCGAGTGTAAATGGGCAAGTCGGTAGGGGTCGACCTAGGCGAACGATTCTCGATCAGATCGAAATTGTTTTAAAGAAATACCAGGTCAAGAGTGCCAGCAACAGACGAGCATATATAAAAGCGCTGATGAAAGTAGAAGCAAAAAACGTGCGTAAGAAGTGGTCTCTGTCTATAACTACGGGAAAAAGGCGTGACTAAATGTACGTATGTTTGTATTGATACTTGTGAACTTGCCAGAACTAAACTAAACTAACTGCTTTCTTTTCGACGACTCGTTTAGAGTAATTTGAAAAGATAGTCGTAAAAGCATCTTGAAATGGAAGTAGATCAAATATAGATACAGCGGACGAATGCGTGAGCTGGCTCTTTTTGTCTTCACCACATGGTTTTATCGTTATAAATTTATGTTATCATACTAACGCTAACATTCAAGCAATTTAAAATTATGTCAATGCTTTCAACATTGCCATTGGCTAAAAAAGTAATGTGCGTTCAAGATGATTAATAAAAATTTTCAATTACCTGTCTTGTTTAAATTGAATATGTAACGCAGTCTACGTTGTGCTTATTGTGTATCTAACATTTTGTGATAGAAGATATAATTGTGACCACTGGACTCAAGAACATTTTAGACACTAGTTTGGAATTGTTTTAAATGCATAATAATATAAAATTGTTTAATACCAAATAAACCATTTGTATTTAAGTAAGTATTATTTTTTTTAAGATTTTCTTGTTGTTGTCTTGTTGTTTCTGAATTTGTCCACCGATATTTTCACTAAATTTGTAAATTTGTTGCAAAAGCACTATTAAATACCGTCACCCCCTAACGTTGATAATAAATGACAGTCATTTTAAAAATTTAATTTAACTCCAAGACACTTTCGATTAGATGTGTACATATCAAAATGTCTGCACCGTATAGGTAAAATGTTTATTATTTATTTGTAAAAAATTTAAAATCTGAACATTGGTTTAAATTCCAAACGAATTTTGTAAATAAACTTTGTTGATAAAAGTCGTTAAGATGTGGTCGTAATTAAAATTCCCATTTTTTGTTCAACCCTGTATACCGTTTAGAAGTTTGGCAATTCAAATGATGCAGACTTTTCGACACTCACAGTGTATAATTTTTTTTTATACATAAAAACCAAAAAAGCGTACCTACTGTGGTACATCAAAAGTTTTTCTATGAAAAAAAAAATATTAAAAAAAATGTAGTGAGGTATACAGTGTGAATTACTACCAACGGAACGGAGGATAATAGCGAGATACGCTCGCCACTTTTACCGACTTGCCCATTCACCCTCGCCTTATAAATCTGTTTCGTCAATCATCTTTCATCCATCCTTTCTACGTGTCCAAACCATCTAAGCGTTTCTTTATCTTTATTTGTTACCACATCTTCTTTCTCACCATAGCGTTTCATTATCTCACTATTCCTCACTTTATCCATCAGAGTCACTTCGGCCATACTTCTCAGACTACTCAACTCCGCAGCGTACCATACATAAGTGTAGAGACCAGCACTCCTCAATGCACAGCCAGTCCTGCCTTTTTTTGACACGTTCTGGATGCCCATAAAGTTATGCAGGGCCTCATTCATTTGTATCCCTGCACACACCCTTCGCTTGATATCACAGTCAAACTTTCAGTCTCTGCATTTTCTAATTGTATACTTTCATAAGGGTTTCCTTATATCAATCGAAAGAGGATATTTTTCTAAGAATTATAAATTATTAACATAGATGTTGTTTCATGGAAAATAAGCCCCATATTACATATTAAATAATCTATTAATGAAACTTTAATTTTGGACACTCTGTAAAGAGATGTTTAATACTCATTCATGGAATACATTTAACTAATACCCATTTATTTAGACGTAAAAATAAATTTGTTGGATTAGTAGATAATGACATTTTTTTAAAACATCACAATTTAAAAAAAGTCAACATAACTTAGATTACTGTGTACTTAGGTATGGGGAACCCTCATGAAAGTATACCTTATTTTATACAAATTAGCTTACACATCTCTGATTTCCTTGAAATTTTAGTATGTTATAAAGAAAATTGTGTTGAGAAGTTTTTTACATATATTTAGGGCGTGGAAAGCAAAACTTCACATAGTTTTTTAACTTTAAAGTTTCAGAAAAAGAAAAATATTTTATGCATCACACTCTTTCTTTACATGTCTTCATTACCTAATGATGACATGTGACTTTCTCAATTAATACCAATTATTATTAGCCTAGGTTAGGTTAGGTTAGGTTTTATGTGAGTGGGGCGTGGTCGCCCCTCCACCGCGACCCTTAGTAGGTCTATTGTGGCTCACCCCTAGAGGCTACAGTTCACCGTACAATCCAGCCCTTCTTACGAAGTTCATAGTTTTATAGAGTGAGATTTTTTTAAAATCGGTAGGTTCTAGGTTAGTGTAACCAAATATGTTGAACCTTATTCTTCCCAGGCCGGGGCATGAACATAGTATATGTTCAGCAGTTTCGTCTTCCACGCAGCAGAACCGACAGTCCGTTTGTTGGTTCAGATCTATCTTTCTGAGGTGGTATCTCAGACGACAGTGTCCCGTAAGCAGTCCTGTTAGAATACGCAGGTCATTTCTGCTCAATTCTAGGATCTGCTTAGTTGTGTTTCTCGAGGGTTGTAACGGTAAAAACGCCTTCGAGTGGGTTAGCCCTGGTAAGTCGGACCAGTACGTGAGTATTTTCCTCTCCGCCCAGTCCGAAATAATTGTTTTGGCGGCACTTGTGGTGACTCCAAAAACCGGTTCTGGTCCAGTGAACGCAGATTCGGCCCCCTGTTTTGCAAGGGTGTCGGCTTTTTCTTTTCCTTCCACCCCCTGGTGCCCAGGTACCCACAGTAGGGTCACCCTGTTGTTCGCACCAAGGTACTCTAAGGATTCGATGCAATTCCATACAAGTTTAGAATTTATCTTGTTGGAGCTCAGTGCTTTTAAAGCGGCCTGGCTGTCTGATATTATATTTATGTTTTTGTTTGCTAGAGGTCTGTTGGTCAACTCTCTTGCACACAATTCGATAGCGAATATTTCAGCCTGAAAGATTGTGGCATACCTGCCAAGACTGGTAGATATTTCAATCTTTGGTTTCCTGCTGAAAACACCGGCCCCAACTCCATCTGGGGTTTTTGAGCCGTCTGTGTACATTACGTATTCAGTCTCTGGGAAGAGGATTTGTCCCCTCATCCATTCGTCTCTCTCCGGAAAGAGGACTTTGAACGACTTTCCTACGTGTATTTTTGTAGCTAGCAAGTCAGGAACCATCCCGAGAATTTGGTGGTTTTTTGTTTCACTCAGTATCCCGGAGTGATCTCCGAGTTGCTCTCCATTTATTTGCTTTTCCTAAGACAGGAATCTATAGGAAGCTATCCTGGCCTCCCTCTCTAAGAGAATATCTAGGGGAGGGAGATGTAGGAGGTGTTCCATCGCTGCCGTTGGTGTGCTGGACATAGCTCCAGTTATGGCCAGGCATGCCAGCCGCTGAAGGCCAGCAAGCTTTGCTCTAGCTGTCTGTTGTAACCCTTTGGTCCACCAGACTACTGAACCATACGTGACCATAGATATTATCATTGTTTGATGAATCCAGTAAATCTGTTTGGGGTTCATTCCCCAAGATTTGCCACATACTCTTCTGAGATTCCAGAGAGAAAACCTGGCTTCGTTTATTGTTTTTTCCAAGTGGGCGTTCCAGGTGAGTCTTTTATCCAGAACTACACCCAGGTATTTCACTTCCGTCGCAAATGGAATGCTCTCTCCGTATAGGACAGGCTGCCGAAGCTTATCTAGCTTTTTTCTTTTCGTAAAAGGAATAATTACAGTTTTTCGGGGGTTTACAGACATCTGTTCCCTCTCGCACCATCTGTATACTGTGTTAAGAGCTTCTTGAAGGACGTTTGAGATCGTCGCTTCAAATTTATTATTAGCCTAACCTAACCTAACGTCCTAACCTAATACCAACAGTACCTGGTAAAGAACTTTAAAGTTGCGGGAACGTATTTTCAGCCAATCTTTAGATTAGTCCGTTAAATTGGATTAAATGATTATATAACAATTGATGGTTGAGAGGGTTCGAAGTGGTCGGGGGGGTGTTAAAACTTTAGACCAACTTTTTGCATTGTCCTATCCTGTCCCTCTGTTATCTCTTTCAACGATTAATTTAGATATTACAATTACTGAAAAATCATTACAATTATTTGATTTTTCAAACGCAAAAAAGTACCTAAAGGAATGCTTTCCGCGTGCAATATATGTATATAATCTTGTTCAGGCTGACAAACATACTAAAATTTCAAGGAAATCGAAAATGTGTAAGCTAATCTGTATAACTACCTTATTTTTTACGGACAATCAGAAAATGCAGTAAAATACAGGGTGTCTCATAAGAAAAAATATATAACTTTAATACGCCACACTTTATTGGAACATCCTGGATGTTTTAAAATAATTTTAAACTGTAGTCTTTATCGATATACAAACTACTATAGTTACAAACATTTTAAAACTTTTACCGTTTCGCTATAATCCCCCGTCCCGTTGGTAGTGATTCACCCTATATAAAAATATTTCATGAAGAAAAAACTGAAAAATTTTTATTTAATTTATCAAGAGAAAATATAATGCAAAAATTAAATATGTTAATAAGTATTTTGATTATTGCGTAGTTAACCATTGAAAAAAAAAGTTTAAAATTCTGCAATATCAGAATTGATCTGTTTTTTTTTAAACGCTGTTACGTAGATCTATTTAAGGTTAATTAATATTTTCCATTGACGTGTCACTAACACAACGCATAAAAATGGATAAAATTAAAAACAAATTTACATGTGAAATATTGAGAAATTCTTATTACGACTTACAAACACTATTATTATTATTATTGTGTGACTTGATATTTATTAACGATCCAAAACTTTCCAAATTGTAATGGCAGATTTTTTCAATGGCTGTTGATCCTTTTACCAGGTTGAATTTTTGGTAGGATTTCGAAAAAAATTCCTATTCGAAAAAAAAATGTTCTTGCGTCTATTGGTCAGCAATAAAAATGTAATTTCAGGTTTCAAACTTTACCAAGGAAAAAAGGCCCCTCGTTGGCACTTTACAGAAATTTTGCTCGATTTGATTTTCAAAGTTTCTTCGGTAATACCTCCAACAAAAAAACTTACCAATTTGAGTTATTGGGAAACGCCATTCTAAATACACCATCTTTTGCTTGCCACCAACACGTTTTTAAAGAAAAAAGGTGAATAACACGTTAATTTAATATTTATCTAATGCTTTATGTGTGTTTCGTTCCTAATAAATAATTTTTTTTTGTTATCTGGGAAATTAATGAGGAGTTTTACGTGCTTTTTTCTATTGGAAGTCGTTTACAACTGTGGAATCGGTGAGATTATAATGCTAAATCTTTCATTAGCTTAGAATTTGCATTCTAAATTCTGTTTCAATAATTAATGAGACACCTACGTCACCGTAATATGCCCAACACTTATTAATGTATTGGTTAAAATCGCTTCGAAAATTAGCCATTATTTGTCGTAAAAAGTAAGTGACAAAAAAATGTTATTTTGGGATATCCATAAGAGATAGAGATATACCATCGCGAAGTTTACTGTAGACCTTTTCTAAGTGTACAATACTTTGTACATTATTATGATAAATCTCGTAGGGTTAAGCCTGCGTTTGCAATGTAAGCGGAAAAAATGTAATTATTTACGACATCGCATTAGAAACCTCAAAAATAACAGTATTTCTCCACTATTTAATGGATGTTATTATGCATATAAACCTTCCTCTTCAATCACTCTATCTATTAAAAAAAACGCATCAAAATCCGTTGCGTAGTTTTAAAGATTTAAGCATACATAGGGATATAGGGACAGAGAAAGCGACTTTGTTTTATACTATGTAGTGAAGCACAGTGCTTAGTAAAGGTGAGCAAATTAAATAATTAGTATATTCGTAATTTTCTATTTAAAACACGTCGACTGAGTTTTTTTTTTCAAAAATAATTATAGTCTCGTAACGAAAACAAAAGTTAGTGTTTAAAATATTGTGCGAGCAAGATGCTCCCAAGTGACGCATGTTGTTATCAAAATTATTGTGTGATACGTTTATCTAATAAATACGCACGGCACGTGTTGTTTGTTAGATTGAATATTTTGCGTCACATTTAAAAACGATGATAAAAACAACAGTCTAACTTAGTTATCATTATTTACGAATGTAGGTAACAGTATCTTCATTTCTGGTGTTTTTTTGTTTTAGAAAATGTGCAAATTATGGCGCACAAAAAATATTTTCGATTTGTACTTTTGATTTCAAAACTACGCTTATTAAGAGTGGGTTAGGAGCAACAAGCTTGTCAATGCCCCTCCTGGATCAAAGACCTTCTGGTCCTTGGCTAAAGCCATAAATAAGAATTTCACAACTTCTTCTTTACCACCACTTGAGAGGTCCGACGGCACGACAACCGTATCTTCCAAAGAAATTAGCGGATCTGCTGGCCGAAATGTTCAGCTCTAACTCAACCCTCGATACCAATGGGAAACAACCCCCAACGATACCTAGAATAAACGCATCAATGCCTGAGGTCGCTATCCGCCATCGCACTATCAGGAAAATCCTACGAAATCTTGACTCTAATAAGGCAGTAGAACCAGATGGAATTCCGACAATTGTACTGAAGACCTGTGCTCAAGAGCTCACCCCAGTTCTCTGTAGACTCTTCAAGTTATCATACAGCAAAGGAGTATTTCCGTCCATGTGGAAAAAAGCTTAAGTCCAACCGATTCCTAAAAAAGGAAAGAAGACTATTCCTGCGAATTATCGCCCTATTGCATTGCTCTCAGTCATATCCAAAGTTATGGAAAAAGCGATTAACACAGAACTCATCAAATATCTGGAGAAATTTGAGATAATTCATGACAGACAATATGGATTTCGACAACTTCGGTCTACTGGAGATTTGCTGGCTTATGTCACTCAGCTCTGGACAAACACTATTGAAAAGTTTGGTAAATCCCGTGCAATAGCCTTGGATATATCTAAAGCCTTTGACCGCGTTTGGCACCAGGCATTGTTAAGTAAATTATCTGCCTACGGTCTCCCAACCAAACTGCGCCAATGGCTCTTGAGCTTCATGCAAGATCGCTCCTTACATGTGGCAGTTGACGGTATTTCTTCTGATGCGTTTAAAACCAATGCCGGGATCCCACAGGGTTCCATAATGTCCCCCACCTTATTTCTTTTACACATCAACGACCTCTTGAAAACCACCACGAACCCCATTTAAAGTTTCGCAGACGATAGCACACTTGTCTTAACTTTCACATCCTATCGATCACTTTCGGTGAATGATACAAATAGACTCAGACAGGAACAATAGAGGATCAATAGAGATCTTAAAGCAATCGCCGAGTGGGGAACCAACAATCTTGTTCAGTTCAACGCCCAAAAAACACATAGTGCCACGTTTTCCAAGAAAGTGAATTCTTCAAATCATCCCATCACAATGTCCGGAAATACCCTTGAACCAAGTCCCTCCATCTCGATTTTGGGAGTCACGGTGTCCAATAATATGTCTTGGCATGACCATGTTGCTAACATCGCAAAGTCGGCAAGCCAGAAGCTAGGTTTTCTGTGGAAAGCCAGTAAGTTTTTTACTCCTGATCAACTGTTGACGACGTACATGGCTCAAATCCGACCTCTACTGGAGTATTGCTCGCACATTTGGGGTTCAGCACCAAGGCATTCTCTTCTCTTCTAGATTCCATTCAGAAAAGAGCCATTCGCTTGATAAACAGCTCAACTCTCACAGATACCCTTCACCCTCTAGAACATAGAAGAAGAGTTGGAAACCAGTCATTGTTTTACAGATATTTCCATGGCAGATGCTCCGGAAAAATAAAAACTCTTGTACCACCATTGGCCACATTCGGCCGAAGAACTCGGCACGCTGATCAGTCTCACACATTTACTCTCAAGCTTGACACTACAAGGACCAATCTTCATCAAGAATACTTCTTTTACAGGGCTGCAACTTTTTAAAAAGCGTGTCCACAATCATTTCCTTTCTCTAACGCCTTTCCCTTCTAATAGTCGCAGTGCGGGCCGTCCGCGGCCCATACGATAGGTCTACCCTTTTTGCGACCATTTTCATAAAAAAAAAATAAATAATTTTACTATACAATGCTCCGGGGGATTCTACTTCCTACATTTACAAAAGGTGACTTTTTGGTATTTTATAATTTTTTAGTCTATAAATAAAGGTTAAGTAGAATGCCCTTGCATTAAATTTTTTTTTACCGCACTTACGTGAAAAGTTCGAATTTTTTCCCTGTTTTCAGGGAAGAAAATGCCTCATTTTTACTCGGTTAAAAATAATTTTATTGAATGTGCGCATGTGTCTACTTTTTTCCCTATCAGATATAATTAATTATAACTGTAGCCTGGCAACGCATAATAATAGAGTAAAGTTTAACCATCCTCAAAAATCCCAAGTTGGAAGCTGTCAAGTGGTGTAGAACTTTGTATACCTCGGATCGTTAATAGAAAACACAGACAGCAGCGAAAAAGAAATCCGCTGGCGTATTCAACAGACACGACTAGCCATGACAAAACTCAATAGAATATGGCATGACTTTAACATCACCAAAATTACTAAAATATCTCTGGTCCGATCCCTGGTTTTTTCCATCTTTATGTACGCGTCGGAGATGGGGACTACCAAACATCGTATAGATGCCTTCGAGATGTGCTGCTGGAGGAGAATGCTGCGGGTTCCGTGGACGGCACATAGAAAGAACGTCTCAATTCTAAATGAGATTGGTAATCCAAGGCGTCTGTCCACCATGGTACTGATGCGTGCCCTGACATTTTTTGGACACATTCACAGGAATGACAACATGGAGAAACTAGTTGTATAGGGCCATCCCCCCACTGGTCGACGACGGGGTCGATCTCCCACACGCTGATAAACGAATATAAATTGTATTCTTTTCAACTGTGGTGTGACCGCTCAGCCACTCTTAAGGACTTCCATTGTGATATTTTCTGTTATCATAACGTAGTCGTATAGTTGCAAAGTTTTCGGAAACACTGTTTAGGTGTCTCAGACTCCACATTTTGGATTTTTTGTATGTCTGTTTATTTGTTCGAGCATCATGTAAAAACTACCACACCGATTTTGATTATACTTTTTGTGTTTTACAGATTATGATTAATCATAAAATATGATATATATTTTATCTTGCTACAAGGACGAAAGCCGGAGATATAACAATAAAACCATATTTGTTTATAACCAAGTACAATCGATTCAAAATGAAAGTATCCTCTATAATAGTAACAGCAGTTTTTATAACATTGCTTTTTCGAGAAGTTATAAAAGTAGTACAGCACTAACCACCTTCTAAAACAGTAAAACCTTTGCTTATATAGAATATAATTAGGAATGAAAGGCACATTTTAAACATCCCTACTTTTTCGTGACACCCCTTGGTAACACCACAACCATCTGTCAAGCAGAATTACATACCATAGAGATATGTAACCAGGAATGCCTCGAAAAGGCCACCCAAGTGGCAAACATCTATATTCTATCAGATAGCCAGGCAGCATGAAAAGCTCTGAAGTCATACACTTGCGAGTCTAAACTGGCATGGAACTGTAAACAATCTCTGAGACACCTGGCAGCAAATAACCAGGTCACTTTGATGTGAATTCCAGGTCACAGGGGAGTTAGAGGCAACGAGAAAGCAGACTGCCTTGCCAAGGAAGGGACAATCACACAATTTTCCGGCCCAGAACCCTTCTGTGGACTCTCCAACGCCCACTTGAAAGAAGATGTTCGCCGCTGGGAAACAGATGAAATGAAATCTCACTGGAATAAAGAGCCAGGACAAAGACTGGTGAAAAGGCTAGTGATCCTCTCGCAAAGGAAAGCTTCTCGAGTTGGACAAGAAAGACTTGAAACTGGTGACGGGACTCCTCACTGGACACTGCCCTCTGAGGTATCACCTGAAAAAGATAGGCAAAACAGAAAGTAATACTAATACTGCAGAACATTTGCTTTGCGAATGCCCAGCGCTTTTCTGCAAGAGGCTCAAGTTCCTGGAAGGGGCCTTCTTAAAGCCATTAGATGTCAGGAACTTAGCTCCCAGGAAACTGTTAAACTTTGTACGAAGTCTCGGAATCCCGGACCTTGAATAGATCTGATAGGTCGAGGTGCTTGAGAGGTTGCATATCCTTCACGAGCCCCCTACAATCTACAATATTCGCGACACTAGCACCACTTCCAGTGCCGATTGAAACCGAATCAGATACCAGTGGCGCAACATAAATATTTTAAAACGGTTACCGAATATTTTTATATTATAAATATATATACAATGTTACCACCATACGTAAGCAACAAACTACATGGCTAATGATTTTCTAAACTAGAAGAAGGTTAATGTGTTCAAAAGGCATGTTTTAAAGATATCATCTTTAACATAAAAAAGTGTATAACTCTTTATAGAGAATATGTAGTTTGAAAAACAATAAATATTTTCATTGATAAACATTAGTTGTTATTCGGAAAAATAAATAGCAACAAATGTGTTAATAAATATAAATATATCTACCATTGTAGGATTTAAAATGCACTCAAATAATATTGTTAGTGCGTTGTAAAATATTATTATAATTGAAATTTCACATGTTTTTATAAAATATCAATCGAGCGTATTAATGTACTGTAATGTAGATTCGGAAATTTTGAATATGAACATTTTTATCGGACGTCCCAAAAATAGAATTTAAAAACAGTTTGAATAAACGTTTTTTTAGCAAATATTTCACTCAATTATGCTGATAAACTTTTTGTTTATTATACAAAATGTTTAGTCCTTTAGATAATTAGGATATCTTTTAATTTATTTATCGTATAACATAAAAAAAGCAATTAGCTAGATTAGGATAGTTTAATAATTATTTCTTAGACGACAAGTAGATTAGATTAGTTTTTAATGGGAGGTTTTTGTAAGTATGCAATCCGACCTGAGATGAGGTCTATTGTGCACTCCCTATGGTTAGAACTCCTTCTCCAGCCTCAGTTGTTTTACCAACATTTAAAGGCTGTTGGGGATCCTGATGTAGCTCTCTGCCTCAGGTTTTTCTCTGCCCAAGTACAAAAAACTGGACCTTGCCAGTCTCTCGCAGTCGCATAGGACATGATCGGAAGTCTCTTCTTCTTCAAGACAGAATCGGCATTCATTTTTTTCAGCCACTTCTAACCTAAAAAGGTGTTTGCGGAGTCGACAAAGTCCTGTCAGCTTCCGAGTGCATCCACTTTTTTATGGTGCTCTTTCTAAGGCTTTTTGAAACCCCTCAGTGAGGCTCAGGTCCGATAGGGACAGTCTCTGAGCTTGTTAGAGAACAATTAAAAACTGTAATAAATTAATAAAAAAAAATCAAGCAAAAATAAATGAGACCATGACCGAACCAATAGCTGTGGGCCAAGGTATTCGAAAAGGGGATTCCCCGAGCCCTCTGCTCTTCAACATCATTATGGTCGAAGAAATAAGCAAAGTACGTTTACTGAAAGGATACAGAATGGATGACCGTGAAATTACTGTTATATGCTATGCCGATGACGCAGTACTAGTTGTTGAAAATGAAGACGATCTGCAGCGACTATTATATCGATTTAACTGCACCGCCAAATCACTTAACATGGTAATATCGGCGCAGAAAACTAAATGCATGACGACATCAAAAACGCCATTAAGGTGCAAACTGGAAGTTAAAGACAAAGTTATCCAACAGGAAATGAAATATAAGTATCCGGACATAGAAATCTCAGGCTGTGGTGATGTTGAGACGGAGGTGAAAGAACAGACAACGAAGGCAACAAGAATAGCAGGATGCCTAAATGACACAATATGGCGAAATAAAAACAATAAAATAGAAACCAAATCAAGAATTTACAAGGCAATAGTAAGACCAACTATGACATACACGGCAGAAATTTGACCAGATACAGCGAGAACTAAACAACTTCTAGAGACAACCGAAATGAGAGTACTTCGTAGAATAACTGGAAAGACAATCTTGGACAGAGAAATAAGCGAGAATATAAGAAGGACATGCAAGGTAGAAAACATTAGTGAGTGGGTTCTCGGCAGAAAGAGTGGAATGAGCACATCAGTAGAATGGACAACGAAAGAATAGTCAGAACAGCACGCGACAAATCACCAATGGGTCGCAGGAGTTTAGGACGGAAAACGATGGAGCGACAACTCAGCAGTGCAATAGGCAGAGGGACGATGAAAAGAAACAGGCGATCCGCCTAGATTAAAAAAGGAAGAAGATGAATTAATAAAAAAACAACATACTATGTCTAGTCTTTCACATTTCATCCCTATCCCCTTCAATTAAAAAAAAACTAACTCCGAGAAAGATATACGTCATCATATTTAGTATGGGAGTTCCAAATAAACTACTCTTTTGTTCCAGATTTTTTTAAACGATTAAACTTTTTAAATTAGAAATTTTCCGAGGAGCATCTTTTAAATATATTGATAAAATGGTATTTTTATGTTATCAGATAAATAGATAAATTGAGAAAAACATTAAAAACTGATTTTTTTTAATTTACGAAATCCGTGTATTGTTGTTGTATGTCTCCGCAATGTTTTTAAATTGTTTACCGTTTTGTCATTTAAAAAATGTTAGTTTGGATTTTGCTACATGAATGTTGTGAAAGTTAACGACCTAAAATCACCGCCCATTACGTATATTTGCATAAAATTCCAATCATTTAATATCCAAGACTTAATGTTATTCAATTAGTAGCAAGATTAGAACTACTTTTAAAAACAGTAAATTTTGTTGTTTCAGATTCATGATGGCAGCCCCTCAACTTGGTAACGGTGCTTGGGAAATAAGCAAAATCTTCATGGATAAAATGACCTTCCTACTTAAGAAACTAAATAGAAAGACACAACAATTAAGTGCTAAGATCACTTGTCAACTAGCCATTACGGAATATGGTAAAAGTAAGTCAAACTCATATACATTTTGAAAAATTGTTTTTCTACTTTTAAAAAATGTACCCAGAAATTTTTAAAAAGCCTGATAAAAGCCTCAAAAAGACCTGATAGGTCGAGGTGCTTGAGACCCCTCCTACAATCTACAATCTAACAAAAATAACATTCAATAAGCTACAAAGGTTTTATATGGTCAATAATAAGATTTAGAAAAATTTGTGGGTTTTTTGTTTAAAAAGGTACGAATTTTGGGGTTCTTTCATGTCAATGGGGGGAGATTTGGTTAGCCGACCTGGCAACCCTGATTTACATTGACTTGCCGTTGGTTTGATTTTGTTGTGTAGGCACATTTTTTAATTGTGTTAATCTAAATAGTTTTACTAAAAAATAAAAAATTAATCTTAATTATTTCTTTTGTAATTTGCTTCTTGTATTTAAAATTTCATTTCTGGTTACAAAAAAATGCCAAAAGCTGAATTGTTTCCAAAAAACCAATTAAATTATAAATAATTAAATCTGATTGAGGTCACATTTGTGGACATACTTTATTTAGTGTTTTTTTTGTTTATAGATAAATTCGACGTAGAATCTTGCCAGGATGTACAAAGCGAAAACAAAATGAATCTGAACTTTACATTAAAATTAGAAGACAGGTAAATATTTTCCCATTTATTTTTATTCTTTTTTGACGTGACAATATTAAAAATTGACGGATTAAAATAATAATAGCAAACTATTTTTTGTGCAAGGTTTATATAACTTATTTGAGGAGCTCTAATAGTCCGAATTAGGCTAAATGTTAATACTAAGGTTTACATTTATTGCTGAATTTTTTGTCGCGCCCTCTATCCGTTTATTATTTAATTTTTAGTGATTATAATATTGTATGGTTGTTACATATTTCTTTATTTTTTAGTGATTTGCCATTGAACCAAAGCCCAGCAAGAAAATTCAATACCAAGGAAATTCTTCAAAGAAAACCGAGCTTTACGATCAATAGGACTGAGACCATGGATAATGATACATTCGATCACATATTACAAGTGACATCGCAACATGATACCATAATGGCATACTATTATTTAGACGAAAATAATAAGGTTAGTTTATTTTGTATTATGTTGCAAATTTCGAAATTGTTTTGGATGGAAGACGTATTGAGTTATATATTCGTGAATTGACAATTATAAAAGAAATTTATGCCCGGAACATCATTCATTAAAGTAAATACAAAACAAAATCCAATGCACGTCACACCAACATGACACTTGTTTACATTAGTGTACCTATATAACTATAAAAATGCGATCAACGATATTCATTTCGATGTGACTCAAAACATACAATTATTAAAAACCTGTTTTTATAGAAAAAATAGTTTGATTAAGATTAGTAATAAGTGGTGCTCCTCAGGGATCAATCATTGGATCACTTCTCTTCATAGCCTACACAAGTGACCTACCTTATTATATCCAGTGCAAAAAAGCTTTTTATGTTGTCGACACCAAAATTTATGTTAATCCTTTGCTAGAACACAATACAATACAGACTGATCTGGACTCTATAAGTGAGTGGCGTTCTAACTGGTTGCTTCCCTTAAATGTGAATAAATGTGTGGTATTACACCTTGGCAAAAATAACCCGTGCTTGCAGCATTCTCTTCACGGACAACTTCTTGCTCCATCAGCTTTACAGACACATCAGATTTAACATACTTTAAAAACTTGTAAGCGTTTTAACTCAGTGATATATCTTCTTCAAAAATCTTTCGCAAGGATTTCATTTCAATCTTCTATAAAGCTGTACAAAACGTATGTTCGTCTGTTGCTTGAATATGCGGGTATAGTGTGGTGTCCAGTGCTCATCCGAGATCAAAACATGTTAGAAAATTTTCAACGCCGGGCTACAAGACTGTCCTTTGGTCGTACGCGTCCAGATTATTCCGAGAGACTACAGATGGCTAACTTACCGTGCTTTTTCGATCGCCGCTTGCGCGGAGATCTAATTCTCACCTTCCGGATGATTAAGTTTAATTATGGAAATCTCATTATCGCTAAACACCAGATACAGATTCGTAAAAGCTTATATCTACTCAATCCTCTTATATGGTAGCGAATCATGGACGATGGGAATACGATCGATGCGTAGAATAGAAGCCCTTGAAATGTGGGTAATGCGTAGAATGCTCAAACTATCATGGACAGAGAATGTCTCCGATGAAACCGTTCTAGGAAGGATGAAAGTGGACAAAGAAATCTTGGGAATGGTCAAAAGTCGCAAGACAAACTATCTGGGACACATATACAGAGGCAAGAGATACGAGTTCCTACAACTGATAATGGAGGGCAATATTAAAGGACAGGACAGAGAGAGATTTGCCGAAATCGTAGCCAACCTTCAGTGAAGACGGCACGTTAAGAAGAAGATGGAAATCTCAGAGACATTTTTCTTCTAAATACCGACCCCCGTCTCCGAGGTCATGATCTAAAGTTAAAAAAGGAAAATTTTAAATGTGTACCAACACAAACGTTTGTCACCAATCGAGTTTTTATCTTCTGGAACGATTTTAGTGAGGAAACAGTTAGAGCATCGTCAGTTAACATATTTTAAAAATAGAATCGACGAACATTTATTACACTCCTAATTTGTATCTCGTTTAATAATTATTTCACATTGTAAGCATATTTTGTTTACTTATGTATGATTTTGTAAATAGGCTGTAATAGGCTTAGACCTCAGCCTTCATTGATATGTAATAATAATAAAAGTCAAGATTTTTAAACAAAATATAACTTTAAATTTTCTACAATTTCTAGAATAATTCTAACAATTTGGCAACGATGTGTAGCGCTATGACACTATCAAATTGTGCGACATGCATTGTTTTTTGTTTTGTAATAATTGTAACATCGTCAATGGGGTCTAATTTTAAAGTGGTAGATAATAACATTCGTCATTATTGACCTAGAATAATTGTGCAATAGTAAAAGTAAATTTTTTTTTCGGTTTAAATTAAATTTATTAGGAATATAATTGAAAAGAGATTAGTTATTAACCTGTTTAGAACGATGGAAATTGAAAGGTAAATACAGGACCAAAATGTTTTAAAAAATTGTACACTTACTGTAGCAGTATGGTACGTATGGTAGTAAATTTCGGGTTTGGCAGAAGAAGAATGAAAGTAAGATCAATGCTGTGGAGATTAGTAGTCTGAGAAATAGAACTGGAGTGCTTCTGATGGATAAAGTGAGGAATCATGTGATAAGAAAACGCTGTGGTGTGCAAGATGTAGTAAAAAAGATAAATAAAGGAATGCTTGGATGGTTTGGACACGTACAGAGGATGGATGAAAGAAGATTAACAGATTTATAAGGCGAATGTGAATGGTCAAGTCAGTAGTGGTCGACCTATGCGAACGTATCTTGACAAAATCTAAATTGTTTTAAAGGAAGGCCAGGTCAAGAGTACCAGCAACCGACGAGCATGTATGAAAGCGCTGATGAAAGTAGAAGAAGCGAAAGACGTGTGTAAGAACCGTAGCAAGTTGAATGAAGTGGGTTTCTGCATACCCTACGGGAAAAGGCGTGTCTATATGTAACTATGTATGTACTAGAGGTGACTTCGCACCGATAGCGGTTAGTTACGTAATATAATAAAGTAAAAATAAATAAATGTAAATATTTATTAATTTTAAATATTTTAAATTACAACGTAGTAACGAAATCTGTCTTATATTAACATTATTATCCTAGGTGGTACCCGCGACTTAGTCTGCGTAAAATTAGTACTTCGAGTAGCTCATTTTCTTCTTCGAGGAATTCATCCATCTATCTTTATACCAAAATTTATTCATTCGTGTGCTTACATAACTCGTGCTACGCACTCGTTTATAGCTTACACACTTATATATTAATGATGCCTTTATACCATGTATATAGTAAATAACTAGAATGTATTTTTTTTCAAAATAACATAATAAGCACTCGACACTGACAAAGAAACTTAAAACTGACGGATGTCAATTTAATTTAGTTTATTGCAAATTTGAAATTAACTAATGCCAGTTAGAAATTTATGTAGCTAATTTGATTGTAACTAATGTCATTTTGATTCTGATTGCTGCCAACATTCATACATACATACTCACAAACTTTCTCGTTTATGTGTAATAGGTATACACAATATCTATAAATTATAGCCTATGTGTTATTCTGATCTATAGGCTACATTATTGTAAAGTTTCATTAAAATCCATTCAGTAGTTTTTGCGTGAAAGAGTAACAAACATCCATACATACACAGTGCCGAATTTAGGGGAGGGCATACGGGGCTACAGCCCCGGAGCCTTCACAATAGAGACTTTGGAAAAAAAATCTTTCAAATTCCGGCTAGTAAACAACTTTTCCTATGATATATTTTTCGTTGGTTTACCTTTGCCTTGAGTACTTTGTACAAACATAATTATATTTTTCTTAAATATTAACAGAAATGATTCATCTATATTTGTTCACTCCAATCAAGCAATCAGTAAAATATCAAAATCTCAAATGGCCCTGATATCTAAGAATCTACTTGGTTCCAAAATAAATTATTTATTGAAAAACTCGACTATATATTTTATATTATATTTTTACTGCTAAGAAGTTACCAAATCCCTAACTTATGTGTATTTACACTATTACTCTTTTGTTTTGGGATGGCATTAAAAAAATTTAAAAATGAACACCTCGAATTAAAAAATTTGTAAATTAATATTGTGACCAATTTTTTTTAAAATTTGTGAACAATTAGTCAAAATCATTTTCAAAAAAACACTACGTACTCACATAGCTTTTTTTCTAGTTACGTATGTAGTGGTGCCTGAATAGACGTCAATTTTGACTTTGTTATGTTATAGTATTATAATCTTAAAAGGTCAAATCTACAAGGGGGTCAGATTATAGTGTATTTATAATAATTCATTTGACCATATTTGATCTTATTATAATCGTATGACCCACTTAATATTTTTTTGTTTGTTAAAATTTTTTATCTTATCTAAAACTATAGAATAAATGTATACTTTAAATGGCAATGAACAATTGCAAAACGGCTTGTTTTAATATTTTCAACTTATTAATACTGTTTTTTTATTAATTTTAACTGGGATTGTTTAAAGTTTTATCTTTAAAAATAATTATAAATAATTTAAAATATTGGATGAATTGTTTGACCGCATTTTTGTATTATTTGTTTTAGACAATATTGTTTTTAAATAATAAATGTTTGTTTCAGGTTAAAGTCACAGAAATATTCGATGTAACAGATAGTGATTCTCCAATTGTTCAAACTTCTGACGAAAGAAACATCAACACACAATTAGAGTTCGATGACGATTGGACAAATCAAGTTGGATGGGAACCAAACGATAATGCGGATGAAAGTAAGTTTTTTAGTTCTTGTTAAGTTATGCTAAATTTAGTGTGGGTCCCAGGTCACTGTGACTTTAAGGATAACGAAAAAGAAACTAGCTATTCATTTAACATGAAGATTTTGCACTTTTTAAAAATTATTTTTTTTTTGCTTATTATTTTCAATAACTTTCCAATTATTGTTGATTCTGCTTCTATTACGATCCTTTTGGATGGAGAAATTTTTGTTTTTACCAATAAGCTATTTTAATTTTACGACTGCTCAGTATTTAGTTTGTATTTTATAATAAATTATTTATTATACGCTTTTAATATTAATTTAATAAAGATTTTAAACCATAAATCTTCAATAATTAACTTGGTAGTGGAAGTTATAGTAATGGGTCCAATATTGCGAATCCCGAGTTTTAACATAGCCCGACATTTCAAGGTCCCCAGAGTCGAATACAATAGTTTTTAAGTGGACAACTGTGTGTGTATGTACGTATGTGCGTATGTTCGTATGTGCGTTCGGAATTATTTTATCTCGATTATCTCGGTAACAAAAAATGATATCGACGTGGGACCAACTGCATTCGACGCATAATTACGCAACTTAGAACTGATTAGATTTTCAGCAAAAACGGTCAAGTTGTTTTTTATGGAGAATAAAAAAACTGAAAAAAATGGTCAACTTTCGGATTTTTTTTTCGTCTTGATTATCCCGAGAACAAAAAATGATATCTACGTGGGACCAATTGCATTCGACGCATAATTATGCAACTTAGAACTGATTAGATTTTCAGCAAAATCGGTTAAGCTGTTTTTTATGGAGAATCAAAAAACTAAAAAAGAAATGGCAAACTACCTGAATTTTGCAATTTATAAATTATACTATTTTTAATACAGAATTTTAAGATCTTTTGAATAATATGATTATTGCATGTTAAAAATATTTGTATGAAAAATATGATGACAATATTTCATAAAAAGAGATAGTTTTAGAAAACAAAATAGGAATTGGAGAATTTTAAACTTGTGTCAGTATTGAGAGAATAGCATTGAAGGAGCTATAACAGTGAAAAAGTATTTTTAGTAAAAATCAAGCATTGTTTATAACAATAAAATATTGGTACTAACAAATGATTATTGATCATAATAATTAAAAAAAAATTCAATTGTTGTAAACAATTAAAATTAAATGAATGGGAAAAGTATCGTCATTTAGGCAGGATTAAACGGCTTCAGGATTTTTTTTTTTTTTTTAATTGTTTTTAGGCTGTAAACTAACAAATTAAACGATACCCAAGGGAAAAAAGCAAACTTGGTAAATAAATGACACCCTAGTATGTATGTATGTATAATTGTATATTTCCAAGGTATTTAAAGAACAGAACTACCTAACATCAGTACTATCCAGGCTTAAACAAATACAGGACTCATTGCAGTATATAGAACTTTTTGCTGACAATTGGCACAGTGACAGAAACAGCCAAACACATAATACGAATACGAAGCATTGGATCGTAGAAGGTAATATTCAGGCAGCCTAGGCTATTCCCCGAAGAATATTACACCCAACCGGTGAAGAATCTGTTTACATTTTTAAAGGGGAATGAAAGTGTGGGCTGCAGTGAGGCTGGTGAAGGACCATCATCCAAAGAAAGTTTCTGAACTTTTTAAAATATTACATCATTTAAGGATTGTCATCATTTACATTATAAATCACCCAATTAACCTAAATCAGCAATTAATTCTTTTTATTTGTGTTTACAGACGCATCGCAATACGACTTGGAAGATTTCATAGACAAAGAACCCTTATTTTCTGATCCAGAAAGCGAATGGGCGGGTACTTTTAAAGTCGAAGAACCCGAAGATGAAGATGAATTGTTTCTTCCCAACGATACATTACCAGAATCCGAACGAAGGGGTGAAAATGAAGTTGTAAATCAATGGAGCTCCAAAGAATTTAAAGTACCATCGATGGTGTATGAAAATGTCGATATATAAGTTTAGGATATATATCCTGGACTTTAAAAATTATAAACAAGAAATCATCCAGGGAAAGATAGATGTTTAATCTGAAAACTGTGGATGAAAGAACGTCGTATTTAAAATCATACAACGTTAGTTGGACAAGTTTATAGGTTTCCATACTTACCATTTTATTTCGGATATACACGAAATTAAAGATATTAATTTTTTTTTAAACAACACCAAGAAAACGAATAAAAATAATCTGGGTAACCAACAAAAATATTAGTGATTCAAACCATGTGATGTACCTTCTACCATTAAATGACTATGTTATAATGATGTATTTTTAGAATGTAAGCCGTTTAATAAAATGTTTATAACATATGTTTGTAAATGTGCAAGTATACTCGTATTTTAAGTAGGTAAAAGAATCGACATCAACCATCAAGAGATAATGTTGATTAATAAAATTCGTTACATGATACTGATATACTGATATTTTTTCGGGTGATATAACAAAACTTTGGTTGTGAGCAAATATATTTTCTAATAAAAACAATGTAAGCGTTGTAAATAATGATGTTTAAGTTACCTTTGATCAGATTACTTCTCAAATTAATTATATTATTATTTTATTCATAATAAACGAATAAACCGCCTATGAACGGTGGATACGTATAATATGTTACATACATTTAGTCACTTGTAAGAATGGATGATATTTTTTTATTTTGGGTGCTTTCTTTTTAGATCATAGACCTAATAAATAAACACGGACTGATCGTTAAACGCTTGTGCTTAAAGTATAAGGAACGGTGTTTTTTCTATGTCATGCTTTCTCAAAAAAATTGAGGGAAAGGACAAATGAAATAAGCGAAGAAGAGCAGATACATAACAATCAGAACCAAATTTATATTGTTCAAAAGTGTAAAGTTTATAAATCGTTTTTATTTTGTTGGAACAAACTTTTATAAAAAATGCGTAATATATGTAAATCACATTTTGTTGCTGAAGGTGATTAAATATTTTATAGGTAAACGTAAGTATTGTTTAAACTAAATAATATAAAATAAATATGGCTTAACCTACAGCAGCCAAAATAAATACAATATTTTCAATCGCATAAAATTCTACTTCATCTGGAATAAGTTGTTTATTTGTTTCTATATTTTTAAAACATTTAAAATTTTCATTTTTGCAAAAATATTTCAAATGCTCTAAACGATGTACTTTCTCATTAGATGGAATATATGTTTGTAATATTAACCATATAATACTACCATTTTTTAAAACAATATTGAATTTAATCACTTATGGTAGAATTCTTTTCCGAAAGGACTACCGTAAACTTAATGGAAAACAGTAGACTTGCATAATACTGTTATTTAAATATTTTTACCAAATTTGCGAGGTGATGTGCGTGACAAAACTTTTTTTATTTAACTGCCAACTTCCTTATGAAACATTTTTTGCAATGATAGTAATCCATTTTTCTCTTATTTCTGGAATGGTTGGAATTATGTGAGTACAATGAAAAATTAAATTCAATTAAAAATATATATTGTTTTTGCACAAATCTTGTTTTTATATTTTTTCTCAAAATCAATTTGGCTAATTTATTTTTGCTACTATATATTGTGCCATTTTTATTCTATATTATTTTTAAAAAATATTTGTATTTACCTACAAAATGTTTTATGACCTTTGATACAAGAATGTGATTTATACATACAACAGTACCTCTTAAACATTTTGCTATAAAATCTCTTGAGAAAGCTTGGCAGAGAAAAATTACGTTACCTATATTTTTCGTATCTTCTGTCCCACAATTGTTTGCTTCAAACAGAAACGTAGGACGCGTAGTCTATGTTAATATATAATTGTCTATGATTTAGACACAGTGTCACACTCATATATTTAATACTCCTATATTACTAAGTGGAAGTGTTGCCCACCAAGAGAGACAGCAACTGCATTCTTCTATCTCACTTATTCATACTCGATCCGTTGTGCGCAAGCGTTGCGGCTGTAGTGGGAAAGCTTATAATGCAGTTATAGTAAATATTTTCTTGTATGCTTCATAGCTTAACGGCAAAGCCCCATCCTCGGACATGCGCATAGCATTTCAGGTCTAAATGACGGAGATAGATGTATGTATGTCTGCACCGTTGGGTTGTCATCCTTTTCCAGACCCCTACTAGCAATATAAGAGTATTAAATATATGGTCACACTATGAGACACAGAAAAACCCAAGTTTAAGCGTGTAAATGTGTCACTGCTGTCAACAATACCGAGAAATTAATTCTTTACGTATGGTACTTAACATAAATAGATTGGTTTATATCATCATTATAATGTCAACATAGCCAAGACGTCAACACCAATAAACATGGGTATTACATTCTGGGAAGAAAACTATCTCTGCTATTAAATATTGATTCAAAAGTACAGTCGCACATATTTAAGGAATTAAATTGTGTTCCATTTAGCACCTTGACACATTGTCACACTGTGTCGTCTAATTAGAAAGTACCTTTTATTTTGTAGTGAAATGGACGGTGAACTTTGACAAATAAAAAACAATTCATACCCCTTTAATGTTATTTGTGTAGGTTTTGACGATATTACCAAGAGAGTAAAAATGTGTCTTTAATTTTATTAAATGGATTATTAAGATTAAGTAGAATATTTGATTTTACGCCAAACGGCTCACAAAAAGTCATTTTGTCGTCTATCATTAAGCTCCGTACGATTTAATAACTGATTGGTATGTGATAGTTTATCTTTAAAAATAATTCACAATGTTTTTTATATATTATTGTTCATAATTTTTTCCATACCACTGAAGTTCGATATTGGAAATTACATATCTTGTAATTTAGCTTTTTTATCAATTATTTTAATATTTCATTAGGTCGTTCACCATTAATTTTATGCTATATTTTAATTTACTTTTTTGTTGTGCTTTTTTAACTTCATTAATAATAATGTGTTTGTTACATTTCTTGAATTATTACTTCAAGTAAATGGTATCATATAATTTTTTGGCTTGTTTATTTAAGTGAAATCTATAAAAATATTTACCACTAAAAGGTCAAGATTAAAAACAATCATATATTTTTAAAGTAATAATAAAAAATAATGACTCTACGCATTCATAATTTTTTAATAAACTAGTTACAAATTTATATTTGTCAATTCATGCATTGCTTCATGAGTTATATGTGATATTTTAAGTCACTATATTTATTTAACTAAAAACTTGTACATTTACTTCACGTAGAGTGAATATTTCTAAATTGTTCTAAAATATATTTTATTTGCCTAATTCTATTGCGCCTACAGATTTTTGCGAGCAGGTTAAGTAATTATAATAACTGGAAAATAACATACAGAGTGAGCATATAAAAAGTATTCACCTCGATATTTTTTATGTTTATTAAAGATCCACAGAAAATACGTTTAGGTGTAGATCATCTTAGCAGTTTTAAAATATTGCATTCCATAGATCTGCTTCTTTATCTTCACAAAGATAAAGATGTTATGATTATTAAGCTTTAACTGCTTTTTATTGATTTGTTGATTGAATAAAGTTGTGTTAGCATTTTTTTATGGTACAAAAAGAAAGGTAGCAAGTAAAAGTACAAAGTTGTAAGTAATTTAGGACACGAAAATATTCATTCTTTGTGAATAAAATAAAAGTTTATGGTATCATTGTTAGATTTATTTTTATATGTTGTGACATGGTAGGAATAGGTAATAGAATGTAAATAAATTAAAGGTGTGATATAATTAAATATATTTTTATATTTTTTCTAATCAAGTATTGTGTTTATGTAGTTTCGAACATTTTTTTAACTATTTTTGTTTTAAGTACTTTATACTGTTATATTTAGATAATAATAAAGCGTTAGTTGGAACTGTAATTTTTGTCACTTTTTTATTTCTGTGCCTGCACAAAATATATTAAGTTTCCAACACTTTCACTTTGAGGTAAAAGTTTGTCCAGTCGCCACGCAAATTTGAATGCGGTTTTTTTTCGCATCAGGATTAAAGAAAGAAAAGCTGCTGGAAAGCGAAGAACATCTTGGCTTAAGAAGTTGCGTCAGTGCAAGAGCACAAGGTTCCTGTTTTGCGCCACAGCCTCCACGATAAATATTGCATTGTGTAACGGAAATTTTCCCATTCCCTCCATATTTCGAATTACCCGGTTGCTAAAGAGACCACAAAAAACCTTGGATGACGGACAAGATTCTCTCACTAATGGATGAACGACGAAAATACAGAAATTGAACAGATCTAAGGGAATACAAAAACATTCTTAATCTAATAAGAACGATTATTAGGAGAGTGAAGAATGAATGGTTGGAAAAGTGAAGAGATCGAAAACCTGCAAATACATGTCAATTTCAACCTACATAAAATGGTAAAGGAAACAAATGAGAACGTTCTTATAGGGATGAAGAAAGACGGAGAACTACTAAAGATAATCAAGAAAAGAAAAACAGCGTACCTAGTACACATAATGCGTAACACAAAATACCAATTATTGCAGCTAATTATCGAAGGAAGGTACGAAGGTAAGAGAGAAATGGAAAGGAAAAATATGTCATGGTTACGCAATGTAAGAAAATGGACCGGACTAAGAACGATAGATGACCTAATACACACATTAAGAGACCGGAATAAAATGGAAAATGTGGTCGCAAACATTCAATAATGGATACGCATGAGAAGAAGAAGGTTGCTAAAGCCAACCCTGTCGTTTAAGTATTGTTTTTGAAAGACTAATTAAAAGTAGATTTAGTTTTTGTCTGTTTAGATTATACATAGACGGTTTTTTAGAAGATTTGAAAAGAGAGTGCGTATAGATTAAGAATGAATGATTTGATCGTCAAATGCCTCCTTTACTTCGATAATCATGTCATATTAGCGTCATCTGAAAAAGGCAGGTTGCAGGCGATGGTTAATATTGTGCATTATGCCCTAAAAATCAAAGCATGACTAAACTGCGAGGTGCTGATTGAAGAAGAATTTGTATGAATGTGTATACTTGAGTCCAAAGGTAAAGAGAGACTAAATGTATGACTGTGACATTGGGCGAAGGGTGTTGGTACGGAAACGAATGAATGGGCATTGTATAATTTTATAAGCAGCCAGAACGTGTCAAAAAAGGCACGACTGGTTGTGCATAAAGGAGTGCTGGTTCCTGCGACGACGCAACGCAACGCACTAGTGAGGCCTCAGCCTTACTCAAAGCAAGATATTACATAGGCCGTTTCAGTCAGGCCAAACCATACATTCATATAGTCACGCCTTTTTCCTGTAGGGATAAGCAGAGACCACTTCCTTCCACTTGCTACGGTTCTTAAACACATCTTTTGCTTCCACTACTTTTATCAGTGCTCTCATATATGCTCGCCGGTTGTTGGTACTCTTGACCTGGCCTTTCTTTAAAACAATGTTGATCTGATCGAGATAGGTTCGCCGATGTCGACCTCTACCGACTTGTCCATTCACACTCGCATTATAAATTTGTTTCGTCAATCTTCCTTTATCCATCCTTTCTACGTGTCCAAACCATCTAAGCATTCATTTATCTATCTTTGTAACCACATCTCCTTTTACACCACAGCGTTCTCTTATCTCACTATCCTTTACTTTATCCAACCGAGTCACTCCGGCTATACCTCTCAGACTACTCATCTCCGCATCTCCTATTTTTATGCCACTTCTGCCAAAGCCAACATTCACTACCATACGTAAATGTAGGAACCAACACACCTCAATGCACAGCCAGACGTGCTTTTTTTGACACTTTCTGGCAGCTCAGAGCTATGCAGTGCCCTATTCATTTGTTTTCCTGCCAACACCCTTCGCTCAATGTCACTGTCATAATTTCCATTTCTCGTAAACTTTGAACCCAAGTACACAAATTCATTTACCCGTTCCACTCTTTCTCCCTTAATCAGAACTTTACAGTGTGTCATGCATTCTTCTCTTCTAAAAACCATTACTTTCGTTTTGCTTACATTTATTTTCATTTCTTTGATTTTTAGGGCATCATGCATAACATTAACCATCGCCTGCAACTCCTCTTCAGATGACGCTAATATGACTTGATCATTAGCGTAAAAAAAGCATTTGACGATCAAATCATTCATTTTTAATCCATACGCACTCTCTTTAAAATCTTTTAAACAATCGTCTATGTATAACTTAAACAGCCATGACGAAGCCACATATTCCTGTCTCACACCCTTCTTGATGTTAAACCATTTCGTGCAAGTTCCGTTTATCCTGACACAAGCAGTGGAATCCTCATAAAATGATTTCAGTGCTCGTATTAAACTTTCGTTCACCACATACATAGACAATGTCGACCAAAATTCACTCTTCACCACTCTGTCATAGGCCTTTTCCAAGTCTATAAAAGCGCATTAGAACTTCTGATTTCCATACTGATCTCCTTCCTCTTCTAAATCCTGCTTGCACATCCCATATCATCTTCTCAGTTTCATTCGTCACTCTTTTAATAAATATCTTTGCATACAGTTTGCCGACTATGCTGAGTAAAGTAATACCTCGGTAGTTCTTACAGTCCTGCTGCGAACCATATCCCTTGTAAAGCGGCACGATAGCGGCTTTGCACCAGTCGTCTGGTGCGCTACCACTCCTCCAACAAAGGTTAAAAAGGCGGTACAGCAGACTAGTTACCACGCTTTGTCTAGTCTTCAGCAAAACCAAAGTATTAAAAAAAGGATACCTTGATATTCATAACACAACAGACCATTGAAAGCACTTTTTATATGTTATAGCAATATTTTGAAAAGTGAAAACCCCAGTTGAAATTCAAATATCTATCCTATTTTTAAAAAATAGTCGTCAATAAATTAACTGTTAATGTGAATCCCCAAGTTTGTTTTACCCTAAATCATTGCTTAAAGCTTATCCTTATACAATGTCTAAATAAAGATTTGTCACCAACCTGATCCAATGAGATCACGTGACAGATCACTCCGATCACCTACCCGAGAACTGTAGTTTACGAACTTTAAGGTTTCGTTTTTGATCTGACTGTTAACGTCCTCCTAACCTCAATTTTTTATTTTTACAGTCGATTAATTATTTATCATTTTTTTATAACTGAAAATCATGCAAGTCGAGGAAAATTTGGGGAGATGTGAGGTATGTGGTTTCATTAGTCAGGAGAATAATGTCCGACGACATATAAAAGAGAGTAGCCAGTAATAACAACTACAAAAGAATAAGGTTATGGTATAATAATATCGAGCATTTTTTTTTCACTAACCTTCAGTAATGCACATGCGGTGCCTATAGCGTCTTTAACGACTCTTCTCTCGAGGTGGGTTACGAAAAACGAAACCTGGGTCCATGATCGAGTCAAAAAATCAAAAGTTTCCGAACACAGGTAGGCAACTCGGGTTAAGTAAACGAACGTGCAGGTTAGGGATCGTGTTAACCCGAGTAGGTTTCCGAAAAAGCCTATAGACGTGCACATATTGCTCAGTACGAATGTTTTATGTCTATTCAAAGGTGATTATCTCTGTTCTCCTTCGGATGGCATTCAGACTTTTGAAGTAGCGAATTATTATATCTTGGCTAGCTAGCGCACTAATAAAGGTGTAATATTTTGTTAACTGTCAAATAAGACAGCGGCAAACTCGAACTCGATATTTATAAATGTCATCGCTAAAATCAGAAATGCCGTCGTTAACGCGAAAGATATTAGTTATAAAGAATTTGCAAGAAAAAGAAAATGCCATTCTACCAATCATTAGTTCCCTTCAATGTCTTAGATCCGATTTGACTAACATATTGAATTCAAAAAAAAGGAATCTGTCTTTGCAAGAACTTTTTTGGATAGTTGAGAATCTCCACAACACACATAGGAATATTTTGTACGACAAACTTCAAGATATTTTGGAAGACGTGCTGCTGCAAAAAGTAGAATATTTCATTAAAAACATCGATAACTTATTAGTAGCGATTAACGACTTTTGGATAGAATTCTGTAAGAATATTTCGATTATTAAAAACATATTTCTAAAATGTGACAGATCGTCAAAGAATTTCAATAAGTACCATACAGTTCACCAACTCTCCACTGGATTATTTAAAACCATAATTATAGTGAATTCGAAGATAAAAAATAATCTAACATCGAGCGTTTTATCTTTGATTTACATGCATAGAAGAGGTAATGACATCGACAAGGAGCTACTTAAATCTCTATTTACAATGTTTACGGAACTGCAGGTTTACGATTATCTTTTCCAAGCGGAATTTTTGAAAAGTTCGGACGTATTTTACCAAGACGAGGGGATTATATTAGTGAGCGTCATAGATGTTAGAACATATTTAAAGCATTGCCAAGCAAGAATCAGAGAAGAACAGGATAGAGGAATGTTATACCTTAATAAATGTACTTCGTATGCGGTGTACGGCATTGTCACCGAAAATTTAATCAAAGAACATCTGACTGAAATATTGCGAAAAGTCTTTTTCTTGTTAAACAAACGAGAAATAGAAAATGACGATTTAAAAATTTTGTACCTTCTAATAAAGAATGTGAACCACGGCGTGAAAATTCTGACCGAATACTTGGTGGATTTCATTATGAAGAGAGGAAATTTTATAGTAAACAAACCAGACAATGATAAAACTATGATACAAGAACTGCTCGATTTTAAAGACGATCTGGACAATATGGTCGAACATGGATTTCAAGGAAATGAAACTTTTACAGACATCATAAGAAACTGTTTCGTAAAATTTATTAACAGTAAACAAAATAAACCATCTCAACTTTTGGCTAAATACATCGATAATAAACTCAAATCAAAGGATATTTCTGAGGAGGAACTAGAGATTACGTTTAATAAAGTGATGGTATTGTTCAGGTACATCCAAGGTAAAGATATCTTTGAGGCGTTTTATAAAAAAGATTTGGCTAAGAGATTGTTGTTGGGAAAGTCCACTAGCCAAGATGCGGAGGATAGCATGATTGGTAAATTAAAAGCGGAATGCGGCACAGCGTTCACCTCCAAAATCGAAGGGATGTTTAAAGATATCAGCATAAGTCAGTGCATGAACAATGCTTTTAAACAATTTTTACACCACATTTGCTCGTTTGATCTATGCATCAACGTACTAACTAGCAGTTTTTGGCCGAACTACCCCATCTATAAGGTAAATCTTCCAGTGGAACTAATGAACTATCAGTTAACCTTTCAGAAGTTTTATGCCACCAAACACAGTGGACGAAAGTTGATGTGGCAACCGAATTTAGGACATTGCATCGTTAAAGCTGCCTTCGATTGCGGTAATAAAGAATTTCACGTGTCCCTGTTCCAAACTATCGTTCTCTTGCTATTCAACGAATCCCCTAAACTGACTTTCAGAGAAATTCACGACCTGACAAACATCGAAGTCGAAGAATTAAAGAGAACGATGTTGTCTCTTGCTTGCATTAAAAACAGAGTATTGATAAAGCAATCCAAGAGCAGGGAAATAGAACCCAATGACACTTTTTCGATCAATAATAAATTCACAGATAAATTGTTCAGAGTCAAAATTAATCAGATTCAGTTAAAGGAGACAGTGGAAGAACAACAAGCTACCGAGAAGAGTGTTTTGGCTGATAGGCAGTTTCAAATTGATGCAGCTATAGTAAGAATTCTTAAGAATAAGAGAAAGATTAGTCACAACGAGCTGATATCGGAATTATTCAATAATTTAGACATTCCAGTAAAACCGTACGATCTGAAAAAACGAATCGAGCTGTTAATCGAGAGAGAATATATGGAAAGAGATAAAGATGATCCCACTAATTACATTTATATTGCTTAAAAATGATGTTTTATATTAATTTTGATGTTCGCATTCTTAACTCTCTTAATAAAGTACTAAATGAGAACTCGATATTTATTAACGTTAAGAGCATCGGAGCTTTATATTTAATTGTGGTAGAGAAACTTAATTCGTTAAATTTAAAAAGTTTAATCTTTTTATTTATCACGGAAGTCTATCCTGTGCATGTTTTATCAACAACTTGATTTAATCATTGTATAATTTCTTTAGACAATGGTTCGATCTTGTAATTCTAACACCATAGGGAAAAATCAAGTAACGCGAGATGGCGCTGTCAATGACAAAATGTCGGATCGAAGAGTGAACAACAAATATTCTGTCATTTGATCACTTATTGTAAAACCAAACTTTTTATTGAAGGGAATTTTAGGTACATCTCAGAGATTTGAGTTGATTTTTTGTGTTAAACTATTGGATTGGAGCTGGATTTAAAGTTTGTTCTCGACGTTTCAGTTTTATTGTCGCTGGATTCTTGTTAAATGCCAGTAAAGACCAGGTGTGTCCGGGTATCAATTTTGGTTTGTTTTCGAAGTTTTTTAGTTTTGTTGTCCCGGGAATTCTTGTTGTAATGCCTATGAAAGTTGAAATATCAATTTCAGACATATTGTATTATGTGGGTGATCGTGTTCGACCAATTAAGGATTATATATTATAATCCCATTAACTTCGGTCTCACTTCTATCTTTCTTGATTATGGAATGTTAATAGGTACTTCACTGGAAGGTTCTGGCTAGAAACAGATTCATCTTTTAAACGCTCTCTCTGAAGCCACAGTGAATAATCATAAATAAAAAGATAATTGGACAGCAATATCAAACTCACCACTGAAAAAATCATCTTTTACAAAGTGATTGCTGCAAACAAACATAAACTTTGAGATTGGTTTTTCTATCTTTAAGATCATTTTCCATTCCTGAGCTGCCTTAGAATTTGAAGGAAATTTATGGAAAGATATCGCGATTTTATCTCCATATCATCTTTTTTAATCCTTTGCATTTTCGGATTTTGTGGTTTATTAACATCAATTCTTCAAGAAATATCGTTCAAAGTTTCAAGTTATAGTTAAATAGCTTAAAATAATATATAAAGTTCATTTTCACCGATATTAACAAATGGAAGTTAGTTTATTGCTCACACCTCGAGAAGTTTATACGATCAATAATAGATGTCGCCCACTCCGTGATTATAAAGCTTATAATATGAAGCTTTAGCATTGTATAAAGAAAACATTATACAATGGCTTTAGCATTGTATTAGACTAACTACCAACGCTCTCTATGCAAATTCCACCAAACTACATAGCAGAAGCAATGATTTCTTTTTAATAATTTTCGCTGCCATTTTGTCCTTTAGTTTTTAAATAGTTGTTGGCTCCCTAAGTTGTTGACAGATAAGTGCATAATTTTTGTAGTGCCGGGTTACTTATAAATACACAATTTCTCTTTGGGTAAGTAACGTTTGCAGAATTAATTTACCATTTAAATTATTAAATACAAACTTTCTGTTTTAATTTGCGTTAAAATGCCAGAAAGTGAAGGTTAATTTGTGGAATGCATATTCCGTTATATTCTTTCTTTTGTTATCTTTTTAAAATTGAAACACATACCATTGAGGTTAATAATCTTCTGTTTTGATACTAACTTGTTAAGAAAGTCTATTAATTGATTCTATAATATAATCATAAATGTGATTATTTATGTATGTAGTTAGTAAAAGTTCTGGTTGATTAAGTAGGTAGGTATGTTTCATTGTAATTACTGTTTAAGTACCATACATTTGCTAGGCACTCCCAAATAATGGCATAGTTTAATTGTAAAGTAAAATTAGTAATTTCAACTGACAACGGGCATTGAAATAAAACGTGTGGTTTTTTCAAGGATATCTTTTATCAAATTATATAATCAAATAAACAACAGATTGCTCTTTGATAAAATAAACACTACTTCCTGTACACCATAACCTAAATAATATGTTGTGTTAATTGCCATTTAATTATTTATTTTTGTTACTATCTTAAAATATAATTTTGTACACTTTCTTTAATTTAACACCCTTAATAATTATTCTAAACAAGAAGTAAATAGGTTACATTCATATTAAGGTGTATAAATTATTGTAATGTGTCTAGGGTCTTTACTGCATATTTTTGACATTACATATTTTAGAAATTTTATATAGTTTTTGTATTTAAGACTTGACCACTCGACCAAAGAGATAACTCTCATAGGACAAGTGCTTAAAGGTAAATGAACCATCAACAAGATTAAGGAGTTTCAAATAAAAATCTTTTTAGTAAGCAACTTGTTCTAGTATTATAACTATGTTTTTTCAGACAATAAACCAGTTAAGGTTTAGATAAGGTTAAGATATTTAAGGAACATAATATGTATACATCCAATATATACCAACCTAATAACTACATTCATAATGACTTAGCAGACAAAATATGTTATTTGAATTTCAAATGTTCATGGTTTTTAAAGTTTGCTTCTAGATTCATAATTTAGATAAATTAAAATACTTATATTATGTTTAAAAGTTGTCTCAATTATTTGTATAATTTAAAACGGATTATACAGTCTTGCATAACTATGGATTACTTTTATCTGAAATAAAAATAATATAAGGTAATTTATAACAAAATGTTGCAAATATTCATATCAATTAAGGTTTTAAGTTAACAATTATTTTTTACAGAAGGTACCAAATGAAAATACATTTAAATTTATCAAGTTGTTTGAATTAGATTGTTTGTAATTAGAGAATGTAAAATATTTAAATTGGTTCAATGGTTAATTAAGGATTTTTCCTTTGGGAGAAAGAATGTAATACTTTTTAAAAATATGTTTTATTTTAATTGGAAGTGGTGATATTTAAATATTGGTATCTGAATATTTTTGAAGTAGATCTACAAACAATGTTGTATCATTGATGATTCAAACTTAATTTTACAAGTATAAAAATCGATAACAATGTATAATGTATTAATTTATAGACTGGAATAATTTCACCTTGAAAATATTTATATATTCTTCTCTATCAATAATACCAACAAAAAATTGAAATTATATAATTATAATATTATATATTTTATATCAAAATGAGGTAGTTGCACAAATTTCAATTATCTAATAGATTGTGACAAAATTATTTTTTTCTTTAAAACATTCACTGGTTTTGGAAAAACAATAAATTTAAAAGTAACAATCATTTATACTAATACATATTACTCTTTGTTAATCAAAAATTTTATATTTAAATATTTGTAAGAAAATTAATTATTTAAAAATTAAGATTACAGGAAACTTTGCAAACTTTAGTTTTAGATTTTAATATTTGTTTCAAATTTTAAAATGCATTCTTCAAGACCTCAATTAGATCTATAATCAGTTTTCACATAACCACAAAAAATGTATCAGCGAATAAAACTTTTTAACAATATATTTTTTTATTTATGCATGCATTTATATTTTGTCTCAGAATCACTCCAACATGGATGTTGAAGCAGAGCTGTCCACAGATACCTGCTTAAAAGATTCTTCAAAACAAGAAGAAGAAATAAAAAAAACTATCGAAGTGGAGACACCAGAAAAGACTAAAGACAACCGCAAGTCAAGACATAAGAGGAGTAGCAGATCCAAAACTCCACAAAGAAAAATAGATGAGCCAAAAATCTTACAAATTTCTTTAAAGAAAGTAGATGAAGAAATACTAACAAAGTCCCATAAAATGGAAAAAACTGAATCAGTTACTAAAGAAAATAATGGTGGAAATAATGAGAAAGTAGAGTTAGTACAAGAATCCGAGGAAATAGGTACAAATGGTTCAATTGAAAAAAACTTGCCAAAGCAATCAGAAAATGGTTTGGTTCAAGAAGTAGCAAAACAGATGTCAGACAATGATAAAAGTAATGAAAATTTTGCCGAAAAAGATTTAAAAGTATTTAAAGAAGATAAACAAGAAAATGAAGAAAAACAAGAAAATGAAGAAAAAGTATCTTTTAAAAAATTTGCAAAACAAGAATCAAAAGTATCAGAATCTGAAGAAATGGACCCTCTTGTAATTGGAGATGAGGTAAATTTACACTCAATCTATTCTTATTCTGTGGAACTTATACAATAAAATAAAAATCGTGACTAATTTTTTAGTGTTGTTGATGCTGATCAAGAAAATAAATGGGAAATAATCAGATTTAATACTTAGATTATTAAAATAAACAGTATGATTAAAAAACAAGTTTTTACCAAGTGGCTTGGCAAAAGGAAATATTTTTTAAAATTATTTATTAATTTTGCAGGTTGAAACAGAGTTGCAATTTTTAGAAGAAAATTCCGATAAAGAGTCTGGCAAAGGATCACCTATTATTCCGAGATGTTTCACTAGACGTTCATATACCAGAAATATTCCCACGCCAAAAACACCGAAGTTTTTGGAAGATCCTGATTCAGAAAAAAATTCTGTAATGGATCAAGCAGAAGAGATTGTTTAGTAAGTAAATTGGTTCTTTTACTTACTTAATCATCCAAATTTGTATCTTCTTCCAAGTAATTTCCTCCTACTAGAATACATTTATTTCAACATTTTTTTCCACTCTTCGAAACAGTTATTATACTTAGTTTCTGGTGTAGCCTTTAAAAAGGCTAGTGTATTCTCTTGTATGGCTTTTATTGATTCAAAACGGTGTCCTTGAAGTGGTAATTTAATATAGAGAGGGGTGATAAATATGGCAATCGTGGAGAGACCACTCAATGCTGCCTCTTCTCCCAATCCAATGCCTTGGAAAATGTTGGTCTAAATACTGACGTACAATCGCCGCATAATGCGGAAGAGCACCGTCCTGTTGAAAATAAAAATGATCTTCATCATACTGTGGATTATTTTCAAATATATAAGTCAAGACAGAGTCAATAGTGTCTTCCAGTAATTGCAAATACATTTCGCCAGTCTGAATTTCTTTGAAACATTTTAAATGACAGATTTGGATGTTAAAATTTTTGGTGAAACTTGAAATATTCTTAATATTAATAATTTTACAATTCCTGGATTTCAAACTTGCTACAATAACAGCACCATCAACCAGAATGATGGCGTCCTTATTTTCATTAGATACTATATTAACTTTGACATAAAATACACTATTATGCCAATAACTAAGGTAACAATTAGTAACATCACATTTAAACTATCTAATATACAATTTTCTTCATAAATGATAACCTATTCCTAACTGATTTAGAATTTCACTTTAACAATTTAGGAAAAAACAACGTAGATATATTTGTAGGAGAGATCAATTTTGACATTCTCAATCCTGCAAAACCAACAAATAACAGTTATTTATCTGTGTTATCATATTATGGATTCAAGTCCTACATAAATTCTTACACTAGAGTGACCTCAGAAACTAGCACCTGCCTTGATTACATTTTTGTGAGAAAAAATATTGGTACTAAAAGATTAACACTTCATGCATTTGTCATCGATACAGATACTACTGATCATTTCTTGAATATTAGTTTAAATGAGATTAGAAATAACAACACAAACATTGAACTGAAAATTATAGTTAAGTTTGAAAATATCATAAAGAAAGCTTGTTGGAACAATGTTCTTTCTCTGAAAGACCCAGAAATAAATGTACTGTTACAAACAATATTCCCTTTAAAAAACATAAGAAACTGAAACCATGGATTACACAAGGAATAATAGGGTCTATCAAGCATAGAGACAAATTAAAGCGACGATTGATAAAAAGTAAAAATGATCTCAATTTACTCCAAGAGTATAAAACATACAGGAATTAAAAAAATGATTATTATATAAACCAGGTTAATGATATTACCAACATAAGGAAACTTTACGAAATAATCTCAGATGCATCAAATGAGAATTAAAACAAAACTAATAAAGATTTAATAATTTTAGATAAAAATAAAGAACAATTCCAAAATGATACTGACATGGCAAATTTTTGCAATGATTATTTTGTGAATGCTGGTTTGAACATGGCATTACAAATAAAGGAACCCACCACCAACATCACAATTGAATACCCCTTGTTAATGAATTCTATGGCATTAAATAAAACCTGTTTTCAAAAAAGAAATAATTAGGCATATTAGTACACTAAAAAATAGCAGTGCACCAGGCATAGATAATATATCATCTAAAATGATTAAAAAAATACCACAAATTCATCTTAGATCCTTTATTTCACATTATAAACCAAATTTTTCCAACAGGCAAAGTACCATCCCATACATACATACATAAAGTCACGCCTTTTTCCCATAGGGGTAGGCAGAGACCACTTCCATCCACTTGCTACGGTTCGTACACACATCTTTTGCTTCCTCTACTTTCATCAGTGCTCTCATACATGCTCTATCTAAGCATTCCTTTATCTATCTTTGTGACCACATCTTCTTTTACACCACAGCGTTTTCTTATCTCACTATTCTTAACTTTATCCAACCGAGTCACTCCGGCTATACTTCTCAGACTACTCATCTCCGCAGCATTAATCCTATTTTCATGCTTCTTCTGCCAAACCCAACATTCACTACCATACATAAGTGTAGGAACCAATACACCTCTATGCACCGCCAGACGTGCCTTTTTCGACACTTTTTGGCTATTTATAAAGCTATGCAGTGCTCCATTCATTTGTTTTCCTGCCAACACCCTTCGCTCAATGTCACTGTCATACTTTCCATCTCTAGTAAATTTTGAACCAAAGTACACAAATTCATTAACTTGTTCCACTCTTTCTCCCTCAATCGAAACCCCACAGTTTGTCATGCTTTCTTCTCTTTCAAAAACCATTACTTTCGTTTTTCTCACATTTATTTTCATCCCTTTGATTTTCAGGGAATCATGCATAACATTAACCATCGCTTGCAACTTCTCTTCAGATAACGCTAATATGACTTGATCATTGGCGTAAAGAAGGCATTTGACGATCAAATCATTCATTTTTAATCCATACGCACTCTCTTTCAGATCTTTTAAACAATTGTCTATGTATAAGTTAAACAGCCATGGCGAAGCCACACATCCCTCACACCTCACACCTTTTTCGATGTTAAACCAGTCCGTGCAAGCTCCATTTATCCTGACACAAGCAGTGGAATCCTCGTAAAGTGATTTCAGTGCTCGTATTAAACTACCACTCACCCCATACATAGACAATGTAGAACACAATTCACTCCTCACCACTCTGTCATAGGCCTTTTCCAAGTCTATAAAAGCGCAATAGACCTTCTGATTTCTAGCCAAGAATTTTTCGACTATACCTCGTAAGGAAAAGACCTGATCCATACATCTCCTTCCTCTTCTAAATTCTGCTTGCACATCCCATATCATCTCAGTTTCATTCGTTACTCTTTTGATCAATACAGTTTGCCGACTATGATGAGTAAACTAATACCTCGGTAGTTCTTACAGTCCTGCTGCGAACCTTTTCCCTTGTAAAGCGGCACGATAACGGCCTTGCACCAGTCGTCTGGTACACTACCACTTCTCCAACAAAGGTTAAAAAGGCGATCCAGTAGACTAGCTACCACGTTTTGTCCAGCCTTCAGCATTTCAACTGTTATCCTGTCCTACCCAGCAGCTTTACCCAATTTCAAACTGTTCAACGCTTCCATCCCAACTCAAAATATCTGTTGTAACACCAGTACATAAAAAGGGCTTTAAAACTAATATAAGTAACTATCGACCTATCAGTGTACTTTCTCAAAAATATTTGAAAAATGTCTAAAAAGTAGGTTTTTAGATTATCTTCAGTGAATGTATTAAACGACGCCAATTATGAAAAATATAAGCACAAAAGATGCTATATTCGAACTCGTGAATAATAGATCTTGCAAAGGCTTTCGATACTGTACCTCATAAACAACTTATCGACACACTGGAGCAGTATGGCGTTCAACGTATAGTGTTGTAAATTTTTAAGAATTATTTGAGTAATAGAAAACAAATAACTAAAATCACAAATGTCAAAAGTGTCCCCCTTGAAATTAAGATAGGTATCCCACAGGGAACAGTGCTTGGTCCACTTCTTTTCATTACTTACATCAACTCACTGCTAAACCTACACATAAATGGTGTCTCTATTTTAAAGGTCAAAATTGGAAAAATGTTAAAAGTGTCTCATGGATTACACATGGTAAAATGTTGGTTCGACAAAAATAAATTAACTTTAAATTCTGATAAAACATTCTATATTGCCTTTTCAATGACAGACTCAAAGAGACCAAAATTTACTTCTATTACAATAAATGATCTTATAATAAAAAAAACAATGGGCCAACAGGCCCAAGTGTCACTAGAGGCAATAGCCAGACGGACCTAAATAGGGGTGGAGTTTTTAGTGAGTAGGATTTGAGAATCACCTTGTATGGCAGCTACCTGAAGGAATGTCCGTTATGGCCCAACTCTGTCTTGTCCTTCGGGCAAAACTTTTATCCTGCAAGTTTTAGTGACCTACCGCCTTTCTGTCTCAAGATATCGTGCCCACAATATTTTCCAACACACACATACAGACAAAATTTGAAACAACCGTCAAGCTGAAAATGGTGCCATTCGACGCGTGGGGTCATGAAACGTGCAGCGCTTATGGTTTTGGCGATTTTGATTTTTGGGGGTAAACCAATACTTTTCCTTTTTTATCCTTCGATTCGAAAAAGTAAAAATAGGTACTAAATTTATATCATTGGCGTACTTAACTCGAATGAATGACAGTAATGGGCGGAATTTTAAAATTTAAAGACTATTGTATAGAGAATTTTGAAAGACATCTTATTTGACCCCAATGTAATTTAAAAATTTTGGGGTAATTTTTACCCTCGCTTGGGGTTGAAAGTAGTGGTGCCAAAAATACCGGAAAAGAGTGTCCTCATTTAATCAATAATCGACGGGTCTGAGCGTTTTTCTAAAATGTTGACGAGGTTCCTGCAAATGGCTCTATTTCGTTTTTGGTTGGACACCCTGTATATTGTTGAGATTGATATATTTTTGAAAGTAGTTTTAAATTCAACAATGCGCCTATGAATTTTAATTGTGATTATTTTGACAACATTTTTATCAACCTCAGCAGCGATAATTAAGTTTGTGTTACGGCTCAGTGGTAGTAGTTTTTTAATTGCCTGGTTCAGAAGAGAAGTCTTGCTGACATTCTTGGTGTTGAACATTACTATAATGTGGTCGTCTCTGCGGTAATTTATGGTAGTATTGTAAATTGCATTACTCAGATCTGCTAACTCCTCATTGGGGGGTCACCTTTGCTAGTATTTCATATTTCTGGGAGGAATTGATAAGTTTGTCTAGAACCTTGTCAACATTTTTTGCATAATTATTTCCCATTATCAGGACTTTGGATTAAGTAGTTCCTTGAGGATTGTGTTGATTTCCTCTGTGTGAACTTGAGCATTCTTTGATTTATCTTATAAGGTAGTTTCTTCTACTTGATTCTCTACTTCCCATTCTTGTGTAGTCTTTGGCTTTTTCATCCTTGCATCTTTTCTTTTTGTGCAGTTTAGAATTGTAGGTTGTCAGACAACCTACAAGATATCAGGAAAATGCTGGAAGATCTTCTTGAAGTAAGTGCTCAGGTCGGGCTAAAAATTAATATATCAAATACGAAATTTATGACGAATCTGGTTACTAGTGGAAATATTGCTATTGGTGACTGTGAGGTGGATTTGGTGGATAGGTACACATATCTTGGTCATGAAATACGAATCTCGGGAGACAACCAAACATGCGAATTAAAAAGAAGAATTACTCTCTCCTGTGATGTATATGGTAGATTTTGGGGATGTGTTTAATAGTAACCTCCCAATTTGTCTAAAACGAAAGGTTTTTAATCAATGCATTTTACGGTTATGACCTACGACGCCGAAACTTTAACTCTGACAGTCACATCTGCTATGAAGTTTAGAATAACACAATGCAAGATGGAAAGATCCATGCTCGGTGTGTCACTTCGTGACCACGTTAGCAATGAGGATCTACGGACGAGAACAAGAATCACGGATGTTATCTACCAGGTGGCTAAGCTCAAGTGGAACCAGGCTGGACATGTGGCCCGCATGGCAGATGGATAATGGACAAAAAGGTTGCTCGATTGGAGATCAAGAGCTGACAAGAGAAACAGGGAAAGACCTTCCACACGATGGACGGACGATATCAAAATAATAACCACAAACTAGATGCAGAGCGCTCAAAATAGAGGACAGTGGGCAGAAATGGAGGAGGCCTTTATCCAGCAGTGAATGCAAAGGGCTGATTAATAATGATGAGTTTAGAATTGTTCTGAGCATTATTTTTCTTCGACTTAATTTTTCCATAATCTTTAGCGATATTTTTGTACTACAGAATGCTTATTTTTTTTAATACCTATATTTATTTATTATTTTGCAGTAACTTGCCAAACGACATATCAACACCAAAGATAAACGACTGTAACGAATCAAGTGATTCCCTGGATACTGTCAACAATTCGACAACGGTGGAAGTTGGAGGAGATTTAACTCAACTGGACTTTGATATAGAAACAGACGAAGCGCCGTTCGATGAAGCCTATTTGAACAGTATCAGAGAAAGAAGTTTATCAGCCAGACGTCCATTGAGAACGACAGAAGATTACAGAATGAGAGTGCTGCGAAACGCACAAAACAGATCGGATTTAAATTTTGCTTACGATTCGATAGAGAAAGTTAATACGGGCATTAAACGAAAAAATCGAAGTTTAACGCCAGAAGATGATAACAAAAAATTCAAAAGTGATTCTTCAGGATACTCGAACTTTTTCACAAATCCTTTAACCAATTTTAAAAACAGGTTTAAAGCAGATGTACCATCGAATACTCCAGAATTATTAAGTTATAATGATGAAAGGAGAAATTTGCAATGCAATGATAGTTCAAACGTGCATCAGGTTGATGAAGCCGGAGATGATAACACCGAGAAGAAAAGCTGGTGTTCAGTTATGTAACTTATACCGTAATGATGGTATAAACAGATCTGGTTTTGTACTTTATTATTATTTTGATAGTTTAACATAACTTGTCGATGTATTGGCAAAGATAATAGAAAGTTTTGTAATATTTGTTAACCTTCAAGCAGTCGCGCGTAGCCTTAAAGACCTATGGGATATTTCAGGGGTTTGAAACACTAATTACTAAAAATTAATAATATTTTTTTTTGTATTTAGACACATTATAATTATTTTGAAAAACAATTTGTCGAAAAAAATAATTAAACTCTGATAAAAAGAAAATATAAAATCAAACATAAGTCAAATTTTTATTGTATTAGAAATTAATTTAGCAACATGAGATCAAACAATTTATTATCAACTTAGGTCTAGTTTTCTTCAGAATCAGTTACATTCATTGCTACGATCCTGCAAATATTTCTCAGACATGGTGTGCATTTTGTTTTTGATTGCCTCCCTTTTTTAATGGGCGTATTTTGCAGTTTCCTCTGCATGTGTTGAAACTACTGCTTGGTTTATTGCTAGCGTTATCAAAACTCATATTATCTTATTTTTACGTTAGGACTAAGTCCTGTGTTTGCATCAATGGTTTGGTTAGGAGCAGTTGGGATGCTGAAGACTAGCTTTCATACAATCTTATAGGTGGTCTTCCACGTGGTCGAGGTGTAATTGGTTTTTTCTCTTTCGCAAATTTTAGCCAACCACTCATTTGGCATTTTGTCCACGTGGTCTCTCTATTCTCTTCTCCAGTTCCTTGCCCATCTTACTACATCTTGAATCTCACATATTTCCCTTATTTTTTCATTTCTCTTCCGGTCGAATAACGTATGTCCTGTTATTGATCTTAGTGTTTGCCTTTCTGTTGTTCTTAAAAGTCGTTTGGTTGTTGCGTTCTCCGCTCTGGTTTCTATCGCATATGTCATGACTGGCCTTAAGCAAGTTTTATATAGTCTGACTTTACTCATATGTTTATTCCGCCAAATTAAATCCAGATATTAATGATGCCTTTGTTGTTTGGGCTTTTAGTTCGTCCTTTAAGTTCCTATTACTTGTTAAGTTTGCCTCTAGATATTTGAAGGACATCACTTGTTCTACACTCCGATCGTAAATCGCTAGTTTACATCTTCTCGGTTCTCTAGATACTGTAAGGGATTTTGTTTTCTTTATGGATATTTGCATGTTGAACATTTCTGCTATTTGTTAGAATTTATATAGGAGCCTCTGTAGGTTATCTTCGTCTTCCGAGATGATCACTGCATAGCATAGCATATTTCTCAGACTGCTTGGTTCATTGCTAGCGTTATCAAAACTCGTATTCAAATGTTTTCTTTAAAGGTTTACCATCTCTTCTTTGAACATACTCTTTTGTCAGTTCAATGCCTAATTCACGTACTTTCGACTTTTCTATATAACCTCATTATTTTCCCTCAATTTGACCACGGCATTTATTACATCAATATCCAGAAGAGGAAAGAAGAGTGTTAACGGCCATCTAGTATTCTTCCTTGACGTCGAATACAGTTTCACTTTTTTGTTGACTTCCTCGACACCACTTTTCGTTTTATTGTAAATAGTTTAAAAAAAACTAAGATAACACGCTTTATAAGAAAACCGAACTAAAAAATTGAAAATGATTTTACAATCAAAAGCGTGGAGTGCGCTATATCAATTAATATATTTGATAATAAACAAATATTGGTAAAAGTAAAGTTTCCAAGAAGAAAAAGCACCCTACGCTTTTGATTGTATAATTATTTTTTATTTCTTAGTTCGGTTTTCTTATAAAGCGTGTTGTCTTAGTTTTTTTAAACTATTATTTTTTTGAGGCATGTATGATACCAGCAGAGCTGTCGGGAAATTCAAATTGACTTGAATATTCAGGTCTGTTTTTATCTGTAAAAAAGGCAGTATTTCTTTCTTGTTTTTATGTTTGGCACCCACAACAGAAGTCTTATGATTTTTCGTTAGGTTTTTAGGACATGGAGGTTGACTATTTATTTCGTGCACAGTCAAATAATGACAAGCTACTAGAGATAGGAAATGCATGCAAAAGAAAATAACGATATTATTAACGAAAATTGTATCGAGCGCGGTCGATTCAATGCCGCGCGACTGCTTGAAGTTAATATTGGACTGAAAGGTATAAGTATTGAAATTGAAACTATATTTTTTTTAAAATGATGTACAATTTTCCTCTCATTGTAACCCAAGAAAAAGTATTAACTCTTTAAAATAGAGAATTTCAAATGTATGTTGATCTGCTTGACTATTCAGCAAAACTAATATTGTCTTTGGTCCATTATATTGAAGTTTAATTTCAAAACGAAGGTTTACACATTTTTGACGTAATAATAATTTTATAATTGTGAGTTTTAATCACTTACAATTTTTTTTTGAGTTGGTTCGTTTTACATGTTTCATTTTTGTAACTATTAAAACTTCTTTACAATTGTTTATAGCATGAAATTAGGATAGGTTATTTTTTATGAGTGTAATTTGTTGTGGCGGCATTTCGTCTGAAAAATGAACAATTTTTATGGGGGGGTCGATGAAATTATTGGTTACCAAATTAATTAAATAAAAAAAAGTCTTGTTTTAACGATAAATGGAACATTGCGTCACAAAACACGCGAAAGCGTCTTCGTAGTCTGACATTTGACACGACGAAACTTAAAATTTTATCTAACAATATGTAATTAATTACAATTACACGCATTGGTGCAATTTCAAATAATTAATTACGTCTGCTTTTTGGATAAGATCAGGTAGAAAGTTGCAAAACTTTTCTAAACAATAATGTTACACGCAACTAGTTGTTTTGATAATAAAACATTTATTACACAAAACTTAACTTCTTTCGTAGTCACATTCACGCAACTCTATAGCAGGGTGAGTCTTCGCTGACTTAACAATATGTCTCCACTTGCTGCGGTTCGTCATTAGTTCTTCTGCTCGTTCGATATTTAGAGTCCGTAAATCCGTTGCGATATTATTATCTCTCCGCTCTTTCCAGCGGCCGCTTTCCTTCCGGGGTCTTTTCCCATAACAATTTGTCGACCCGTTTATCTTGTCTCTTAACATGGCCGGCCCTTCTCAATCTTTCTGACTTTATTATTTTCACTAAATCTGGCTGGTTATATAGTTCTTCTAATTCCCTGTTAGTTCTCAATCTTTATTGTTGACTGTTTCGTATATTCTTCAAAGAATTCTTTCCGCAATTTTGAATCGGTTCTCATATTTTGTTTGGTCATCGTCCATTTTTCGCATGCATATGTCATAATAGGTCTTATAACTGAATGATAGTTTCTTGTTATCTCTCTCTCTTTTTAACAGCCATTTTCGGTCCACTCCTGGACATTAGACTCCCCTCGTCTTCTCCACTCCAACCTATCCCTTGCCGTTTGGTGAGGGTTTCTTGCTGCTTTCTCTCTTATATCGTCAATCCACCTTCTTTGTGGTCGTTCGATGCTTCGTTTGAAGAGTCTAGGTCTCCATTGCAGAATGTGTTTTGTCCATCTTGTATTTGCCTGTCTGACGACGTGTCCTGTCCAAGTCCACTTTAAATTGGCCACACGTGCTATCACATACTCTACCTTAGTGCGTCGTCTCCAATTCTTGATACATTTTTCGATTTCATTACTTTTTGTATCATCCTGTCACTCCACATCATCCATTTGGTTTTTCCCACTCGCGGTCAGTTTTTGGAGTGACACCACTCCATTTGGACGTGTATGGAGTGATCGTGAATGGCCGGCTTGACGTCGGCGTAACATCGATGTTGCATCGCGTAAATGCTTTTAGAACGATGAATATATTTTCACATCACTCGCGGCGTTTGCGACTGCAAAAAACGCTCGTGAGCATCAGACCTTTAATCGTGTCACGACTTCATGCCAATTATTATTATTACTTACAAGTAATATTAATATATAATTTATAAACTCACCATTACATTTTTAAAACAATAGTTTGTAAACTACCTTCCTACAAGTTTGCAATCGGATTTAAACTTTTCACAAAATATCAAATGTAATTCTGGCGAAACTAGTAATTGAATTACAATTAAAGAGCAATTACTTTTTCAAGTAGTTGTAATTAATTATTTAACAACACTGGTCATCAAGCTAATTTATAATAATTACTTGTTTATATATCATCGATGGTAAAACACTTTTTAATTTAAAGTTCAAAACACACAACCTTGCAGGTAACAAGATATAAATTACAAATTATTATCTTTAAAAAACATAAGTTCTGACTGTTACCTCTGCAGCGGTTGTTGAGGAGTAAGGCAATAAATAAGTCAAAATTTCGTTTGTTGCTGCTGTTGTCATTAACTATGACGTCGATGTCCCCCATTTACTGTTGAAACGATGTCTATTTTTTTATATTTTGTGCTATTTTTAACGTTACTTATAACTTCAGAATGAACTTCTCATCCATGTTGAAGGAACAAAAGGAATGAGTAACTGACCATAAATAAGAGGAAGTACTTGAACAATCAAGTATTAATTATAATATTTCTTGTATTTAGAAATATTTCACACAAAATGAAAACAGTTTGCTGTTTAGAATTTATGTTAAATTCTTTGTATTGAAGTATTTTTTACTCTAATTATTCGTTAGTTATAGTTGCATTGTATTTTCCTTTACATTAAACTCCCTTTCTTATAAATTTTGTAAATATTTGTTAAAACACTACCTTTTTATGAATTTAAATTTTATAAAGAGATTTCTGATACCTCAAATCGGTAATTTTATTTAAAAATACTGTTGTGGGTAATTTATTGGAATGACCTCAGAGTTAATTTTAAAATCATTTTCGGCACGTTTCTTCCTTGAATTTCCCAAAACGGGCTTATAATGGTGATCGATTAATGATGTAGCAGTTAAATTTTACCGTATTTTTTTTTCCGGCTCACTCTTTTCATGTTAGTTTGTTTACTGTGTAAATAAATTTTAGCTTGTTTTTTGCTTTCTTATGACAAATTTTCATCAATAAAACTTTTATTTTGTTTAAAAGTTAAATTTGTTTCACAAATCTGTACGTTTGTTCTAAATATATGAATTAAATACGTGCGTTTTATTTTATGTTTTTTAGCAAAGGAGTAATAATTTAAATATTAAAATAATCAATGTATCCCCAACTATTTTTCTCTCGATTTTGCCCTACTTTAAGCGATCAGATTTAATTTAAACTACGCACACTTGTCAAAGACCGACGACAATGGCAATAATTCGATTAAAATATACGATCATCCTGATTATTTTCGCCAGGATTCATCAATTTTTTCAGAGACCCTTTACATGAGAGTAAGAGAGATAGAACTAGTGCGTGAACTACGCATGCATGCAGTTCCAATGTCATAATTCACCCAATCCAATATACTGGTGAGAAACGTGCCGAGGGATGAATGGTAAGAGGATAAGTAAAACAAATCGAACTAAAAAGCGAAAAATGAATTATAGTTTAAAAAAACTAAGAAACACGCTTTTAGGGTTAATCAAAGTAAAAAATAATTCTTAACATAGGAAAAAAATTACTGACGGAAAAATTAATGTTACTGTTCTAAAGGCGTGGGGTGATTTGTATGACATTTTTAATTTAAACTAACTGCGTTTCGGAATGAAACTAGTTAAAAATTAAAACCATTGATATCGAGAATTTTTATTTCGAAACGCAGAGTTAGTTTAAAAATGTTATACAAAGCACCCCACGCTTTTAGAATAGTGACATTAATTTTCTCGTCAGTAATTTCATTCTTATGTTAAGAATGATTTTTTAGTTTGATTGACTCTAAAAGCGTGATTTTTAGTATTTTTCTGTATTTTCGCATTGTTTGCTTAGGTAAATGTAGATAGCACACATTGCATCCGAATGTAATGTGTGTCATCTATAATTATATTAGATAGGAAACTCATCCTTCATTTTCTTCTTTTTTCAATTTATTTTTATCCCTTTATGCATCGTCATTACAGCCAGTATTTTTGCATGTGTGTGATCTATAATTATATTCAATAGGTATATGGAGTGTAGAGGTAAGGAGCACCGTCTGATACGGAGGGGAACTTTAAAAAGTGTCCAGCGGTCCGCTGAAAATAGCGTAACGCTGGCGTACGAAAAACTGATATGAATTTAGCTGTTATATAGTGAATGAAGTGTGCTGAGTTCAGAAATTAAAATCTTTTTATTACTAAAGTAGTCGACGAAATATTATACAAAGCCTCGACTTTTTGCCTAGTTCTAAATAATTTAGTAAATATAACCCAAAAATTGGTGTGAAAAAATGCGTAGAGTGATATATTCATCGTGAACTCTGAATAAAATTTAATATTTTGGTTGTGCTAATTGTTATAAAAGTTTATACAGTATCAGAAGGAAAATGGGGAAAACTTGTGTGGTGAAAAGTTGTCCAAGTGGCCGTAAATTAAAAAGTACAAAAAATATCTTTTTTCCGACTAACTGTATGTTGACTACTTAATTTTGAAATATACACATTTTCTTATGCTGAAAATCAATTAATGTATAAATTTTTTATAAATATTTATATTAATTTTTATTTACAGACGCCGGCAAGATTAGAAAAATGGCAAAGGTCTTTGGGTATTGGATTGAAAGCTACTAATAATATTTGTCATCTTCATTTTAGAGAGGAACATATGAAAATGTACGAAAAATTTATCAATAACGGGGAGTTTAAGATGTTTCCAGTTATCAAAAAAACGCTTAAGGATGAAGCTTTGCCAACAGTCAAGCATCAGTTTACTCCTATGTCAACACATGAGCTTGAAGCAAGTTTAATTCCAGAATCACAAAGATCAAACTCATATCACAGCCATAGTGAAAACGACCTGCAGAATATTATGGAAAGTACCAGTATTGAGCAGCAGAAATTATTAATAAATGAGTGTTCAGAAAATAACAAATGGAACGAAACTTTAAGACCTTCGATGAATCAGCATATAATCATGTGGAAAATGAAACAGCTGGACAATCGGTTGGGAGTTTAAGAGATATTTATCAGTTACCGTAAGTATGCAAAAATTAACAATCATAATTTGCTTGTGACAGTAAATATTAATAATGATCTACTTGCAGGTTATTTTTCCAAATGATGAAGAATTGCCTTTCAATATAAGAACCAGTTCTTTTAAAATCACATATGAATTCCTAAAATTTGCAGAGAGATGGCCATTATGCGTCGGTACGCAAATAGATAGCCACAAGTAAGATAATTACTTAGTTTATGCATTAAACAATTGATAAGCAATTAAATAATGCTTAATTGAACCTTAGTTTTAAAGAAATTCAATTTATTTTGCAGATACTCAACACTTTGCAAGGATGTTCTAATAAATGATGATTCCTACAAAAGAAATCCAAGATGTAAGTGTAGCTTCATATCACATGTAAATATGAATATTTAATGACTGCAACTTTGTCTCATTCTTTAGAGGTAATTATACAATATACACATCAGTGTAACTAATTACGCTGATTCTATATCTTTATGAATGTAATAATAATGTATTTGGAATTTCAGAGGTTTTTTTCTGTCATGAGATATTCGTGTGAAGGAAATAATCATCCAGACCCCAAAATGTTTGCTCAGGTGTATATCGCTTGGCTTTTTGTTTTTTACTCATAAGTCCTTCAAAAGGTTGCAATGTCTCCGGGAAAGAATTGTTAAAAAATTTAATAGAAGCTAAAGATATTCTAACTTCAACCAATGATGAAAAGCAACTCTGGCTTCAAAATGTAGATGACTTGGTTGAAAGTGCTGAACCATTATTGGAAAGTTCACCGACTGATAAGAACCATGATTACAATGAGGCCATAACCAGCGATGCCGTACATTGCTGGTTGTATAGTTCGCAAGTTGCGAAAGACAACTAAGTGCAAAAATTGCTTACGAGTTATACAAACGAGTGGGGAAGATGGTAAACTACTGCAGAAGAATGAGACGTGATTAATAAAATGAATTTATATGGTGGGCTTATATAGGGTGTTTCAAAATGTTTCAAAATCTAGCAAATTACAAAAAATGATTTTAATTTTTTTCTCTATAACGGTCGCAGATTCGTAAAAATTACAAGAGACAAAAAAATTTATGAACAAAATAAATAATTCTTTTCATATCTAAGAATCCACCAGCGGCGCACTACAAAAAAGTTTATATGGCAAAAAAGGGCTTGACCCCTGAAAAAATATCTTCCTGTAGATTGTTACAATCACTCGGCATGCTGGATGATGTAAGCCCTAAAACGTAACCTATATTTCAAATTTGATCTTAATATCTCAAAAAGTGAAAGAGCTATGAAGAAAAAAATAAAAAGTCTTGAAACTTTAACGCTCTGTAGATCAGTAACGAAGCGTTTGCGGACACAAGTTTATGGACAAAAACGTCTTATTTGGACCTGTAAAATACGCCCCTAAAATCTTGATACTGAATTTTGAAACACCCTATATGCGAGTAATGAAATTTTTAATTCAACCAAATTGAAAAGTGCCTTTTGAGAAGTTGAGAAGCACTATAACTGGAATATCACAACATGAGAAAGAATTAACTGTGAAAGTAATCAATTTTTATGTAGTTATGCAAGCCCATTTTTGGCGAAATCTGAAAACAAACTATACCATGCCGCCAAAACTAAGACTAATACAAACAGGAAAAATGCTAAATTGTTATCATAAGTATGAAATTTGTTATTGTGAACAAAATACAATATTATAATAATTGTTGAATTTTCTTTATTTATATGATTTGAAAATAAATAGTTAAGTATAGCTATTTAATCCGTTAATTTATTTTTTTTTCTGTTGCACCTTTACTGCAAAATCCCGAAAGGTTTCTTTTTTGTGTTTCTACTAATGTATTTTCAATAACTACAAATATTTTAATTTTTTACATTAAGTAATCCTGTGTTGCCCAAAACAGATAATCAATTGTTGCAAGTGTAATTAAAAAAAATGTATTCTGTTTATACCATAGATGACTTAATTATCGTAAAAATGCTTTTTATTTCGTTTCTGCCCTATTTACTTCTTACTATTTTATGCAAGTAAAGTGTTTCAACATTTGTTGTGAAAGACTTTTTTATGTATCCTAAATGTTTTCCGACTATACATAATTTAAAAAGTGCAAAACAACACGGAAATTCGTCAATCCTTGTTTATTTCTCTAACTCTAACTGCGTGCAGCACTTTCTTTAAAATTTATCCTATGGTATCGTAGCGCCACCCTTGTTGGAAGTGTTTTGATGGACACTTTTTCATACATACGAGACAGTGCTCCTTACCTCTACACTCCATAATTAGGTAGGAAATCCATCTGTCATTTTCTTCTTTTTTCAATTTATTTTTATCCCTTTATGCATCGTTATTATAGCCAGTATTTTTACAATGTTAGGTAGTGTATGTAGATAACACACATTGCTTTTGAATGCAATGTGTGTCATCTATAATTATATTCATTAGGTGAAAATTCATCTGTCATTTTCTTCTTTTTTCAATTTATTTTTACCCCTTTATGCATCAACATTTTAGCCAGTTTTTTTGCAGTAGTAAAATGTAGATAACACTGCATCTATATGAAATCATAAGATATTAAAAAGGAAGTTTTAAGACAAGTTTTCGGTTCTTTAAACAATTTTTACTCCGGATACCTCATCACGTTTCTGTTATCATAATAGGAAGCTCAAAAATTTGCTTTCTATTAGGATAACACAAACGCGAGGAGGTATCCGGAGTAAAATTTTTATATTCTTAAAAATCGTCAAATTTTTAAGCTTCCTATTAGGATAACAGAAATGCGAGAGGTATCCAGAATAATTTTTCGGGTTCTTAAGATCACCAAATGTTTATGCTTCTTATTAGGATAGCAGAAACGCGAGGAGGTATCCGGAGTAAAAATTTTTATATTCTTAAAATTCATCAAATTTTCGAGCTTTCTATTAGGATAACAGAAACGTGAGGAGGTATCCGGAGTAAAATTTTTCATATTCTTAAAGGTCACCAAATTCTTATGCTTCTTATTAGGATAGCAGAAACGCGAGGAGGTATCCGGAGTAAAAATTTTTATATTCTTAAAATTCATCAAATTTTCGAGCTTTCTATTAGGATAACAGAAACGTGAGGAGGTATCCGGAGTAAAATTTTTCATATTCTTAAAGGTCACCAAATTCTTATGCTTCTTATTAGGATAGCAGAAACGCGAGGAGGTATCCGGAGTAAAAATTTTTATATTCTTAAAATTCATCAAATTTTCGAGCTTTCTATTAGGATAACAGAAACGTGAGGAGGTATCCGGAGTAAAATTTTTCATATTCTTAAAGGTCACCAAATTCTTATGCTTCTTATTAGGATAGCAGAAACGCGAGGAGGTATCCGGAGTAAAAATTTTTATATTCTTAAAATTCATCAAATTTTCGAGCTTTCTATTAGGATAAAAGAAACGTGAGGAGGTATCCGGAGTAAAATTTTCATATTTTTAAAAATCATCATATTTTCAAGCTTTCTATTAGGATAACAGAAACGCGAGGAGGTATCCGAAGTAAAAATTCTCATATTCTTAAAAATGATTAAATTCTTGAGTTTCTAAGATCACCAAATTTTTATGCTTTTTATTAGGATAGCAGAAACGCGAGGGGATATAAATCAAGAGCAACATATTTTTAAATTCCTAAAAATCTTGAAATTTTTAAAATTATTAGGAGGACGCGCGGCGGTTTTTGAAATAAATACAACATATTTGTAGAAAAGAATATTATTTAAAAATCAAACAATTATTAACAATTTAGAAAATTTGATAGCATATACAATACACAGCTTGGAACAGAATTCATTAGATATATCGTTAGCTAAATAGCGTGGGGTTATATGATTTGTAGATCCAATCAGCAACGAGGCCGTCCCGGGTTAGTAATTCGACTTCAGATTGTTTTTCTGGTTGGCTTACACACAACACCTAAACATACATACATATAGTCACGCCTTTTTTCCGTAGGGGTAGGCAGAGACCACTTCCTTCCACTTGCTACAGTTCTTACACACATTTTTTGCTTCCTCAATTTCATCAGTGCTCTCATACATGCTCGTCGGTTGTTGGTACTCTCGACCTGGCCTTTCTTCAAAACAATGTTGATCTGATCGAGTAATGTTCGCCGAGGTCGACCTCTACGGACTTGTCCATTCACACTCGCCTTATAAATTTGTTTCCTCAATCTTCCTTCATCCATCCTTTCTACGTGTCCAAACCATCTAAGCATTCCTTCGTCTATCTTTGCAACTACATCTTTTACACCACAGCGTTCTCTTATCTTACTATTCTTTGCAGTGCCCCATTTTCCTGCCAACACCCTTCGCTCAATGTCACTGTCATACTATCCATCTCTCGTAAACTTTGAACCCAAGTACACAAATTCATTTACTTGTTTCACTCTTTCTCCCTCAACACCTTTACAATGGGTAATATTGTCTCCACCACGACAATAACCCATAAAACCACAATCAAGGGTTTTTAATAACATCAAGCATTCGATTAGTACCACACTATCCTTTTTCGAGACTTCAGTTCTTTTTAGAGCAGTTGTCAACAAAGGATGTCTATAATATAAGAGAGTTTCCCTTGTAAATAAAATAAAAAATCTAGCTCTGGCTAGTAATAAGTTAGTTAGTTCCCCTCGATGAAAAAGGAACCGATCACATGGTTACATAGAATACTTGTCCATATGTTGATTTTTTTGTAGACGCTGACTGGTACGCACAACATTTTGATGTTGATTGTTTTGGGACCAGTATCACAGTCTGGAGGGATTGTGTTGATTTCGTAAACCAAATGAACACTCATCAGTAAAAAGAATATTTCTAAAGAAGTTCTATTCTTGATTAACCTTCTCTATTAATAATTGACTAAACTCCATTCTGCGAAACTAATCTCCAGGAAACAATTCCTGTGTTTTTGTGTATTTAACATTTTTATATCCATACTTTTTCAAAGTTCTTCTGACCGTCTTGTGTGACACATTCAATTCTTGTGCAATAGATCTGCAACTTCATGTATCAGTAACTTCCACATCAGTACAGATATCGGTATCGCGATTGTCTCTGACCTCTTGCTTTTCTAGGGATACCTCTCTAACATGACATTGTGAATAGTTTTTACACATCCCGACTCAAATTGATTAATAATATTGTGAATCGTTATCAAATGAACCTTGTTCCAAGCTGTATACAACAATCATAATTCTACTTTTTGTAATTCTTGATGGTTGTTCTCAATTTGGAGGATCCACCTGCAAAAAAAACAGACTTTAGTGCATGCTCATCATTGACTGTAAAGTAATAAATAGATTTCTGTTTAATTTCCATTGTTTCATGTAAACTAGCAATACTGTTTGAGGAAACAAAATATTTTTAATACATTTACTAACTTTAACATTAAGTAACTGCCACAAATATTTTTCATACAATTTAAACATAGTAGATTCATTCGAAGCATTTTATTATTTTTCCAAATAATTCTCACTACAGGAATTAATACACTTCCGCTCTGTTAAAACAAGGAGCAAGGGTAAAAGTTAAATGATTAAGTGCAGAAGTGCATAAATCTACAGAGCATTCTCTGAAAAACAATAAGACTGTCAGTCTGCCGTTATTATTTATAACTA